>PVKB01001709.1:0-370800 GCA_004027205.1 Ctenodactylus gundi | reverse complement strand
CTCTGTCTGCCTGGGTTCTGTTGTTGCTGAGTCCACAGTGACCTTTATGATGGTGAGGGAAACCACCCAACATCCCCGGGCGGGAAAGCTTTTTCTTCAATAAGCAGTTTCATTAAAAAGAAAAGACGGTGTGGGGAGCACCCAGGGGAGTGGTGTGAGTTAGCGACAGACCCCTGCCCGAGGTGACAGGCGTTGGGGTTCCCCGTCCTGGGGCCGGTGTATCCCAGCTGGGATCAGAAGGAGCTCTCCGTAGCCCTGCTGGTAGTGCCGGCCTGGGAACGGCTCCTTCCGCAGCCCCCGTGGGCGGCATCCTGCAGGACACGCTCTGGAGGGGCCAGGCAGGCCGCTGCTCCCTCCGGGACGCATCAGCTCCAGGCTAACAGCGGGCGTTCGCTGGGTGTTTCCAGAGTCTCGCCTTCATCCCGGGCCTTCATGCCATGCCAGAAAGCAGGTGGTCCCTTCCCACCATTCTGCCAGCTCCTACCTTCCCCCAGATGGCAGGACAGGCTGCCCCCAGCAGGAGCTCCTGGGGGACGCCACACCACTGCTCTGAGGCCTGGTAGGCACAGAAACCTGGGGGCTGCTTCGAAGCCTAGAGCCTGCCTTGCTTTCTTTGTGCAGCTTTTGAAAATGATTTAAATTTATACATATGGGAAGAAAATAGGTAATGTAGACAGCCAAATAGTTGTCTCAGTGTAATAGTCTGTTAGGGTTAGGGGGGCGTGGGCAAGTGACCCTGGCCTGCTGTCCCTCCGTGTGTGCATGCACGCAGGCATGTGTGCGTGTGTGTGTGTGTGTGCGTGTAGACCCACAGAGGCCACACAGCACATAGAAGGGTTAGGTGTCCAGATAGAAGCATCAGAAAGCTGTACCCTGTTCCCTGACAGGAAGATTAATCCCTAGGGCCAGGGCCAGCAAAAGTTCATCATCGATACACTTGGAACTCTAACGCGTCATGAGTGACCGGCAGGTCCGACTCTTGCACCGTTCCCAGGTCCCTCTCTAAGGGGAGGACATTCCAGGGCCAAGCCGTAACACCCAAGAAAGGCTTAGAAGGCAAAACCCTCTCCTCCAAGGTCGCCCATAGAAACTAGAGCTCTGTTGTCCCAGAGCGAGCCATGAACCCTAGATGGGTCTCTCGCCGACCCTCCCCTTCTCCTGCCCTGTACCCTGAAGAAAGGACGGATGCACAGGAGGAGACAGCGCCCAGCTCTCCCACCACAGGAGGGTGCGGGTGACAGTGCTTTACCCAGGTGGTGACCGCAGCCGCGGGCATCAATGCTCATTCCAAAACCATCTTGTCAGAATCCTTTTCAAATACTGTGTCCACCATCACCCACCCCGTCCGTCCGCCCCTCCAGGGCCCGGATGCCTCCCCCTACCCTGGCAGCCAGCCAGCCAGGTGGCAGAACTGGGGTCACAAGCAGAAGAGAAACCTGGGCCGCAGTCTGGGTCCCCTCCACTCTTCGTGCCACGACCGTGGCCTCTCCCTCCGTATCTCTTCCTTCTCTTGTCCCTTTCACCCCTTGGCTCTGAGGCTGAGCTCAGGCATGGAGTCATCGAGGAGCAGGAGTCCCTGAGCGCTCGTTGAGGCCAGGGAGCCAGCAAAGAGGCGCAGGGACTGCAGCAGGGGCCTGGGCGCCTCTGACAACACAGCGGTGGCCGACTAGGGAAAAGGGAGGTCAGGCAAGAGGGGTCTTGGCTACAGGAACCTGGCCAAGTGCCACCTGAGGAGACACGAGGGGTCCCGAGACCTGGGCAAGGGTGGAGGGTCAGGACGGGGGCAGACAAGGGTGATGGGGAGAGGGCGCCAGGTGGCGGGCCTGTGTGTGGTCGGAGGGGAGGGTGACTGATGGTTTAGGGTGGCGTGTCTTGGCAGCTGCAGCCGGGTTTGTGAGGAAGTACAGCGTGCCTAGAAAGCTCAGAACTTTTAGTCTGACTGTAGTTTGGCCAAGCCAGCTGTCTTTGTCTCTCCAGACCCAGCTTTCTTCCTCCAGCACCCCTGGACCCCCACCCTGTGCCTAGTGCACAGAAGACAGAAGCCGAGGTTAGAGTTAGCTGTTCACAGCACAGCAGAGGGAAGCCGGGACGAGGGAGAAAGGGTGGAACTATACCCCTCCAGGACATGGCCCGGTGACCATCGGCTTCGAGGTCCAGTCTCAGCGTTCCAACCCTTCCAGGCTAATTCAGCTCTAGTGATCCGGCCCTTCCGGATCACACACTCAGTAACTTGCTGCACTACCGTATCCGCAGTATGCCCCTCACTCACCACACGCCTATAATCTACAACGTACCACATGCCTGTCTTCTGCCACACACCTAAGTTCACCCTTCCTGACCAGGCCCCGCCCTTAAACAAAACACGGAGCCTTAGATAGTCGTGGCGTCCAAATCCTCGAATCTTTTAGGCAACATTACAGATCCAAACCACTGTGGAGCAGAATCCGGTCTCTGGAGGGAGTATGCGGTTTATATCTGGAGAGTTCCCCAGAAGCCTCGTGTTCTCACGGACACTGTGTAGCGTTGTAAGGTGGGGTCTGGCTGGAAGGAGGTGGGTGTCGGGCTTGACTTGGAGGGGCGTGTGCTGCTCCGCCCGTCCTCCCATGCTGTAAGAACCCGTGTCGCCGGAACTCTGGTGCCAGCTCCAGCTGCAGCCCCGCCATGTGATTCCACCATGTTCCAGCCGCCCACTCGTGAAAGGACTGAGACTGTCTGAGACTTTAAGCTGCAATACACCTCTCCTCTCTACATTGTAGGGGTCAGGTACTGAGCCCCAGCGATGAGAAAGCAACTAAGACAACATGTCTCTGTGTCTGTTCCTAAAGCTATTTTATTAGGTAACAAGAAAAACTGAGACCCACATGCACAACGACTGTAGGGGACAATGAAAAGGGGACTTGAAAGGCACATGGCCACGCAATGTCACAGGATTCCGTTTTCCCTGTCCCCCAACCACCCCACAGCACAAGGGTTGGTAAGACCTCTTGGACTCCACGGTGTTGCCAAACAGCAGAGTGCAGAGCCAAGAACTATCGCACTGGGGGAAGGGCCGAGCCTGGCGGTGAGCAGCCGGTCCCAGTGCGGGCACATGGATCGAAGCAGAAGTGATTCCGCAAAGGAGCACATACCCTAGAACACAGGTAACTGTGTGCTTTTTTAAAACATTGATTTCTCAGTCCTTAATTTCAGACCATTATTGGCAGTTTCTTAACACCAAGGGGTGTAAGTGAAGGTCCAGCACTGAGCCAGGGAGCAGCTTGTCCGAAGAGAAAGAAATTCAAACGCCATTACCGAGCCATGAAATCCGAGGACTGAGGTAACGAGCGGCCTCTGTCTTCCCCAGGCTGGGCTCCCACCTCCCTCCCACCCCCACCTGCTGGGTGAGCTCCCCGAGCCTCTGGTTGATGGGGGGCCCCATTAGGGAAAGAGGGCGCTGCGGCCCCTGCTCCCCAGGGCTCGCACAGGCCAGGTGTTTACCGGACGCTCTCTCGGTGAGGGTGCACGCACTGAGTCAGTGGATTCAAACTCCTCCAATGCACGGTTCGTCATGAAAGATGACACTCGAGTGCACCGGGGCTTGACTGGGTTTGTTTTTAAAGACAGTTTGAAAGCCAAAAGAGAAAAAAGAAAACGGTAAAAACACTGTGTCTTGCTGCTTTTTAGTCAGCAAGGGAGGTGAGGAGAGGGAACCAGTTTTCCTAAATAATTATGTTCTATCACAGTGCTTTGTGTCTTGGTAAAACACACTGTTGGCGATTTCCACATACGAATAGATTCCTAAGTTAATACTCATTTTTCTCCACAACTAACACGTTCATCTAGTTTATACTTGAGGTACACATGGAATCTCTCATTTCTCAAAGTGTGGAGGATGCAAGAAAAGCTAGAACTAAGAGACAGAAGACTAAATTGAAGAGAGAGAGAGAGAAAAGATAAAGAGAAGGGAGGTAAACCACAAATCATCCTCTCAGGACGCTTCCCTTGCTGGAATTTGTGATGAGATTTGTAGGAATAAGGCAGAGAGAAGCTTCCCTACTGCCCATCCCCTCCCTCAGTACCAAGAGGATGGACAGAGTTCACCGCAAGCCAGAGGCCCAGGGGTGGAGATAGGCTTATGGTGGGGGAGCTCAGGCAAGAAGTGTTTTGGAGAAGCAGTCACCAAGACTCACATTTGAAGGTCATACGCAATATGGAAATTGTTACATTCTACAAGACAGAGGCCACTAGAATCACGTTGGCTGGACCGAGACCAAAAGAAGTAGAAATAATGAAATCGGCCCTGACTGTCTGGCCAGTAGAGACACCACTAGAGAATGTTCCCGTGCCGCAGTTTGCTATTCTATAAGCAGTAGAAGACAAATAGCACCTAGTTCTAGTACTTCAATGAGGATTAAATGAGACGACATACAGCAGTAGAAACAGTATCTAGTATGTCCGATCGCAGTGCAGGTCTTTGGGTGACTGCACTGAGTCCCCTCTCTAGAAATTGGAGACCCTTTCATATGTAGTATTTGCATGTAACATACCTTCGCTCCTATGCTTTAAATCACGCTGAGAGCACTTACCGTATTGCTACTGTTACCATTACACTGTCTACTGTTACAATGTAAATCATGGCTACATCATATTATCTGGGAAATAGTTTTAAAAGCCCTTTTATGTTCAGGACAGAAGCACTTTGTTTTTCAATGTTTTCCATCCTTAGCTGGTTGAGTCTTTGCACACAGAACCTGCAACTACAGAAGGATAACGGTACATATCTGTAGACAATTCCAGATCTAACATGAGAATTTGCATGTCAGCATCTAGTCAGATACAGATAGGGGTCTCCCTGACCGCTTTCCTGCCGCAGGCCCTTTGTGCTTGCTGACTTTCTGTCCTCCTGTCCTTTACGTGGCTGGTCCACTTCCATTACTCAGGCCACGCCTCACTGGTTCCCTCCAGGAACACATGTTTCCATGTCTGAATTAGCTGAGCCTCAAAACCCCACATCCACTTGTCACTCGCTCTCACCTATGCCACCAAGTCTTTCCATAAAGAGTAGCCGCGGTGCTTGCAGTGAGCTGCCTCGTCCCACCCATGTTAGAACATCACACTCAGACGAGAGCATCACCAAGACCCAGCCTTGCCGTGTGCCCGCTGTGGAATCTCTGACACTTACGTGGTCGCTAGCACCCAACAAGCACTTGCCCCTGAGCCAGGTGTGGTGGCTGATGTGTGTAATCCCAATACCCTGGAGGCTGAAGCAGGAGACTGAGTTAGAGGCCGACCTGGACTACCTGGTGTGTTCAAGGATGACCAGGACTCAAAGCACAGAAACAGCAGAGCTTCCTCTGTCAGGATGAGACGCGTGGGTGGAACAAGGCACCCAGTGGGACAGAAAGCCATGGAGCAGGAGCAGAAGGAAGCCGCGCCTAGGATGGAGAGAGAGGCCAGAGTGGGAAGTGGCGCTACCCGAGCCAAGAAGATAACCTGGAGCCAGGCTCTCAGTTCAAAGAGGAAACAGCAGTGAGATAGTCAAATTTTTCCCTGCCCTCCCCCCGCTGTCTGACCACCTGCACGCCAGCGGGTCAGGGTGACAGGAAGGCACCGCACATGAGGTCAGCCTCACGGGACCAGGGCCAGGCGCAGCAGAGTGGGAGGCAGGCAGAGCTGCGCCGACATGATGCGGGATGAACACATGCAGTTGGCCACTCTGGGCGTGTGGTGAGGCCCAAGGTGTCGATTCTCCAAATGAGGTCAGGAATGAGCAGAAAACCAAGAGGCAACCCTGAGAGAAGCCCTGTTCGGGGGAGGAGGAAAGGCAGCGCGCACTCAGCTTCATGCAGGGCGTCTGCTGAGGGCCACGTGTTTTCTCTCAAGATGTTCCATGCGCCAACTCTATGGTTTTACTAAATGGATCTTTCTAATGATCAATTGTACCCCACATTTTGGTTGAGACGAGTTCTCCACCCATTTTGCTGGTGTTCAGTTGATCTCATTAGAATGTAGAAATCTGACTTTGAAGGTCCGCTGTAAGGAGCGATTGAACAGAGCAAACGGAGGGAGAAGTCTCTGGTTACAGTTCACATACAAGTACATTACTGTCACTAACTTTAAGGTAAACTTAGGAAAGGTGAAGTCAGTGGGTACCAAGGGCGTTGTCTTCGCAGAAATGTTGGAGAAGCAGGAGCAAGAGCAGAGTCGTGAAAGAAGGGTAAGAAAAGAGTAAGCTCTGTTTCCAACCTCCAGGTAGGAAATGAGTTTTTCCCTCGGAGATGGAGTGCCGCCCGGGGATCGCCCCAGGGGAGCTTCGCTACTGCAGAGAGAAGGATTCCTGTTAGCAAAGTCTTGGAGCTCCACAAGCCAAATGGGATCTAGGTGTCTTGGAAACCACTGGTTTCGCGGGCCTGTCTGAGAGCCAGCCTCTTGATGGATGCTTCAAGCAGATGTCGTCGCGGTGGTGCTGGTGACAGTAGTGGTAATGGTGGTGGTGACAGTAGTGGTGGCATGATGATAGCGAAAGTGGTAGTGGTCGTGATGGTGGCGGCCATGGTGGTGACGGGTGTAATGGAAGTGACGGTGGTAACGGTGGCTGCGAGGGTGATTGTGGTGACGGGGTGGCGGTGACTGTGGGGAAGGCGGTGGTGATGGCGATGGTAGAGAGGATGATGGTGGTGAGGCGGCGGCGCTGATGGTGGTGCTGACGTGGTGTGGCGGTCATGGTGGTGATGGTGACGATGACAGTGGTGGTGTGCTTGTGACGGCAGCGGTGCAGCTACAGGAACATCACAGATGATAAAACTTAGGTAATTCCGCACACAGAAGCGGAATGAGGTGCCAGCCCACTCATGATTTGTGGCTTTATAGTTGCTTTTTAGTTGCAGAATTTATGTCTTCATGGTTTCTCTTTAAAGCTTAGTTGGACCAATGCACTGCCATAGATCTCATAATGCGAACTATAAATATCAAAAGCTTGAAACACTATTTTGTGAAAATATATAAGCAAAAGCACTGAGGTCATCTTATGTGAGCTCTATTTGAAAGGTCTCTAGAAATTTTCTGGTCTGAAAGGACAATAAACCGGCAACTTTTATCTCACAAAGATTTGTGTTTCGTGGTTTTATCCACTCTCCGTTTTGCAGGCATTAAGAAGTAGAGGTTGATTTCAAATAATCATCAAGCCCTGAGAATGTCCTTTAAGGACACGCACAGCCCTTCAGCAGCGTAAGCGACCAAGTCTTGTGGAACTTTGAAGACTAACTGCACCTTAGGCCTGTTCTACTTTCGGAACTCCACAATACTGCCACTGGCGATATTATGTATAAAATCACGTGACTCCGGTTGGAAGTACTTGAACTAAAGCGAGAGGTCTGAGTCACCCTTCAAGTGTGAGGCAGGGGGGGATCTGGTGTCTTTGCGCCATTGTCCCAGGGGGCTAGGAAGTACATAATAAGCACTCAATAAAAAGTTCGCTGAATAAAAACAAATGAGTGCTCTCTTAAACTTAACCTAAAACACCCATCTTCAGCAAGGAAAAAGCACTGTGGCCTTAGTCATCCTATGACCTTAAGTGAAGGCTCAGACTGCGGGTAACTGAATTAAATTACATCTGTGCAATCTGGAACTCTCCTTTATGATTCACAAAGCTTTTCCTATAGAACCAGCCCCAAATGGGCTCAGAACCCACCTCCTCCGACCTTCAAGTCTCCCAGACACGGAAGTCACAAGCCTGACAAAGGGACAGCCGTCGCAGGAGATTTGCACGTAGTGAACGTTCGTTCTCAGCATGGACACTGAGATAACAAGTTCTTTTACCTCGTTTAGGAATGTGAGGTGGTCAGCTTCATCCTAAATTCACTTTCTATCAATGCCAAGCCTGGGGAATTTCTTTTTTGATTTCACATTAAGGGAATGGGAGTAAAGAAACCTTGAAAACCTCAGCCTTTAGGAACATTGGCTCGATCCACTTGTTTTCATCCGTTTGGGAAGCAAGTACTCTAAACAGGAGGTTGGGACTCTGTCCTGCGCCCTCTGTAGAAATTTCTGGGTCAGATTCCACCCAGTCTCCCTGTGGAACGGGCCTCTCTGATCCCACAGCCACAAGGAGATTTCTTTGGGCGGAGCTTGTGGGTGCTTGCTTAGCCCTCACCCGGCACCACCGGCTTCCATGTCTGGTGACTCTGAGGCAGTCTCATGGCCACCAGGTACGGAGGTCTGGCTCTGGGCAAATTGCACCCCCTGGTGCTCCCTTGGGGAAGCATTCGCTGGCCCATGCTGAGAACCTCTGCAGGCAGCTTTGTTTGGGCGATCTGGGCTGGGTTGTTCTTCTGTGCCCTCCTACGTGGGAGCACACAGATTGTCTGCCTTGTGTCAGACCCCTGGGAGGGTCAGGTCATCTGTGCGGTGACGGTAGCCCCCTCGGGCCAAGGAGATCTGTTTATAACCGTGAACTGGGTCCAGACTCCTGCGGACTGGGCGCTTCCATTCTAGCTACGGTATGTCACGCTCAGACTTCAGAATGCTTCCCGGATGAGACAGGCTTGTTCGTTAGTCGCCTGAAGGCCTGGTGCAGGAGGAAGCTCCTTCCCCACCACAGTCCTCTCCAACTTTCCTAAAACCAGCTCACTTCACAGAGGCTCTTTCCTCCCATAACATACTCAGGAAACTGAGAGGAAAACATATTTTACAAGAACTAATAATTCTAAATTTCTCTAAGGAAAGAGCCTAAATTTGGAGTAAAATATAAAAGTAAGTATAGTAACTCATAGATACAGCAAATGGAGGCACATCAAATAAATTAAACATATAAGTAACTTTTAAATTTTAATAAGATAAAGGGGTCCCTAGGAGCTAAACTAGGTCTATGATGAACTAAGCGTCAAAAGATGTAAAACTGATCTTTTTCATGTGCTAAGAGATGAGATTTGGGGACAAAAGTCCTTTGGGCGTGACATTCGGTCTGGAAGCTTATGTTGTGTGCATCACCCTGCGGCTGTAGCCTGGGTCCCTAGCTGTTGGTGTGAGACTCTCCTCATGCGCGGTGTTCACGCAGAGCCCTCAGCGTGGCCTTCTGTCCCAGGCACAGGGGCTTCTGCGCCCTCAGAATGGCCCATACATGTCCGAGTGGCAGCACTTACTGCGAAGCGATGGTCCCTGGAGACTTCCCTGTGGCCCCAGAGAGGATGGGATCCGGACAAAGCCAGAAGGTGTGGCGGCTCCACCCTCTCTAAGCCCAGTCCCTGTGCTTTTTTTACGTCTCAAAGGAACTCTGTGACCCGGATCTGATCCCCATCTACAGGTAAGAAACAGGTCAAAGAGATCAGGTAACGTGGCCATGGCCAGCAAGTATTCAGATCTAGTCAGTCTAACCCCGACGCCTTCCGGCGTCACAAGACTTCCTGCTATAGCAGGGTTATGCTCCCCAGACCTTGGGGCACAGCAAGGGCTGAGGCAGGGCAGGTTTAGAAATTGGACCAAAGCCCAAAGCACTCCACGACCCGCTTTCAGCCACCTCCTGCATCTCAGCCTCCACACAGGGAGATTTACTGCCGAGCTAAAATTAAATTACACTGCTTTCCTAAGTACACACCAGCCAGCTGGTGGAAGGAGGCAGCCCAGAAGTGTGGTTTGAAAGTTGGCTTTTCTTGATAATGTATACTTAGATCCAAACATCTCAAGACCGTCATGCAACATGCATGGTTTTGTATTCATGAAACCCTCACTGAGATTCATAAATACTAACAATAATATTTTACCAAGAGCTAAAAATAGTTATAAAATTAAGTGATTCGATCTGGCAAAGATCTGTCATTAAATCTTTGGCTGAGGCTGATGTAGACAGCCATAAATCCAGGCAGGTGGTAGGTCTCCAGGGGAAGGACCGCCTTTCCACTAGCTCTCTGCCTGGCTCTGGCCAGGGGCATTTCTTCTTCAAGCTTTGCCTTCCTTCCTTCCTTCACTGTGACCTCATTCCCATCCTCTGCCAATCACAGAAAGTACAAGACGAGAAAATACGCCACCATGAGGGAATTCCTGAGTTCCTCAGAGAACACCCACCCTTGCCCTCTCTGCTTCCCCCTCATCCACCTTGCAGCCCCTTCCAGGTACAGAAATGCTGCTGACTGCTTAAGCCACAGCTATTTCAGGGCCCTCTTCCTGAGGCTCAGGGCCCAGGCTTGCCCCTCGTCCAGCAGCCTGTCAGAGCACAACAGATGGGTTCTAACACCCCTGGTCTCTCCTGGGCAGCCCACAGAGCCAGCCCAGCCAGCCTACCCCCACTCTTCCCCGTGTCAGCCACTAGCGATTTCCCTCCTCAAAGTCTTGTCAAAATTGAAAGAGAAAACATAATCATTTCATTTAAGCAGGAGAAGTACATGAACCTTTTTAATACTTCGTATCATTAGAAATGTATTTGTCTGGATAGAACGGAACTGTGGGTTATAATTCTTTGCACAACAGATTGATTTATAACCATAATATTGAGTAGATAATCAAATACAAATCGATCACTTTTCAGATTCACCAAAAAGGTTTCAGTGTGACTTAGGTAGGCTTAAAATGTTAACGCAAAGATCAATATTCAGCCCATGCACATTTAAATTTTATGCTGCAAATACATCAAGGATTCAATGGAAGAAAATAAAATTATCCTAAGGCTTCAAATTAAGTAGTGTTAATGCCACAAACAACATATCATTTTCACTGTTTCCTGAGCTAAAAGTTCTAAAACACAGTGGTGGGGGAGGGGGGGGGACGCGGTTGTACCATTTCTTTCTGGTATAATAGTAATTTAGCTCTACCACGAAAGAAAAAAGGAACGATGATTACCTGTCAGTTTGAGAGTTAGTGTTGAAAATGTTTCACTTTTTGTATTAATAATAATCCAAATGCCTGTAATTTCTTAAAATTAATTTGATAGAGGTCTATTCATAGTTCTTTGTTAAGACCATGAATAAGCAAAAATGAGACCAAACATACACAGAAAGTATCTCAATGCATTTGAAAAGTCATGGAGCACACAGGGCAGTAATCAGTGTGCATCACAAAAACACACACAGAGACAAGGGCTGAAATCACAATCTGCACATCAAGAAGCAGCCAGGGTGTGGCCGCGGCCCTTCACTCTGTCTTGGTGAGGATGCTTAGCGCTTTTCATGACTAGGGTTCGGTGAGCTAGGCACTAGGGTGTAACCTGGCATTTTTCTAAGCCACGGAGTCTAGTGCAGTCACCTATAACCCAGGTCCTTACTGCAAGTGGGCCCCTAAGACCAACTGAATTGACTTTTAGTGCTTGTTCTTGATACAAACAGGACACAACAGGAAGATTTTAAATTGTTTGCCAGGTCCCTTCCTTTTAATCACAGGCCCTTGATGGCCATCTGAGCCCACCTGCTGGTCAGTGTGAGAACTCACAGAACTAATTTTGTTTCCTTGGTTGTGCTTTTTATATGGTTGGTTTTCTCATATTAGGAAAACTGTGCAAAATTTAACCTTCAGTGTCGGGGTTATTTCATTAAGCATGGCCGTTTCAAGGTGCACCCATTTTCCTACCGGTGATTCAAATGTATTTCTGTTTAAGGCACAGCAATACTCCATCGGTTAAATATATCACATCTTCTACATCCACTCATCTGTTGATAGACACATTGGCTACTTCCAAGGTCTGGCTCTTGTAAGTTATGCTGCTATCGTAAACATGTGTTACTCTTGCATGATGACTTCAACTCTTTTGGGAAGATCCCACAAGATTTGGGTCAAATGCAATATCTGTTTTCCGTTTTTTGGACTAATATTCTTAACAACTCATAAAAAAATTTAATTAAATAGTTGTTTTGGAATTAAGGTAATAGCAGCAATAGCACAATACAAGTTCATTTATACCTTTTGCTAGACACATATATATATAATAGCTCATGTCTAATATACATTCATATATATTTTCAAAATATAAATATTAAGAATTACCATGTAGATATATGAATCATTTTAAGAGACAAAAATCTGACGTTCTATCTTTAAAGTATAATAATCTGGCTAATCAGTTTTATTTCTCACTTTTGTCTCTAAGTCTATAATTAAATATGAGTTTTAAAATTTGACTAACAGATATATCTTTTTTAACCCTTAAACTTTGTAGACTGTGGAAATTTTATGAAACTTGGTTAATACTGACTAATGCTTGGTTAGTGCTGACCAGTTTCATCTTTTTAAACAGTGCAAAGCCTATATTGTAAAATCCCAAGATATTATCACAAGATAATACTTTGCTTCTTCCAAACAGACTAGTCCTACTTGTTTCTAACTATGTTTCTTATGCAGATGACTTGGTGGTTATCTCGCTCTATGTGTGAACCCCTGTGTGCTCGTATGTCTCAACGGACTCTTAAAGGTTGTGGGCTGGTTGCCCTTTCCTGGAAGCAATTGCCATTTTCCATGAAAAAAAAAAGATGTTGCATTGAGATGGCTAATGGTAAACTGACCGTGAGGCAAGACAAGGGGATTGAAATAGTTAAGTGCATTTCTCCTGGGTCTGGGTCCGAGTGTTTAGAGCCCCTGTGTCAACACTGGTGTTGGAATTCAAATCGACACTAACTTCGATAAACACTCTGAAATTCAGAACTTAGCCTTGATTTGCGCTCTCCACGTTATTCCTGAATGTATAATCTGAGAGTTCTGCCAATATTATCTTTAATATATGAAAGAAAAATCTGGCAGAGTTTACTGTGGTAAACTAGGCAGTGAAGCACTATAAAAATTAGAATATTGCTGGGGTCCTGGGTTTAACAGACTTACAGGCACTGCTGTATACTCCAGCTTGCCTTTGGTCTGGATTTTTTCATCTCATAGCCCTGGATGTTGGCATCATGTTGATTACAGACCAAAGCATCTCCTCAGTGGCGTCAAGAAGCACTGAGCATCAACCAGGGCCCAGCTGGGCAAGCCTCACTTGCATGTGTCAGTGCATCCTCCGCAGTGGGACACTACAGTGGAACAATTTAATAAGGTCCCCAGTTCACCACCACCACCCTACTGCACATCACGTGTCTTTGCACACAGTCACCCCAACACGCCGGCAGCAGGATTGCGCGACCCAGACGTCAGCATCTCCACTGCACTGTGACAAACGGTACTGCAGGGGTGGCTCATGCCAGATGCTCCTCAGAGTCCCAGGGTCCTCCTCCCCTAAGAAGTCCCAGCTGGGGGCCAGGGTGGTATCCTTGCAAGGCAAGGTCTGTCCTCCAGCCACCGGAGTGTCAGGACATCCTGGGTCTTGTGGGGCTCCCCCGGTCCACACAGCACCATGTGGGTGCAGCTACGAGGGGCAACGGGGACAGCTCCCCACGGCACTGCCCACAGGCCGCGTCTCCGGAAGGTTCCTCTCCACAGCACGGCTGGCAGGCGGCTGCTCTTTGACTTTGCCTTCATTTTTGATGACAAAATACTCAGTTTGTCACAACTATGAGAGGCTCACTCTGTGCCCCTTCTGACCTTCTATAATTTAAAGTGTTTCCTTCCTTACCTTCTTAAAAAGAAGCTTAATGGGATTCTGAACTTTTTCTATCACAAAAAGTCTTCAGGTTTTTGTCAAAAGAGATTTGAAATACCACACAGAATGATGTACTCACATCCTTCACCACCATCTCCAAATAACTGAATTACATAAATAAAACATCACCTAAAAAGCACTTCGCTGCAATTTATGGAGGTAAATTTAACAAGAGCTGCCTCATTGTAGGAAAATTCAACTTATCTTTTCCTGATCCTTTTATTCTATACAGGGAGAGAAATTTATGTCAGTTAAAAAAATCTATTACTGCGTCTCATAACTGAATCCATTATTTTTCTCCCTGATCCATCAGGGTAAAAACAAGAATAACAGATTGCTTTGACAGAACCTTGAACATAAACGTCCCCAAGAATCAAACACAGCGAGTTAAGCGAGTCTCAGGTCATATCAGAATGGAAAAGGATAATCCTTTTTTATATTTCAGAACCAGATCTTCCCAAAAAATGTATTAGCATCACCTTCCCGAAAAGGCAGATCATCTAGTAGTTTGGTTTGCACGATGAAATGGGGCTATTTTCATTTGTTACACTATCTGCCCAGGCAAAACTGAACCTGCGAAAACGAACCCAGGAAAAGGAGCTCCTTCCTTTTGTCTGTCACCCCCTCACCATTGATCTTCTACTCCTAGGCTGTCATGCTAAGTGACTTTGAATAAATAATTAAGGTTGTCCTACATACGGGCAGCTGATTAGGTACATTACTGTTGACCTTATTTCACAAGTGTACCCATTTCTATAGGTGGCATGGGGAGCTTTGGCTCCCCACCACCCCTCTTAATCTCAGGTCTTTGGATGACTGTGAGTGTATGTGCACACAGCCACCTGCCTAGGTACCAATGGAGAGGGTGAGGAAGAGATAAAAGAGGTCATGGTGGGAAGAGTTATACAATGGCTGATAAAAAAAGTATGGTGTATATAAAAATAAAACAAATAAATATTTGCTGCAGTAAAAGACACATCGCCATTAATTTCCTTCAAAATGCACCTCCTGGCTTCACACACGCTCAGTCAGTTGTTCATGGCCCCTTCTGAAGCAGTTCTGAAAACCCCTTTGTGTCCTTATGAGATCAGACATGGAGTAAATGCTGCTGTTCAATGCTCCCCAGCAGAAAGGCAGGTTCATGAAGCCATGCTAAGGTGTGATCTCATCTACCTTTTTCACCAAATCTAGCACCAGGCAACTTCTGGCCCTTCCCCAAGGTCAAAACGACCATGAAAGGTCAGCATTTGGAATCACTCAGGGAACCAAGGTGTAGCCATGACGCGACAATTAAAGACATTCAGGAAAGAGGACTTCAATAACTGCTTCAGATAGTGGCAAGAACAACAGAAAAAGTGTGTCTCGAGTGAGGGACAATATTTGGAGCGGGTCTGGTGGCCATGTGTCTTTTACTGCAGCAGGTGTTTTATTCGTTCACCATGTTTTGGGATCACACCCCATGCATATCTAGCACCAGTTCTAATGGCCGATTCATTGCAGGTCATTTTGCTAATCCTATGCAGCAACTGATCTCCAATCCCATCCGGATAAACCAACCTCCCTACTGCATCTTCGGCTGGCAGTTAGACTCAACTGTCAGCTCAACTGGCTTGGGAACCATGCAAGGGATTAATACAGCACATGCCTGGGTGGGCCTGGGTGGGCCCTGGGGCACAACCTGGGGGGGTCTGTCTCATTTCTGGCCCTTCCTCTCAGACGTTGTTCCCCTACTCTGCTCCCAGCCACCACAAACCAAGCAGCTCTGATCTGCCAGACCCTTCTGCCCTGGTGCCCCTGCCTCGGAGCCAGTAGGCCAGTAGACCGAATCCTCTGTGACTGTGAACCAAATAAACCACCCGGCCTTCAAGCTGTGGGTGTCGGGTAGTTTTTTTCCAGCAACAACAAATCTAGGTAATACAGAAAATTGGTGCCAGAGGTGGGACTGCTGCTGTGACTTCACCAGACCATGCAGTTCAGGTGCTTTTGAACCTTTATAGAAAAATGTGGGAAGGTTTGGTGATGCTGAGTAGAGAAACCCTAGAACGGTGGAAGCTGAATTGATGAGTGATCCTGGTCAGACCAAAACATTGATTAAAAATGGAGACAGTAAAGGCCAGGATCGAGCAGTATCAGAGGGGACTCTATTGGGAATTGGCAGGCATGCCACAGTCTGGCAAAACAAACAAGCAAGCAAACTTGTCTACATTTGCCCATGTCCTGAGATTTCATGAGAGACTGAATTTAAAGTCTACAAGTTAATTAACTGAATAGAAAAATTGTCAAGGCAGGCCGATGTTCACGCTCTGTCATGGGTGCCGCTAGCTGCTTTTAGCTAGATTTATATGAGGATCAGGAGCAAAAAAAAGCTGAGCAGAACTATTTTTAAAACTTGCATTTTGCCCCAGTAGGAACCCGGTGTAAAGTTGGGACCAACATAAGAGCAAAAGAATGAAAGAATAAAAGAAAGAGAGAGAGAAAAGAAGGAAATAAGGAAGGAAGGAAGACTAATAAATATGCTTATTGCCTCTTCTACCTTAAACGAGGGTTTCTTTAACTGTTCAGATACACTCTACTCTTTAAAGAAAGGTAAGAAAATATATTCAAAATATTTGGTATCTGATGTCTTATTTAATTCATATCTGTGTGCACCAAAAGATCTCGGACATGTATATTTGACTTTGGAGAAGCTTTGCTTGTCATCCAATGAAGCACAGAATTTGATACCCGCTATTGTTTATTAAGAGAATAACATTGTTAGCAAAGATAATGCAAATTTAAAATAGTGAAAAACATCTGGTCCTTCTAGACAAAAACATACTTTTTCATAATCAAGTTCTGACATTACGTCTGCCTCTAGGTCTGAAAGTTAGATCTGCTTTGTGTGTAACTGAAACCTGGCCTGCCTGCCGAAGGTACTCCTTCAAAGCCCTCCGAGGCCACGGCCGCCCTCCCGCCCTCTTCTCACGTTCCTGAGCCGCGGCCGCCTGTCTTCAGGTCTCGCCGGCTCCTCGCTGCTTCTCGCGTGCTTCTGTGCACAGCCACTCCTCAGGTTTGCAGCCTGGTTCTCAATATTAAGAGATTAAGATTAATGGAGTTGATTCTCAGATAACACACACTGAGGTACAGAAAAATTTCATCATTTCCTTCTGCAAAATGAGAAAGATTTTAATTCTTTTTCTCAACAGCTGCTTCATTATGCATAGGAAAAAATATGTGCAATTACTTCAAGCACAATCAAGTCATTTAACATGGCTTTGCCATCATTGTAGTTACAGGATATTTTAAAAGAGGGGGAAAAAAATCTCAAAGCACAGGTCCTGCTGTGCACAAAGCAATCAAATCCCTTCATAATAACAGCCTGACAGGATCCAGCAATCCCTGGAATAATGAGCAACCACTCTCATTAGTAAGCAGAAAAATGCTACAGCAGTTACTGAGGAAAAAATCTCACCCTTGGTTCTCTGGGTTCGCATTTCGAACAATAAATAGAAATGTAAGTATCTCTTAAAAAGGAAAATAACTTCATTTAGTGTGTTTGATTTTGCCAGGCAGTGAGGAAATGATATGTCATCTTAGTCCGTCCTGCGGTGTTTTTCATCAATAAAATTCACACGCAGTCTTTGCCGCGGCACACAGCCAGATGCACCCCACACTTGAACGTGTCACGGGAAGCTGACTTTTGGAGCTGGCTGATAAGATTGCATTTCTGGACTGATTATTCAATTTTCTTGCTGCTTTGTTATTTCTGACCCTTCTGCGTTCACCTTACGAAGTCATTTGTATCTGTATAGGACAAGTCTGTTTCAAAATAGTCCTCCAGTTGCCAATGCAGGGTCTCAAACGTGGGCCGTTTCCTGGGCTCCGCATGCCAACAGGAGAGCATGATGGTGTAGAACTGCTGTGGGCAGTTGGGAGGCTGGGGAAGTCTGTAGTTCTGACCCAACATCTGGATTACCTGTGCACCCGTCATGCCTACAAAACACAGGAGTTGGTGATCAGCGTCTTCAATTCACTTGCGCCTTGGGCTACAAAGCAAGTGGGTTTCCTTGGCAAAGCTATGAGCCCCATCCTCCTTTTCCCACACGCTCAACTAAATCCCACAGCCAGGGGTGTCTATGCAGCCGGCAATGCAAGAGCAAAGGAGAGGGAAGCAACAGACCACCTCATTAATGCAAATCACCACCATCGAGTTTTATCTGTCCAGCGTCCGGGGCACTAGGTGTGACTGGGCTCATAAGTCTACCCGCTAAGTCTATGCCAGGCCGTTATGGTCACGCCTAAATACGCAACCTGCAGCAGAGAGACCTGCTTCAGGATTAATTACTCACCAGTATAAGGCATTTTGCCATAAGTAATGATTTCATAAAGAAGGATTCCGAATGACCACACATCAGACTTGATGCTGAACTTATTAGTGCAGATGGCTTCAGGCGCCGTCCACTTCACCGGCAGCTTTGTTTCGTGTTGAGATTCATAGATGTCTTCGTTATCTACCTGCTAAAGCATGGAAAGTTCAAGCCAAGTTAAAGTGATGTGTTTCAGCTGTCCTCATTCATTTATGACTTGTTTCACATTAAAATTTAGAGGGAAAATATTCAAAATGAGCATAGATCAATTGATAATTAAAGTAGCAAATTTGAAGTCTGCCATACAAGACTAAAAAATCTGTGGAATGTTATTAATAAAATATGCTTTGGGAGCCTATTATGGGCTAAAATTAGCCCTGAAAGGGTCCTAACTACTTCACAGAAGAAAATTCATATGTAATGATTCAGGCTTCATGTCTGGTCTTTAGCAAATTTATTTTTTTTTTAAATAGAAGTGAAGTTATCTCTGTTTGATCTACTGCCGGCATTGGAGAGCCACGAACTTCGATTATTACCATGTAACCACTTGCTGAAACTGAAACGCAGAATCCAAATGATTCAAGTCAACGTGACAACTCACAGGAGTTCCAATTAATTTACGGAAAGCAAAGTTGAGGATTTCATGAAGACCAAAAAAGAACAGTTTATTTGTTATGTTTCATTCCCTGCACACACGTCTTTAGGATACAGTGTGAACATTTAAAATTAAATTCAGACACAAATACTTCACAATATGCCTTCATCTTAATGTCTTTTGGACTGATGTCACAAAGAGAGATGGGCAAGGGAATTACAAAGCCAATGACTGCCAGGGTCCTAGTGGCTTAGTGTGGTAAATTGTGAGCAGAAACAGTAAAGGCAAAGGCGAGAAGGTAAGTGTGCAAACGGGGTCGGGTCACCCTATGTGGCTTTTGTTAAGGAAAGTGAGGTGGAGAAACAGGGGTCACGGGTGCTAACTGAAAAACAGACCACAAATACAACCATAAACTTAATTTTATAGATTCTTATCTAGTTGATTATTAACTTCTCTGAAAATTTTCTCCTTCGTGAAGAAGTAGGAATAGATAGGTAGTGTGTCTATAAGGTCTCAGGCAACTTGAAGTGGTCCACAGACCACAGAACTTGAAGGAACCTTGTTTTAAAGAGCAATAACGAATCTGATGATATTTTAGTTGGTTAGATTTTAAACCTATTACAAAAACCCAATTCAAACAAAACTCAGTTTACCTTAAAAACTCTTGCAAGTCCAAAGTCTGCTACCTTGTAGATGTTATGTTCACCCACGAGGACATTCCTGGCAGCCAGATCTCTGTGGATGTAGTTCTGGGACTCCAGATAGGCCATTCCTGAAGCAACCTGGGCCGCCATGTCTACTTGCTGGGTCAGGTGGATTTTCGACCCTGCATCATCTCAAAAAAAAAAAAAAAAAAAATGAGAAAACAAGACGTTTACTTTGAAATCTAATTGAACTACAGAGTTGTTGAATCTGCTGCTGCAAATGAATTCTATGCCATGGAACTGATCTTCTGAGAAAGAGGCAAAGATATCTCATAACCCAACATGATCCTTCTGATCATCCACAGGAGTCCAGCACTGACTCCTCTCTCCATGGAATCTGTCACTTGAGTGCTTCTGGAGAGTTTTTCATTTTTGTTTTGTTAACATTGCTTTGGACACTAGGCCTAGAACGTAACCCTAATTTGCATGACTGAGCCAATGAAGAGTTTTCATCTTTTTTCAAGATTTTTCTTGAAAACTACTTTGCTAATGAAAATAAAAACCAGGAGTTATAAGAGATAAATTGCATTTTAACCACCATGCTAAATGTAGTTTTAAAGTGTCCTTTTCTTAGCCTGTAATTCTTTGCGTATGGTGCCCATCTCTTGGGAACGGATATATATTTGCTGGGCAGCATCCCCACGTGCTCTGTGTAACTAAGTGCTGTGTACTGGTACTTAGTTACGCACAACACCATGTAGTAGCACTGACTCGTTAGCCTAAGACATGAAAGCTGACCTTGTGGAGATGTGCCGAGGTGGGGTAAGTCATCCTGGTCAGGGCTAAGCCACCTTACTTTTGAAAAGTGTCTTCAGATTTCTGGAGAATTAAAAGAGCTTCAGATAAATCCGGACTATTGTCAACACTGTCTCAGTAACTCAAACCCTGCCACACAGACTCCACTGGGCTCAGGGTCATGAGGCCTAGATGCAAGCTTTGACTGGAGGACTGACTACAGCACAGAGGCAGGAAGGCTAGTCTGCAGCTACTGGTGATCGCGTCCATGCCTTATACGTCTGGCTACTTTGGTCGAGATTCTTCTCTGTGCCTCAGTTTCATTATCTGTATAGTGATAATAACGACTGCACAATGCCACTTGTCACAATGAATGTCAAAGTGAATTCACAATATAGAGCATTTATAGCAGTATCCGACCCCTAGGAAGCACTCAGAAGACCCAGACCATTCATATCATTGTTGTTCTGGCTACAGTTAATCAGGATGGCCAACAAGACTGGTTTGAGAAATGCCTATGATTAAAGATTGTGCCTGAGAGTGTCTAGCTGAGTGAGGAGGCTGTGATTGTTGAGATCACACGTGGTCCCCGGCCCCTTTCTCTCAGGCTCTTCCTGGCTCTCTGCTTGCGGCCCCCATGAAGCCAGCTGCTTTGCTCCACCATGCTCCTACCACCCTCCTCTGCCATGTGCTTCTCCCTCGGAGCCAGCCAATAACAGACTACAACACCGGAAACCACGAACCAAAAATAAAACTCTTCCTGTCTATTAGTAGTGTCAGTATTTTACCGTAGCAACAACAACAACAACAACAAAAATCTGGCTGATACAGCTCCTAAGCAAAAGAAAACTGTTTAAGCTAGAAATAACTAGGAATTACCCAAAAGTAAGAAGTGATGGGAAGAATCTATGGATATGGATAGAGATACAGACTTAAATGTTACAATTTATGAATAGGAGTTAGAGTGTGAAAAGTGGGCGAGATGCCTAGGAAATAACAGACTCATGAGAAGCACCAACATTTAAGATGGGAACAGGAAGATTAAACCTATAAAAAATTTCCAGAGAACCAACTGTAATCCTAAGGAAGGTAAGATAACAAGTCAAAGATTTTAGGAAAACAACTTGCCACCATAGTCAATTTCCATAACAAGGACTACACGCATTTGTTAAAGATGGTAACAGGAGAGTCACTGGCCGCACTGGAGGCAGGAGGGAGAATTTTGCTGGAGATGTTTATGAAAGTCTGCGGACCGAGTGGGAGATAAGGACAACAGGAGAAGGCGAATCTCAAAACCTTCATCAAACGTGGAAAACAACAACGATCTGTGGCAGGCAAATCCCGTGATGATCCTGAAGCACAGGTGTGAATACTGGTAACATACGCGGGGCTTCCTGGGAATGTTGGCCATGTTTTTACTCTTAATTTGCACGGTGGATGCACGTTGTTTACTCACACAGAACTATGTTTCACATCTGCCTCCCTTGGAAGCTGTGCTGGACTAAGTACCTTCCAAAACGGCTCCCTGCCTACGGCTATTGACGGCCTTCTAAAAACCCTTTCCACTGGACTGATCTGGACCCACTGACTCACATTTAACAAAAGAAATATAGCAAACATGGTGGCAACAAGTCAAAGGTTATAAAAGTCTGTGACATCATTTCCCAGATGCCCTCAAGTCTGTTGCTTTTCCACTTCCATTTTTAATAAACTCCATGTAGTACAGAACCGAGGGCATCCTTAGTCCAACAGCCCACAGGAACATGACCCTCTCCATCCGACAGTCCAGGAGAGACCTGACCTCCTCCATCCAACGTGCCACAAGAGATAACTATGCAATAACTGAGTTTGGAGGTGGATGCACATCCACTGGAGACTTCAGATGCCTGAGCCACCTGCCAATATGCCAGTGTCCTTGGGCAGCTGTGTGAGGCTCTGAGCTAGATGGCCCAGGCACGCCTGCCTTGCTCACCTGGACTTCTACCCAGAGGAGCAGTGAAGATTACAGACTTGCTGCTTTAAGTTACTGATTGTTGTGTAGTAACAGCCACTGCAGGTTGACGTCAGGAAAACAGCATCAGCGCTACTCACACCATTAAAAGCATGAGCTCTGAAACCAGATGCCTGCCTGTCTACATGTCTTCAGCTGTAAAGTAGACATGCCAATCATTAAAGGTAACTTATAGAGAACTTAGAAAATGCCTGTCACGCAGTAAGTGCAACACTGATGCTGAAGGAGACTCGTTTCTCCTTGTGCTCCTCTATGGCGCCCATGTGGTTGGTTACCAGGAAACCGCTACTTGAATGCTGAGAAAAAGTCTACAAAGAATTAGCGATTATTTCCTCTCTTTCTTAAGGTGTCCTACTTGCACCAGGAGCAGGCAGTGTGTGTTAGAGTGAAGTCCAAGTGAGTTTGGGGCTGAGGGCTCATGCTCACAATCGCTGGCTGAGCACCCCCTCTAAGCCACATCTCAGATGAAACTCCCAACACCCTCACACAGGACTCCAGACACCCTCATAACAGACTCCCAACACTCTTCCACATGGGACTCCTGCCATCCTCACACATGGGACTCCGACCCTCATAAGGGATTCTTGAAACTCTCACACATGGGACTCCGACACCCACAGGCAGTTGAAAAGAGACAGCCTTTCACACAAACGGCCCAGGCTGGACAGCTATATCAAGCTTGGGGTGGCCCTCAAAGAGACTAAGGCACCTGTCGACTTCAGTCTGCTCATGTGGACCGTCCCTGAGAAGAGCAAACATGTGAGCGCTTGACTTATAAAGATAACAAGAGATCGATGCTCTTCAAAGAAAAACTAAATACTTGACATGCTAAACTGTCGTGTTGAATATGTTAGACTTTCTTTTAAAATTTATTGAGGGGGAAAAGTCCAGCCAAGCTAAGGAGACATTTATCCTCCTTAAATTTCAGTAAGAAATAACCTGGAACTGCGCAAAAGCTTCCAGGAAATGAGAAGTGGGCACGCGGGGAGACCGCAGGGAAGCAGAGCGAGCAAAGAAGTGGTGAGCGCAAAGGGCCCGAGCGAGGCCGCGGCAGCCGGCGGCCGCCAAGAACAAGGAAGGAGGCAGCAGCAGGCGTGGGGACGAGTGACGGGAGAGGCGGAGGAGCCGAGGCCAGGGTGTGATGTCCAGCCAGGCAGGGACCTGGCCGGCTAAACAGGGCCGGGGAACAGCGGGAGCCTCCCAGATCACCACACCCCGGCGCCACGCACTCCAGCTCCAACTTCACCAGGAGTCTTTCCAGCTGTGGAACCAAGCAGAGACCAGAGAACGCAGAACCAGGAACGGTGCCAGTGGAGGGACACTGCACAGCCCGAGACGGGGTCGAGCTCTGAGGCAGGCACACACCCTGGGTACACCCTAAAGGCCAGCCAGGAGGAAGGATAGGCTGTGAGAAGCAGAAACGGCCCTGGGGACGAGGCCTGATCGTCAACACGGTCACAGACGGGAAGACAGTGAGAGCAACAGGTCACGGGGCACAGGAAAAGTTCATTGTCTGATGTCTAGCTAGGCTTCTGTGGGGAACTAGGGCTGTACCCAACACTGTCTTAGTTACTTCTGTTCGATGGAACACAGCACCCACTATGCACAACTCAGAAGAGGAAAGGTTTGTTTTAGCTCACGGCCCAGAGGCCTCAGTACCCGCCCACCAGCTGCAATGGCAATGTGGTAAGATGCCCTGGCAGAGGACAGCGGCTCTTCCTTTGATGGCCAGGAAGTAGAGTGAGGCAGAGGAGGAGGAAGCAAGGGAGAGGAGCCCTTCCAGGTCCTGCCCGAGGGATTGCCCAATCGCCCTTCCCCACCAGGCCCCACCTCTTAATAGCACATGCTTGGATACATGGGATTCAGTCAATCCTGTGATCCAATCACCTTCCAAAAACATGAGGCTTTGGGGGACTATTGTGGTTTGGATCTGGAATGTCTCCCAAAAGTCTCCCGTATTTGAATGTTGTACATTGTCTATGGAACCATGTGCTGTTGGGAGATGGGGTTTTAGTCTGGAGGAGTGGATTAAAGGCATGTAAATTGGATTACTGGTGTATGTATAGTGGGGGCTTACCACACCTTCCACACCTGGGTCCAGGATCACTGGGATGACACCTGGAAGAATACCTAAGCTGCTTCCTGCCTTCCTGGGAGGACTAGTGTCAACCTGCTTTGGCCTGGCTTCCTGTGTGTGATGTCGTGAGAAGAAGCTGCCTCCACCTCGGCCCCTGTCACGTACTTCCATTGCTGCCGGCTGCCCCTGAGTGGACTGTGACCTTCTGAAACTGTGAGTGAAAACAAACCTTTCCTCCCCTACGTGTGTGGATGTCGGGTATTGAGTCACAGCAACAAAGAAGTAACTGAGACAGGGACATTCTAGATCCAAACCATAACAAATACCTGATTCTCTTTCAAGCACGGTAGAAGGCAATTTTCCCCTAGTCCGTTTCACTTGACTTGACCAAATGAAAAGCACTTAGAAGTACCTTGGCACTTCATGCCAGAAGCTCTAAGAACTAGGGTGAGACTTGTCCCATCCCTGGGCCTGCAGGTGACCGGAAGAGCTGAGCCACCAGCAAATCTGTTTTGCACATGGAGTATGAGGATGGAAAACCCTGGGACCTGAGTGTCACGGCTGCAGCAACCCACCTCAAGCAAGGGTCCAGCACTCGTGTGGAGAGGTCGCGGCAGCAGTCAGGGGAAGGGATGAACTTCGGGAACTGTCAATATGTCAATATTTAAGCGAGGAGGGGGATGAAATTAACAAGGAAGCCAATGACGCTTCGAGGAGTCCTGGCAACCTTCATAATGTTTAGAAGTCTGAGAAGTGAGGAAAATCCCATCAATGGAAAAAGACTCACAAGAAAGGGAGGAAAGCCACCGAGTGGAGGGTCCCTGAAGCTCCAAGGGGCAAATGAAGCACGTGCTCACGACAGATCTGAGTCCTGGGAATGGACCGCTGGATTACAAATGTCCACATGACCAGGGACCTTCATTAAGCTCTGTGTTAGGTGGACCCAGAAATGGTCCTTTGTTTCATCCCGAGAATGAAGGACAGCAGCTGAGGCAACAGCTGAACTTAGTCTCCGCTGGGGGAGACATTCCAAAGCTGCTAGACCTGGTGTCTCTGTGCAGGGAGGTAAGTGCATTTTTGTTTTTAGCAGCAGTTAATAGGCCAAACTGTGTTCTCTTTTCTTTGTATTTTGCTTCATAATTTGGAGCTAGCAGCTACCTAAGCCTGTGACTCGGAAGGCATGTGCCTCCTTCTGAAGCCTTTGTTCGTGACTCTCCACCCCTTGCCTCACTACATTGTGTCAGTCTCACGCTGGCACATTGAGAACTTTGAGAAAAAGCCTTTTTGAAAGCATGAATTGTTCTGTCAGTTCTCGATCTCAACTTTGCACATCTCTTTTTTACACTTATTATTTTATTGTTTATTAAATTATTCGTTTGTAATGAATATCAAAATCTCACACGCCCTTAAGTCTTCTTTGTCTACAGGAAGCAGGTGGAAGACAATAACAACGGCATATTTCTTCTTTCCAGTCTGAAATTCTAATATTTCCCAGTAGTGGAAGCATTTGAAATGACAGCAAGTCCAATATTGGCAAGTACCAGAAAAGACAAAGCTGTAGGATACCTCTCTCCCCTTGCCCCGCAAGGTATTTCATATCCTCAAACTATTCACCATAGAAAAATACTGGTCCATAACTGATAACGCTTGACGTGTTCACACAGGAGATGGTCACAGGACATCCACTGACCAACGCATTAAACTACACTGAGCCGCTCACTGCCGTGACACTCAGCCTTACGGATGCACACAGAGACCGTCTATCCCGGGGCTTGGGCGGGCTTGCTAAGTCTATCCTCTAGGGCCAGCTGACCTAAATTCCTGTTTCTTTTCCTGGTGCAAACTCTCACACTTACTCTGGAGGTACTCCTGCAGACTCCCGTGCCTCATCAGCTCTGTGATGATGTAAATGGGGTCCTCTAGCGTGCATACGGCGTACAGCTGAATGAGCTTGGGGTGTCTCAGGCCCTTCATGATCTGTGCCTCCCTCAGGAAGTCTGTGGGGTCCATGGAACCTGAAACAGAGGGCAGAAAACCACAGGATTCACTGAAGCTTCCCAGCGCCCAGAGCGCCCTGGCCCGGTGTATACGATGATTGTGAAAGTAGCAGGGTTTTTCATGCCCCGGGCTAAACATTCTCTTAATACTTGACCAGAACCAAGCAAGGATTTATTCTAAAAAACCAGCCTTTGAAAAAGTAATACAGGTAAGTTGAAATGGAACAGCAAGAAGTACAAATGCTCAACCTCCTCGGAAGTGTAGAGCAAACCAGCACTGCGGTCCCATCTCACCTCCAGCCCCGTGAGGACAGCTTCACTAAGAACCCAGAAAGCTCCAGGTCCTGGTGAGGCTGTGGGCGAAGCAGCCCTCCCACGTTGCTGGTGACCCTGTTAACTGGCACAACCACGATGGAAAGCAGTACGGAGATTCCTCACCAAACTAGACATAGATAAGCCATTGGCCCCTCTTCCGGGTATCTTCCCCAAATAGTGACAAGCACCATTTAACAGAGATATGTGCATGTCCACATTTATAGCAGCACGACGAACAACAGCGAAATCATGGCAGTTGCCAAAATATCCACCAGCAAAGCACTGGGTAAGGAAAATGTGGTGGACACAATGGAGTACGACTCTGCCATAAAGACAGACAGATTTGGGTCACTTATAAGTAAATGGATACAACTTGAAACCATTATGCTTAGTGAAATGAATCAGATTAAAAGTCACACAGTCTCTCTAACATGAGAGTATAAATAAAGAGACAAATCAAATGATGTTGGGGGCCACAGGGACAAGGAGGGGCTGTCAGGGGAGAAAAGGGACAGGAAAGGAATGCGGACTGATGTGACATGTAGTGCACAACATTCTCGAG
Source organism: Ctenodactylus gundi (assembly GCA_004027205.1). Lineage (NCBI taxonomy): Eukaryota > Metazoa > Chordata > Mammalia > Rodentia > Ctenodactylidae > Ctenodactylus > Ctenodactylus gundi. Next base: position 343,930 of record PVKB01001709.1, on the reverse strand, counting down.
TTCAGTGTAACCATCATGTATCACAAATACATGCTATTAAAAAAAAGTAGGCACCCTGTGTGGGAACCGTGACACTGCACACACCGTACCAGCAAATCCCAAGGACTTACGTTTTGCTACCAGTAGAATTTCTAAGAACCCCAGTCTCAGCAAATGACAAAGGTCCGTAGAGAACTGGCCTAGGAGCCAACGGCAGCGTTCTTACTGCTCCACTGAGCAGAGGAGAGCCGCCATGGCACTGCTGTGCTCCAGTGGCGCGTCACTGCCCGGGGAGGGGCGCGGTTGGGAGACAGATGGGTTAGAGTCGCAGCCCTGCCACTTACTGAATCTTGAATAGTGACAGTAATATTCCACACTGGCCATTTACTGTGAGCCAGGGACCATGTGGGGCATTTCACTAAATTATTCCTAAATTGTCTCCACAGATATCCCGCAAGGCAGAGCTTGTTAGGGTCTCCTTTGACAAGTGGTAAACTGAGGACTAGAGTCAGTGCTCAAGGTTGTAGCAACAGGGTTAAGAAAGTTGCTCAGTCTCTCTGGGTTCTCTTACCCCATCTACCATGGACGGGACAAAGCCCAGGTGCAGGGTAACCAGCAAACCAGCACTGTCATAGGGAACAGAGGACGGGAATCATCCCTACATCTCAAAGATGAGATCTTTTGGTGGACATTTTACCCTGAAGCCACCCTGGGTAGCGCCAATATTCCATGTGAGTTTCCAAAAGTACTTTCTGTTAGCTTGGTTTAATTAAGGCTAGAGGCCAAAGAGCAGTGGGGCGTTGGGATACTAGATCTGAAAGTGAGAGAAGAAATGGGTGGCTGGGTTGAGACTCCAAGCTCGCTGGTCTGGCAGACACAGTGCTGCCTGTCTGCAGGGTGTGACCACCTGGGGCAGAGTGAATGATGGCCACACCCACCGCCCGCCAGCAGGGCCGCCCCACAGCCATCAGTCCTTTGCAGCGGCAAATGCAGCAAGTGGAAATAGGCACACAAGCCTCAGCCCTGACACTCTCACCTGGCTTCAGGGTCTTCACGGCCACAGGAGTGGTGTTGTTCCACAGGCCTTCCCAGACCTCGCCAAACTGGCCGGACCCCAGCCGCCTCAGCAGCTGCACCGAGCTGCGGTCGATCTCCCACTGGTCCACGGTCTTGTAGGACAAGTCAAAAGTAGTTGGGACCTGTGTCTGTTTCACAGAATAATGAGAAGACGTGTAAGGAAAAAAATAGATCTAATGTTTTCTGTTGAAATTAATAGTCTAGGAACTTTTTAAAGGAAATACTGTTTTCAAAACCAAAACACTGTGTGTTGTGTCCTAACTACTTTAAAAATGGAAACCCACTGTGGGAGGATCTGCATTCCTTACTCACTAGCCTGAGAGCTGATCCTGCCCCAGACCCTGCTCCCCATGTCCTCCTGTCCCGCCCTGTCCCCGAGGCCACCTTCACACAGTGTGCTGTGCCTTCCCTCAGCTCCTTTGCCTGGCTAAAGTCCCCACCCCAGCCTCGAGGCACAGCTGAAATTCCACCCTCCTCAAATTCTTCCCGCCCGAATCCAGGGGCTGTACTAAATATTTATCATATGCATCATATATTTTGTAAAATAAAATTATCCTTTGTCAACATCCCTTTTCCTCATTTCTTTATTGGTTCATTCATCCGCATACTCCTCCATTCAGTAAATAAATATCTGTAAGCACTGACTAGGTGCCGTAAGCACGGATCTGCCCAGGGGAGCCCACAGTTGACCTGCCCTCCATCACGCTGTCCCCACCGCAGCTCCAACGCTGCCCATCATGGCCCCGAAGCACCCAGAGACGGTGCACAACTGAACGAGACTTAGGTACACGATCAGATATGGGTACAGTTGGAGGTACAGCGGAGAGCACCTCTGCCTTCCACAAGGGTATACAGAATTGTGCCGGCCCACGGGACACAACATGCCCATTTCTGCGTTAAGAAATGAAACAAAGACAGGTTGGGTGGCACACGCCTGCCGTCCCTCCACTCCGGAAGCCTGGGGCAGAAGTATGGCCAGTCTTAGCCCAGTCTGGGCGATTTTAGCAGCTTCACGAAACCCTGTCTCAAAATCAAAAATAAAACAGAGTGGGGACTTAGCTCAGTGTGGAGACCCGAGGCTCAATCTCCAGTGCCTCAAAAAAAAAAAAAAAAAAAAGTCAAATGACATTCCCCCTGAAGCGATGTCAAATGGCGGGTCCTCGGCTGTCTGCAGGAGAGCAGCTCGCCGCGGAGGCGGGCAGCAGGTACAGCTCACCTTCAAGCACGGCCTTCCCAGCCTGACGCACAGGCCGTCGCTGGTCGTCGAGTAGTAGCTCACGAACTCGTTCAGGGTCAGAAAGGTTTTCCTCCGCGTGAGGAAAAACCCGCCTTCGTCCAGAGTCCTGATCCTGTAGTGCTTCACCACCTCTCCGTCTAAAACTGGAGCCACAGCAAGTCCCGTGAGCACAACTCCAGGCCAGCGCCAAGCAGGCGCGCCTGCCTCGCCGGTGAATGTTCAATGTGTGGAGCGGAATTAACCCAAGATTTGGGGCACCTCCCAACTTAGTCTCAGAAAAGATTTAAAGACACTTACAAAAGATAGGTAGCGAGAAGGGGGCGGCACGGAGGAAAACTGGAAGACAGGAGATGGTACTGAATGAAAGACAGGATAAAGAAAGGAGCGCATGTAGTGCTAGAAACAACCTACTCCCAGACGCCGAGGGCACTTGACTCACGCGTGGTCTGCCTGGAGGACAGGCTGGGCGGCCATCGGGCGAGGGAGAGAACTTCATCAGCACAAGAACAGTGCCAGAAAGACAAAGCTCCGCATGCTGGGAAGGGGACCTCAGGGTCACCTCAGAGCACCTGCGGCTCACAGGCCTGGGGGCTCCACCCAGTAAGGCTAAGCAGGAGCACAGCGGCCCTCACTGCTCAGCACAGCGCCCCCCCCCCAAGTCCTGCGGCTCCCCCTACCGCCGGCGAGGGTCAATCACCCAGCATCTGGAGGAGGAGACGCGCTGCGCCATTCTTAGGAAGCCTGAGTGCCAGCGGCCACTGCTGATGGCCACCAAGGGCTGTCTCCGAGGGAGCTCCTGCTGGCATGTGGGAGCACGTGACATGGAGGGACAGGGTCCACCCCCCGCGAGGAGATCACAGCACAGAGCCTCAGTTTCAGGACGCCTATTAGGGAGCCCCAGGAAGACTGGAAGATTTTCGTTGTTCTGCTGTTGGCTGTTTTGTTATTTTGTTTTCCCTTTGGGCGGCTGCCCTGAGGGAGACAGCCCAGTGGGAAGGGCAGCTTAGCCCTAGCCCACCCAGCTTCTCAGCCACAAAGTTGGGTACTTGGTGCTTAAATTAGTTTGAATTAGGTTTTCTGCACTTGCATTCAAAATGCTGACTGAGGCCATTGTGAACAGATGCAGTTCATTGCCTGCTGTCAGTGAGCAGAGCCCTTGAGTACTGCACAACATTTCCCACGCACTTGGCTGTTCTGAATTCCCGTACGCACAGGGCCTCCTGCCTCAGCAACCAGGCAAGTGGACGATGCACACACAGACGAGGACGGAGCAGGAGACAGCCCTCCAGCACTGAGGTGCGCATGGCAGTGTTTTGGGGACATGTGTCTTCAGACCACAATCGACACACAGCAAGCACGAAGACCCCGGGGCGCACAGGGCGGCCATGCCAGCGCAGTAACTTCGCGCACGTCGCTAATGGAAGTCTAGCTTGTACGACCTCTTGGAAACCAGTTACTATCCGATAAAGTTGAGCACAGTCAAACCACACATGGTATAACAGCTAGGAGGCTGAGAGAGGAGGGTTGTCAACTCAAGCCTGCCTGAGCAACTCAGCAATTTAGTGAGACTCAGTCTCAAAACAAACAAAAAAGGGCTGGCGGTGTAGTCAGTGTAATCTAGATTACAGTGCTGTAATATAACACACTCATGCTAAGCGCCAGGGTGAGATCGCAGTCCACCCCAAATTCCAAATAAACAAACGGGCGCGCTGCATTCTCCAAGGCAAACACAGAAGAACGCTGGCTCCTGTTCGTGTTGAGGTCCCAAATTGGTGTGTGCTGAAATGGAAGTCCGGAAGTTAAGGTAAACGCCATCTCATTTCCGCCTAATACATAAAGACTCTCAGCAAAGCATTCCTAGAACATTATTTTAAGTAAATAAATTGTCTGGTAGGCGTTGTGAGCAATCTGGTTTCAAACACGCTCCGCTAAACCACCGAGTGGTTGATTCGTGGTCTAGGGGTTTTGTTAAGAGCCAGAAATCCGGGGGCTGGTAAACAGAGGGGAAGGAGCTAGGAAAGCCGGTCTGAGGGTCCCCTCTACAGGCCATCAGGAACGACGCGGCCAACGCGCCAGGCCGGCACACAGCGCCTGCTGCCGCGCCTCTCCACTCCGTCCCTCGCTCCGTGCGTCCCTGTGGCGAGGTCTGCTCTCCTCGGGCCCAGGAACGGCTGCGGAGCTTTCCACTCAGCCGTGGGTGTGAGACGGCCTCTCTCTCCTGAAGTCACGGCACAGCCTCGCACAGTGCCACAGTGTCGTGCAGCACGAGACAGGAACCACAGCCCCCTGGCTCCAGGGCCACCGTCCTCCCCTCCCACAGCTCAGGCCTGCCTTGGGCTCCATGGCGCCCCCCACACGCACCCCTCCACCACCTGCCCTCCCTCCCCTTGCCCTGGCCAGCTGAGCTCCGGTGCCCAAGTCAGGGGGATGGGGAGAGGAAAGGCTGGGAGATCCCACTCAGGTAACTCTCGCCCCGTAAGTGGGCTTTATCCTTCAACACTCTGGGGGAGTGCAGGCCACCGCCCCTCGGGCCCTCAACAGGTGCCCTGCAGTGTCCCCGTGCCTGCCGGGTGGCCTGGGTGGTGGCACCCCTCACGCGTCTTTCTCTGACAGCCTCCCTACCACTTTCTCCCCTGAAGATTTCTCACAGCCTCTGGCAGATTTCAGCTCCCGAAAGAACCCCAAACTCCTGCAATTCACGTGTCTCTGGTGCCTGTGCTCCTGTGGGAGCCAGTGTACGGTCCAGGGCTGATACTGCAGGGGTGGGGGGGGCGACAGCCCCAGCCTTGAGGGTCACTACAGAGCACAGACTGGAGATACAGGCCCCGGGAGGGCCAGTCGTCTCACAGCCTGGGCTGCTGGGCTCGGTCCTTCCAGGAGCAGGAGCAAAGAGCTAGTGCTCAGGGGGCCTCCTGCAGCTCCTGCTGCCCGAGCTGGGGGTCCCACCCAGCACCCTGGGGATGAGGGACACACAGAGCACCTGGCTTTCTCCAAGACAGAATGCTCTTACCTAATCGTCCCGTACACTTTTTATAGGCTGCTAAAATCATTCTTGAACTGAAGGACCCAAAAGCAACAGCGCCAACCGCTGACGGAGTCCTTTGTAGACCTGAGGTAGGGATCCGGCCGGGCAATTGACTTCTGTTGCGTGCAGCAGACTCTGTCACAAACTCCATTGGCGCGTCCTGTCATAACCACACTGAGGATCTCACTAAGTTGCTCAGGCAACTTGCAATCCTCCCAGCCTCCCAGAGCACTGGGATGACACTTAGCATAGCAGGCCTGCGTCACTCTGGCCAGCTATCAGTGGGAATTCAGATAGTAATTCGGTTGTCTAAGATACCTCCAAGTTTGGACAATGAAGTTATGTCATCTGCACCACAAAAATATTTTGCATTACCTCTTTCTGTTGAAATATGAAGGGTAAGAGTACATTCAGCTCTTCCAAAGAGAATATCAGAGTCTTAGGTTACAGTTCTGTAGAAGTCTGGAGCACGTCCTTATACTCTGGCTTGTCAAGGCACCAAGACAGTGACTCTTAGGCGAGCTGATGGCCGTGTCATCATCGCCCAGTAGAAGGCTTTTATTAGAATAGCGAGCTTAGCTTGTCATAGATTTCTGTATATGGATTAAAATGCTAACAAAAATCAAAGCGCAGTAAACAGCATAAAGTCAGTCCCAATCCATTTTTCCACAGTGTAATAAAAATCCAGGACACGGGAGAACAGCAAACACCAAGGACACCTGCAATTTGTGTAAATCACTGGCTGGAGAATTCCAGCCTCGCCATCTACCAAAAATTGCATAGATTATAGCTAAAACACCTGGAACCCAATAGGTCTATAATCGAAAATATTGAAAATCAGTTTAAAAAATCTCTTTTTTGCATAACATGTATTATCTTCTGGCTCCCTGTTGAAGTGGACTGTGTAAATTACAAAACATACATAGATTTTTTATAACACATTACAACAGCATAGTTTCACAGCTAGCGTCAGTCCCAAACCGAAGGCTTGAGTACATCTAACTGTTCCTGGCAGGCGTGGTCTCCACCAGGATGAACATGGCTGTGCCAACTTTTATGGATTAAGAGGAACCTACACAAGTGTTTGCCGGACCTTTGTAGACACGAGTTTAAACTCTCAACTGTAAAGGTCAATATTTGGCAAATGCCTCTGAAATTTTTAAACACAAAAAGATTGAATTTTATATAATAGAAAAAACAATAGAAAAGCAATCCAGAAGATGAAAGACCTAATTATAATGTTACTGGTATCAACCAGAATTGAGGATTACTGGCCCTTGATTTTTATCCCAATCCTAGGGATTGAACCCAGGACCTCAGATGTGCTAGACAAGTGCTCCACTATGAAGCTTCATCCCAGCTTTCTTCCTTCCTTCCTTCCTTCCTTCCTTCCTTCCTTCCTTCCTTCCTTCCTTATTTCTGTTTATCTTTCTTGTATTTTGAGACAGGCTCTTGCTCAGTCACCCAAAATAGGCTCAACTTTGTGTTTCCTCCTGCCTCAGAATCTTAGCCCCCAAAATAAATACATACATACATACTCACATAGAGCTGGGATTTCAACTCAAAACTCACTGGGTCCAATCCCCAGTACCACAGAAATATAAATAAATACCTACATGTATTTAAAAGTTGTTTTTTTTTAAAAAAAAATCACCAAGTTTCTAAATGCTTCCACCTTCATGTTCAAACATTTCTGGTGTCTGTTGCCTCCTTCCCTAAAGTCATCTCTTTTCTGTTGTCCTTGCATGAAATTCAGGTAGTCCTCATCCTGAACCCTCTGTCCCTTGTGGTGGCCATTCCTGGGAGGTGTCCAGCATCTGGCCCCTCCTCCAGGTCTTCCGTTACGCCCCAGAGCCAGCCTCACCTGCCCACCAAGCCCTCAGTCACCTGGCCCTGTTAATGGCCGTGGTATTTCCCACAGGACAGGGACCCCAAGCACAAGGGCCCCGCTGCATGGGTCCAGGGTCATTTCAAGCTTGGCTCATCTAGAAAGTGAGCTGGGATGTCTAGGATTTGCAGTGAGACAGAAGTTTCAGAACTGTCTGCTGCAGAATTAACCAGGTAATTGCACAAACTCGTTGCCAACTGAACACTCTAGAATCTTGCTTTGAAAAGGAGGGAAACCAACCAGGCACTGAACACGAGCACCATGAGAGAGCAGGTGTTCAGGTGCAAGTCTCATCCTGAAATGCAGACAGTGCCACGACCCCACTTCCCCGGCATCGCTGGCATGTTGTGGTTCACACAGCACCCACCTGCACGAGTGAACGATGCACACTCTGGAATCAGACCACAGAGGCTCCATCAGGGGAACTCGGCACGTTACAGTCAGGATGAAGGCATTTTTAATACTACGTACGCTCAAAAGTAAGCAAGCTCAAAATACAGAACTATTTTTGAAGAGGTTTTAATTTGCTAGCTATGGACTCCACACACTCACAAGTTATCACTGCTAATGAAGAGAAATTCAGAGGCCCAAGAGCATGGAGAATGAAGCTCCTATTCCTTCCATGGTTTGGTGCGATCCTTAGTATGGAACCAAGCTCATCCCAAATACTACAGACCCTACGTGGTGAAGTTTGTGCAGTTCTTACTGTAAATGACTATGAATTCAGATCAGTTCAGAAGTTTAATAGTTCAGTTGCAAAAATATGTAGGGCTAACTATGAAATATAAAGAAATCATCCACCCACAAACTCAGTAGCTCCGTGACTGAACTGAGGGGAAAGACGAGGGATGTGAGCCTACGTCTACCTCCATCATGGTCTTGGAGAATGTGTGTCACCTGTCAGCTGGTTCATCTGCCAGAACATGTCAAAGAAGTAGGTAGGATATACTGCAGCCTTCTAGAGACTTCTGGAGTAGGTGCGATACCAAGGCTTCCTAAGGCAATGTTGAGAGAGTTCATCTGGCTTTGCACATTCTTCCAACATGGCCCCAAATCACAGGTCACTCGATTGGCCACCCGCACACCAGCGTAACTGGTCCAGGGGTCCCATGACTGAGAGGGGTCTGAGATGTTATTCCCACATGCCAGACCAAGATGCAATTAGATATAAATAGTTCAGGGCATTATTTTGCATTATCTCTGGGAATGGAAAGGGGTTGTCTGCTGCTACATAAAAGAGAACTGTGAGATTTTTAACACAAATCACTTCCAAAACACTCCGTCCAGTTCTACCACACCAGTAGCACATTATTCAGGACTTGTGGAATAATTATGAACGCCAAAAGATCCAAACATTGAAAAAGACACAACCTCCGGAAAGTAACTTTGGAGCACATCACAGACAGGCTAGAAGCTGTGTCTCAGAGAAACAAGGCTGCCTCTCTGTTCGGGAAAGAACACCTGCATAAAAAGCAGCCAGTGCATTATGGATAAAAACTGGTTGGCTGAACAAGCCTTCGTTTTACAGCAGGTCGGCGGCACAGTCTCACTCCTCCCGACTGATAATAATCTGATCCCACACAGAGTACAGCAACAGGGGCTGACGGAGCAAAGGGCTGGAAATCAAGAACTCTCTGCCCTAATCTTATTCCGCCAGTGATTTGTTCTTTGACCTTGGGCAAGGAATTTCATTTCAGTTTCCTTATCTAGAAAATGAGAGTAATGATCTTATCTTTGTCCCCCGCAGGGATGGTTTGCATGTCACGGCTCACAAAGGGTGATGGATATCTGCATTTTACGTGAGCCCTGCACTACAGCAGCCCTGGTATCAGTAGCAGGGCCAGCCGGGAAGATCCTTCCCAAGGAACACGTTCGTGCAGTGATGCCACACAGCACAGACGCTTCCAAGCATGTTCAGGGCGTACACTGCTACGAATTCTCAGGCCGGTGTGGAGGGCAACTTGTGCCCTGGCAAACTCTTCACTACTGGGTCTGTCTTCAGAGGTCTGTTTTATATTTTTCAAAAGTATCACAAAGACTGAGGTTACTCTCCTCTCCCTGGGCCCCAGCTCTCACGCTAAGTTAGTTCTACGCCATTACTAAGCAACACAGCGTGGGGTTCTTAGGCCACACCCCATTACAGGATTCAGGACACTCACTCATTGTATACCCAATTCTTGTTCCACAGCAAATAGCACATGAATCTAGGAAGAAGGAAGCATATCTGTCCTGAGATACTAAAGTGGCATCACACAGAAGAGACATTCTGTCTGGCTTGGGGCCACAGTGTGTGGAGGATCCGCTAAGGCCAAAGTGAAGAATCGGAATGGATGTCCTCAGCAGACCCGGCTCAGTAGGGGTCCCCACCCCCACCACACACACAACACCTGCGCCTGCCCGGAGAGATTTTGGGCTCTGTCGGTGCCACACAGTAAGGCTGGTAGATTGAGCTAGGTGAAGATTCATTACAATAGCTCGTGTCTTAGTTTACCCAAAAAAAGCTTAGAAAAGAACTATTTGAGGATCACTGATAGGGCCCATGTCTTGGGGCCCCAAGGTGTGCCTGGTAGAGAAGACATTGCTACTCTACAGCTGGAGGCACCATAACCTGTATAGGCAAAAGCCTGTTCTCCCTCTCTCCCTCTCTCTCTCTCTCTCTCTCTCTCTCTCTCATACATAGATAGATAGATAGATACAAAGATAGATATCTATGTATACAGATATATACACAGAGCCTTGGTTCTGAGAGTAAACTTCTGTCTGTTCAAATCTCTGTTACAATTTTGAGAAAAATGTTAACCTTAATCTTAGGGCCCCAATATTGTGACCTTATATGGAATAAGCCAGCACCCATTAATTTATAGCTCCTAAATTCAATTCGATAGAGCTGGCTTCTAAACTTTCTCAATTTTGTTGTGTGTATGTCTGGTATATAAACCAGATGAGCAATTCATTAACTAACAATATAGAATAATAACATTCAGCTAACTTATCAGCTAATTTAATTAAAAATTTTCACAAGCTCTCATGAAAACAGTATTTGTAGCATCTGATAACACAGAAAAACACATGCACCCCCAAGATAATCTGACCTACTTGTCCTGGGTCTCCTTGTGTTCACATGGTATTATCTCTGCAGTGAATCACCAGGAATTAACATATTTGGATTACATTACCTCAGTTTCCTGTGAAAATCTTCTACCGGGTCAAGATAAAGTGTGACCGAGGGGCCAGGACCTCTACTGCTCAGACTGCACCCTGCAGAAATGACTTAACTATCTACACACAGTTACTTAGATATAACTCTGCCTTTTTTCAGGAAAGCTCAAAGGCTTGCATAAATTACAGAATGTCTCAAAGTAAAATGAAATTTAAAGTAAGTGCAGGGGACTGGGGATACAGCTAGTTTCTGGATTCAATCCTTAGCACCTAAACGTAAATTTAAAAATAAAGAATCCAGTGTGTGCTCTCATAAAATAAAATTATGATGAAGAAAATGGGGCACACAGGGTCATGCAAAGGAGACAACGGGTGTGTGTCTGTTATAGGTGTCTTCGGGTGCCCATCGCAGCTAGCAAGACCCTGGGCTGAGGCCTGGCCTGAGGCCTGCCAAGCCACTACAGTAGGGCAGAAAGAGCTGTGTCTGGTGGTGCACATCTTTAATCTCAGCCCTATGGGAAGCAGAGAAGGAGAATCCTAAGTTCAAGCCCAACCTGGGGAAGTTAGCAGCTAAGTTGAGACACTGTCTCAAACTAAGAATAAAAGGATTGGGGATGTAGCTCAGTATGTAGGCCCTGGGCTCAGTCCCCATTTGCAAAAAAAAATCATAATAAAAATCAAAATAAAACAAAGAAAAACTGAGAGGGAAACACATAACATGACCTGACACCCTGAAGAAGCTATCAGTGAACACACACACAGCTACTTATTTCTGGCATTAAAAGGAGGGAGAAATTTCTCACGTACATCCTCATGAAGAAAACAGAAAAAATGGAGTAAGATGTACTACCCAAAGCATTCTTAACAGCTGTTACACCAACTCTTTGCCAAGGGCTAGCTTTTGTAAAATCATTATTGTGGACCAACCTCCAACGTAGAATTTAACAGCATGGATTGTGTAGGAAAATGAAAAGACGCAGCTCATCAGCCAGAAGAGGCAAGGCACCAGTGGAGGCTCGTGGCCGCAGTTCGCAGGGTTCAATGCCTGTTCCGTGGAGAGAGACCTACAAATTGAGTTAACTGTAAACACTGCATAATTCCACAAACTATCTAGCAACAAAACATGCACGTATAATGTATTAGGTAAAATAGATGACATGTAAAATTAAAAAATAATTTAGCTGCCAACACGCAGATACATGTGGCAGCTTGCGTGTCCCAGAGTCCTTTGCTGCTGAGGGGCCCAGCCACAGCTGCGGGTGGGGACTGTAACTGCACGTGGGCAGATGAAATCAACCATCTGAGTGCAGACGGGGGTGCCATACCCTGCCTCTGGCTTGCTAGGGGACGGAGGAAAGGCTGGCCCTAAACAGTACGTCTACCGGGCTGGCTCAAAGTGCTGTCTCACGTGAGACTTGGTATTCTTTGTATAAAGGTTCCGTGAAACCCGTTTCTCTTTGAATCTCATGCTTCAAGTCCCAATTTATCTTTTTCCTATGGCCAGCAAGAAGCACAATGTGTTTCCTTTTGCCTTGTGTGCCCAGAGAACTCTCTCTATACTCATTTCTAAACTGTGATAATTATCTCCCATTAGGGGCCCAGCAAGATCTTCTCGTGTGGCTTTTTCACTGATTTTGTCTTTTTGTGTTTGGTTGAACTCTATACTGTACTTGTGCCTTATAAGCCAACTTAAAACCTCCCGTAGATGTAAGTAAATCTGCACACGAAAGCAATGGTAACCATTCAGCCGGGCCGCCAGCTGCCACGGCAGGGGTCCACCAGCGCCAGGAGCTGCTCGGCAGCAGGACACAGGCCCCTGCCTGACTCCGTCCTCTGAGCCTGAGGCCTCAAGCCAGGAGGCCCCCCGCGGGGGACGTCAGACCGGGCACTCGCGTGTTCTAGCACTCCGCTGATAAAAAGACAGGTAAAGGAGAATGTGGTATGTCATGACAAGATATTTTAAAGATATTTTATTTTCCTTATTCTTAGTAATGGGACAAATGAGGCCTACAGGCCCGAAGTGACCCATGCGTGAGCCGATGCCAGGGTGGGCGTCAAGGTCAATCCCAGGGTGGCCTTGGGACAGCAGGCCCTTTCCCACCTGCCCCTTGAGGGGCATGGCGAGCATCTGGCCACTGCGTGGCGGGAGGTAACACGTTTCCGAGCCGACAGAACGGCACCTTTCCAGGGCTCCCGAGGGCTTTCTCCATGACAAGACCAGGCCTAACCGCCTCCTTCCTCTCCTCCCCTCATCAGTGGACGTGTCAAACGCAGCAGGCATGGAAGCCACCGGGAGGCATGACAGACCCTCACTGAAACACTTCAGAATCATTTTCGGTCTCTCAGCCAGCTTCTCTCCTTTGCGAGTTCGTGTGCTAGCTGATTTACTTCTGTGGCAGAATAGTGCCACCTTCTATTTGTTTCCACATATTCAAGGCACTTGTTGGAAATTTGTTATTTATTCTCATTTCCAAAAACATATCCTCTCACTCTCGCAACGTTTCGCTGTACTGAATGACAGCCCGCAATATGCAGTGCTCCTCGTGTGTATTTCAGACACGTATTTAGACCAAAGTGCTGGGATGGTTAATACCATGCATCAACTCGTGTGGGCTAAGCGTTGCCCAGGTTGCTAGTGAAATCGGGCCCGGCAGCGGGTCTTTGAGGGCGCCCTCTCCCAAGGGATTAGCACCTGAGCCACTGCAGACATCTGCCTTTGCCGGTGCCCACCAGCGTCGCACCATCCACACACGGCTTGGGTGACAGCAGCTTACCTTCCCCTGAAGTGGGAGGAGCTGTGTCCTCCCGCCCGACGGTCTTCGTGTCCAAGGGAAGGTAAGAAGTCACGCTGGGCTCCTTGGTCCTGAGACCCTCGGGCCAGGCTGATGGATGGACGACACCAGCACTGACTCCCTCAGTGTCCCCCTGCCCCCAAAAGAGGAGGAGCGAATCAAGCGCAAGTCCTGTCGGCCCGATGAGCTCTGCTCAGAATTAAACCCAGAATGCAAATGCAGCTGCGTGCTACAACTGCATAAAAGCAAGGGGCTGATTTGAACTTTTTCTCCTTTTATGCTTTTGCCGCCTCCATCTTACTTCTCACAAAGCCTTTCTGCAACTGTCTGCAGGCGGTAAAGAGACAGCTCTGCAAAGAGAGGGAAGAAAGCGCACCCAGCTCCTGTCACGCAAAGGCTCTCCAGACAGCGGGACACTTCCTCAGATTTTAGTTCCTGTGCCACAGTTTCTAGTGAATCTGTGCAGTGCACGCCTCTCAAATGTGTTGGGAGTGACCCCCTGACCGAGGAGGCGCTATCCTTATAAATTAGCTAACATGCATGCATCATGTGAAATTCATGGTTTTAAATTAAAGCTTCCGTCTTATTAAACTGGAAGATGTTTATTTCATTCACTTGTTATGGCATGAACTCACTGTGCACAGCAATCATGACAGACAAAGTAGATGTCTCAAACACCAGGACAATTTAAAACTTGCTCAATCTTTTTTGATTAATAAAGTATTGATTTTTATATTTGGGCGTGTCACGTGAAGCACACGTTTCTAGAAATATGTTTCAATTGTAAACTTGTTTTCAACAGACATCAGGTTTTCTTCTCTTTCTGGGCCTCGTTGGTGATGAAGGCAGAAACAAAAGCCTGCATTTCATTTCCACCACGGCTTGCTGTCTTCCGTGTGCCACCAGAGGGAGCCCAGCGGGTCAAAGCCTCCTCTGGTGGAGCCCAAGGAGCCCAGGATTGTTAGGGCTGAGCAGGAGCAGAAGTGGCTCCTTGGTGTGTGAGTTTCAAGGTAGAGGTTCTCCAGTCGTGCACACAAAATAAAGTGCTCTGCGTTGTGGACAGCAGTACCATAAGAAATACACTAGGCTTATTTCACAGCATTTTTCAGTAACACATTTTTGCCACTTAGAATAACAGACAGAAATTTCTTGGAGATTTATTTGAGAATATCAGACAGCACTGAGGCTCACCATTTATCTATTTGCTGTTTGCTTGAGATAGGTATCGACTAAGTTGCTCAGGGCAGATAGAAAGAAGGACCCGAGGTCTCTGAGTCAGTGACCCTGTCTCCAGAGCAGGGTATCATAACGTCCTATCTAGTGGAAACCCAGCATTGTGGCTTCCCAATGTTCTTCCTTCTTCTCTTGGCCTCCCTCGGTCTTCTGCTGCTCAAGACATCTGGTCCTTTTCCTTTTCACAGTCTGGGTTCATTATGTTTGGGTGTCACCTGGGCTGAGGCCAGGGCGACCTGTCCGCCTTGGCTGTGGCAGTGTCTTCCTAACCCAACACACAGCCTGCACTGAGCTCGCTCAAATGGCACTGGTGCCATGTATCACCCAATACCTCTCTTATCCAAGCATCCTGGTGGTAGCAGGTATCAATTTGCAGGTGTCTACTTTATTCCTTGGAGGGTTCGAGGGTGAATTGCAGAAACTAACTCCCATTCCTGATCCAAGGAGCATGATGTGACTTTTAAAAGTAAGAAAGTTCTTAAGCGTGTACATTACCTGAGCAGAATTTCTTTGTGTGCACCATTGTCCACACCCCTTCACTGCGCTGGGTGTCGTGCTACAGGCTCTCTCTGCCCCCCTTCAGCAGTCCATCCCAGAAAACTGACTGTTCTCTGTTCTGTGTTCATAAAGCTCTGTGCATATTAAGCTTCAATAATTCTTAGCTATTTAGTTTATTGTATATTATTAATGTTGATTTCTTTTCTAATGTTAATGTTACAGTGTTGCATTTAGTAGATATTTGCTATATGTCAATATTTGGTATGTCTTTTTGCTCATTATGTGTCTGTTTTCTATGGTTAAGAATGGCAGGGTTACAGTTTTTAACTGGTTTTTATACTATGTCACCATTCAGTTTGTCTTAGACGCTGTCACTACAGTTGGGTTGTCTTCCATGGCTAATGGCGATTTAGTGACTGCTCTACCTGTGTGTCAGTGTTCGGCTGGTCATTGTGTCATCAACACTGCCATAGTGTGTTTTTTTTTTCCTCTCTGACTGGTGCTGGGGATCAAGACGCCAAAACAAGGCTGGTCACTAAGAAGATCCTCGAATGTCATTTTGAGTAGATTGGAGAGGGGTACAAATGCTAAAATATAGCCAAACCCAAGGGCACATTACAAAGAGACATAATCTAATTAAAGAGATCGCCATGGTAGTGATAGTTTTCCCACCCTAGCTGATCTCCAACCCTCGGCACAAGAGCAACTGAGTCATGAGAAAGCGAGACAGCACGTTTCCTCCAAAGCACCCCACACACCAAAGCTCATCTCATGACTCCTGAAGCATGGGGAGCTGCAGACAAAGAACTCAAAACCCAAATGGTCACGATATTTGAAGCGATCAAATAAGAAGAAGTAAGTAAGTTCATTCAAAAGATGTTTGGTCAACCTGAATAAAATTTAAGTAAACAGATATTAATGCAATTCACAAAATGTTTACGAATGACCATTTTGGTAGAGAACTAGAAATTATGAAGAGAAACCAAGCAGAAATTCAGGAGAGGAGAATTCCTTCAGTCCCCACAGTCTACCTCCCGTCCTGTCTTCTCCCCATTATTTTGCTCTCCATTTCTATTTGGGTTTCTCAAATAAGAGAACCTGCCAGACACTCAAAACTTCTAAAATCTGATCTACTTCGCTAAGCATTATGGCCTCAAGATGCACCCATTTTCCTGCCAACGATTTCACTTCAAAATTTGCTTTTGAAACTTTAAACTCCCACCAGCTGATGTGACAAGATACCTGCCCCACACACAGACGGACAGGAACACAATCCAGGAATGGTGGGGAGAAAGCCAAGAGCACGAACCGTGCCTGTCGGCGAGTTCAGGTGGAAGTGTGTGCTTTGTCAGCTTCCATCAATGACATCAGGCAAAAAAGTACGCCTTTCAACTTTATCACCAAGCTAAAGGAAGTGCTCTGCACATGTGTGAATTCTGGTATTTATCAGTGGAAAGGAGAATCCTGAGGCCAGCTCAGTTTTTCTTATTTTATAATTAATTTGTGTTTTCCCGGACACTCACAGAAGTTCTTCGTTTATCTTTGACATCAAAAATACATAGGATAGCCCACACATGGGTGTGTTCATAACTTCCGCTTGGGAGACTTGCAATCTGCACACACAGGTTGCTTTTTTTAATGATAAGCTCAGAAAAAGTCTCTCCCGCATCAACTGCAGTGTGCACTTAATTATTCTAACAAATTTAAGGCTGTATCTCCTCATGACTTGTCACCTGTCCCCACGAGCTGCCAGCTGCTCTTCCTCTCTCTCCAGGACGCCCGAGGATGCTCTTGGCGTGGCTGGTGGTGTCCCCACGCGGCAGCGCTGCTGCTGCCGCCTCTGACCTGCTGCTCGCCTCCTGCTCTTTCCACCTGATTTCCCAGAATTCAGGCTTTCTTTGATCTATCCACTCACATTTTCCTTCTGTCTCTTCTTGTGAATACGATTTCTCTACCTCTCAGTTTACTATTTCTTATAACTTTTCCCAAACCACGTTTTACATTAAAAAGAAGTAAAATTCTGTATTGGAAAATTCAGATTCTGCTGCTATCCTCCTCCTCAGAGTCTGACACACTTTGCTGGCCCAGATGCGGGGTGCTGCAGTGTGGGGACCTTGGCGCGGTTCACAGCCAGATCTCTGTTCTGCGGAACACCGCAGCCTGTCAAAGAGCCCACAGTGCAGAACAAAGCCAAGATCCTCTTTCACTGAGTCTCCAGAACCTCAAGACTGTTTTCTCTTCCTTTGTACTCATCTTTCAACAAAAGAAACCATGCAGCTCGGAGAAAACACGTGCACCCCTTCTCTTCATCCATCCGGGTGCACGGCCCTTGGCTCACATACAGCACAGCTGCTAAGGCACCAGCCCTCTAAACACGCTGCCAAAACCTAGGAAGCTTCCAGCCTGCCGTGGGTGTGCGAGAAGACAGGTGCATCTCCTACACTCGTGGTGTGACGGCTGGTAATGAGAAACAGAATCCAGTGTTCTGTAACTGCTGCGGCCTGCAGGCTTGTGTCCGCTCCCCTCCTAAGTTATGCGTACACTTAAACTCCAGCCCCCAAACTAACGGGGTTTGGAAGTGGGCCTTTGGAAGCTAGTGACGCTTGGAGAGGGTCCTGAGGCCTCTGATAACCATCTATGCCCCTGTAAGGAAAGGAAGAGATGGGAGCCCTCTGTCTGCCCTGCCATGTGAGGAACCCGCCAAAGCGGCAGTCTGCAAGCCAGGGCAAGTGCTGCCTCCCGCCTCCACCAGCGTCCTGAAGTCGACACCTTCGTGCACCGTGAGGAATAACTGTTGTTTTAAAATACCTCAGATGACTGAGGGAGCGATGCTGGGTAGTCAATGGGGGGTGGTGTGAACAACTCTGAGCTCAGTCTGCAGCACGCAGTCCTCCCCCTCGCCTTCCACCCTGTCACATCTGCCGGTGAGAAGCTCTGTCCTGGTAGATGTAGACAATGAGGCGACCTCCGGTCCTAGAAAAGCCCAGGGCACCAGGTCTGTGCACAGACAGGTGGCAAAGGACTCCGGTTTCCTGGGAATGCCAAGTCCTGCCTCCCCAAGGAGATGAGCAGAACTGAGGTGCACCCCGAGAAGCCGAAGATGGTCCGGGAGGCACCTTCCGGGTGGGAGCCGGCCACGGCTGCAGTCTGCAAGCGCAGTGCGAGACGAGGGCTGGCAGGGTGGGTGCTGCCCAACAGTGGGTACAGCGACACAGCTGGGGCTGGGGGTTAAGGGGCAGGCCAGTAACTGTTGCACAGACTGCGGAGTGACTCGTTCAACACATAAAACCAATTTTCATAACTACATCCAAAAGACATTAATTTATATCACTTCTTTGTTGTGATTACCTTTACACGGCTAAAAACAATAACAAAAAATTTTAAATAAACAAGATAAACAAAAGCAATAGTCTTCACCGAGTTAACAACAATGGTTCACCAGTAAGCAAAAGACATTGTGTGTGTGTGTGTGTGTGTGTGTGTGTGCGCGCGCGCGCGCGCGCCCCACAAAGAAGAGCGTAGCTTACGGAAATCACTAGCCATGGATTCCCAGTAAAAGATTTCTCTATGAACCAGTGATCTGGAGAAAACTCACTTTTCCTGTGTGTGAGTGTGTGTGTAGTCACAAAATGCAGATGTGTATACTCTACAACAAAATGTTAATTTAACTTCATAGAGTATTTAAAATATTTTAACTATAACTTACCAGTAGAAATGTTAAGAAAAGCCAGCATACACCAAAATTCACAAAAAGTCACTTGCTATTTTAGCCAGTGATATTTGCAATTAAGCTAAACACAACTAAATTATGACTTTAATTAAAAGGAATTTTCTAAGATGGCACCAACGTGTTTAAAATTTAACACATTTTATATGAGATACTGGAGTTATTAACATACAAACTCCTTTCTACAGCTGGGACACCTAAAAAGCAAACATCTTTAACTGAAGCCTAACTAACTAAAGTCAAAACTCTCCCAGAACTCGAAGCAGCTTCATGACACAAGGAGCGCATGTTTCTCCCCGTGCTCAGCATCCTCACCTGCTGTGTCTGTGTTCACGGCGCATCGTCTTTGATCCCTGGCCAGCCCCAAGGCCACAAGGACCCCAAGATTTCAGGCGGAGGTGAATGTGTGGCTGAGGACCACTGGGACCCATGGCCCACGCCACGGCTCAGGCTGCGGGTGACCTCACACAGCCGACCCGGGGTGTAAGCAGGTGACGCAGCCGTGCCCCTCTCTGCTCTCCCTGGGCTGCGATGCACAGCCGGTCTTGTGCCTCCCGTCCACAAAGCGCTGGGGCTACAGGGCTAGAGGAGAAGCCTGAGGCGCCGCGAAGGTGAGTCAACAACTTCATGTGGAAAGCACACTTGTACCCACGGCGAGGGAGCTGCGCCCGGAGAAGGGGATCTCCGAACACGTAAGGGTGGCATGCAGGACGCATCCTGGGCCAGGCTGAGGGACACACCCTACCATTCCAGGGATGCTGCTGTCCGGAGACTGCACTCCCCCAGGACTGGTTCCCAAGGCTGTAGAGGGAGCGCCCATGTGATGGGCCATCGGAAGTGCTCAGCAGGGCCCTCGGGGAACCCTGCCACTGTGGTTCCCAGTCCCCTCCCACGGGGACACAGAACTGCGCCAGTAAGGGGAGTCACAGAACACGACTGGCAGCAGCGCTTCCTGTGCAAAGACAGTTCTGCCGTGTGTGCAGTGTGTGAAGCAGCAGTAAGTACTTGGAAGGATACAACATTGATTTCATTCTAAAAATTCCAGTGCATTTGTTTTAAAATTAAATTACGTCACTGGTGAGGCATATCTTCTATCTTATACCCTAGAGAAAAGACTGCACAATAAACAATACTGGGGCTGAGGACGTAGCCCAGTGGTCACAGCGCATGCAAGGCCCTGAGTTTGACTCCCCAGCACCACATAAGCTTGTATGCTTGGAACCCCAGCACTCAGAAAGCTGAGGGAGGAGGGCTGCTGGGAGCTCAAGGCCAGCCTGGGCTCCACAGTGAGTTCAGGACCCACGTGGACCACAGAGTGAGACCCTGTCTCAAAAAACAAAGAAGTTTCTGTGAACTTCCTGCCTCTTCATGGATCGTTTGCTCACAGGGTGAGATTTTACCAGACAGAGCCTAAATTGCTTGGGTTATTGAAAAGGGAGTTATAATGATGGTCTCTGAGCAAGGCCGGCAAGATTTCTGAAATCCGTTCAAGCTCCAGAGGAATGGGAACTCGGCCCTAATCTTGCTCAGCGCCTACGCCCCAGAACCGTGCCCCTCACGGGGCGCGCCCCTGGCTGTCACACAGACCCCGTGTCCTCAGTGGTCCCCATGCTCAGCGGTCACTGCAGTCCCTCACCTTATTCAAAAATGCACATCAGATAATTCTACCGCTAGTTTCTCTTCCTCCCAGAAATATTGTCATGGTATATATGCAATGCTAACCTAGAACATTTAATATAGCTTTTGGCCAAATATCTACCACTTAATTTGATATATAAATATCGGTAAATGCTGATAAATGGATCCAGATGCATTTAAGGAAGGAATTCTCTTATAACTCTTATAACGAAGCAAAGAATTTTCCAAGAAACCAACTTTTCCCTCAGGACATGACACGAAGGACACTCCAAGTGGGCACGCCATGGGCACAGGAAGCCACCGTGTCCTGACTTATGCATCACAACAGCCGAAGCAACAAGAACGCGGGAAGCTCGGCGTCAGTCACGTGGACTGGGAGGGGCCCCGGCGCGAGGGGGGTCTGTGGCTTCTGAACGCGGCGGAGCAGAGCAGGAGGGGCCGCGGAGCAGCGCGCGCAAGACCCTGCGCGGTGGACGTCCGACCACACGCCAGGCCCAACCTCCCCCGACCCGAGCAGCGTACACACACACGTGCCACACCGGACACCCGCACCTGCTCCGATGGACCCTTGGGCACTCCCAGGACCGGGTGGGCTTGTTTCCTGCGGGCTGTGTCCATGCGTGCGTGTGCGTGTGCGTGTGCGTGTGTGTGTGTGTGTGATCTCTCTTACAGGTCAAATATGGGAAAAAAGCCTGACAAGAAAGATATTTAAATATTTAATAATCACACTCAGAAAATGGTGACACTGTCAATTATTTTTAACTACTTTGGTTATATAAAATTATAATACTTTCAGTAACTGGAAGTCACTATATAAAATGTTTGTAATGCCACCTGGGTTTCTACAGGTGTGCCCTCTAACGACCTTCCAACCTGGTTGTGTGTCTGCTCTGAGTGGCTAATGCCCCCACCTTTGAACATGTCCACGACACCTACAAGGTCAAGGGCACATTTCCAGAAGGATAATCAGAGCCGGGAGCGGCACCCAAGCGCTCGGGAGGCTGAGGCAGGAAAATTACACACTCGAAGCCAGCACCGGCTGCCCAAGGAGTTCCAGGCCACTCCGAGCTACCTAGAGAGACTGTCGCACAAAACATAAAAATAGGAATGGCCACCTGAAGGGCATTTTCTAAACTTCTACCCAGAAGCCCGGCAGAAGTGGGGTTGAGCCACGTGCTCCTGGAAGGCCCCGTGGATGCCCTGCCAGATGTGCCCGAGCCGAGCAGGCGTGACCCTAACACACCCCCCTCAGCAGCATGTCGGGCGTTCTCTCCCCACCCCACATGCCGGCTCCAACGTCCGCAGCCACTGGCTGTGGGGTGGGCTAAGGGATGAAGGCTCTGTAGCCCTGGGCGCCTAGGTCCCCCCACAGGCCTTCCTGACTCCCAGCTCAGGGCTTGGGGCCGATGAGAGGAGGGTGGAGGCCCTCAGGGACGAGGAGCGGGGAGAGAAGCCAGTGTATTTCCCACGAAGGACACGTCCAGCTGGAGACACAAAACAAATGCCGGAAGAGGACAGCAAGGCAGGGAGCTGGCCTGTGTGACGGCCCGACCAGGGCAGTAGAGACAGTCTGTCCCGCTAATGGGTGGGCTAGTGTGGAGTCAGGATAAAAGACCAGTAAACACAGCGTGGAATCGGCGACGCGCAGCCAGCCTTCACTCTGGAGATGCTTCCCAGGCCTCCGAGCGCCTGTCCCCAGGAGGGGCCACCCACTGGGCTGCTAGCCAGACCCCGCCGGGCTCCACGGCACGGGGCAAATTTTCTCTTTCTGAATCTCCCCCACCCCATACTGGAGACTGAACCCGGGGCCTTTGCTCCGATCTGTGTTCTCATCCCCTTCGTATTATCGCAACTACGCCTCTGAGTGGCCCAGGCCGGTCTCAAACTTGTGATTCTCCTGCCTCAGCCTCCCAAGGGCTTGGATGGCACTCTGCACCACCAGCCCAGCTATCGCAGTGACCCAGAGTTCACTGAATGCTAACAGTAATGCAGCATTTGGATGCACTTTCTCCTTACCAGGTCTAAGGCAGTAAAACAAGAAAGACGGAAGGAAGGGAGGAAGGAAGGGAGGGAGCGAGGGAGGGAGGGGGCGAGGGGGATGCACTGTGGCCTGGGCACTGTGGGGGCACGGCCCTTTTGGCTTCTCAGCGGCTCCGTCCTGCCAGGACCCCACGGCACCGACA
The DNA here is from genome assembly GCA_004027205.1 of Ctenodactylus gundi. Taxonomy (NCBI): domain Eukaryota; kingdom Metazoa; phylum Chordata; class Mammalia; order Rodentia; family Ctenodactylidae; genus Ctenodactylus; species Ctenodactylus gundi. The sequence continues at coordinate 321,494 of PVKB01001709.1, read as the reverse complement.
GCGACAGGCATACCAGGCACCCGTGGTTTTACTGTCCGTCCCGAGCACTGGTACTTGCAGCTACATCTGGAGGCTGCTGGCCCAGGAGACATTTTCCCCAGTTTTCCCGCCTATCCAAGCAGTGAGCAAACTCAACGCTGGGGCCGTCTTGAAGCGAGGCGAGGTTCGCAGGGGCCCACCTGTACCCACACCGGCCGCTGCCTACCTGAGAGGGAGTATTCCCCCGCCTGGCTTTCGCTCTCACGGATGAGAAAGGCGCCCGTCTGATTCCCAGGACACTGCAGTTGCTTTTCTGCATCTGCCCTCTTGATCGCTCCAAAGAACCACCTGAGAGAGAGAGAGAGAGAGAGAGAGAGAGAGAGAAATGCTTTATTAGCCAATTAGCAAACACTCCCCTTAAGGGGCAAGCACCCTGTGGAGAAGCCCAGCCTCAGATGTGAGCTGCTCTTCAGTGAAATTATCACGGCTGTCCTACACCGTGTGGCTTCTGCACTGAGCAGACTTCTCAGGGCATGAGGACCCCGCACCAGGCCTCCTGAGAGCAGGTCTGTGACCTTGGAGAGATATGCCAACTTGAGGCAGTTAGGAAGCAGCCTGGATTAGAGTGTGAGTGATTTGTGGGCTGGCCAATGAGGGAAAAGCTCCCAGCAGGATGTGGGAGGCCCAACTGGGAACTCGAACTGTAAAAAAGGAAGGAAGAAGGAAGATTGTCACAGCTTTTTCCTCTGGGGAGAGAGTGGACCTGACGGGACCCGGCTTCCTGTGTGTGATGTCGTGAGAAGCTGCCTCCACCTCTGCCTCTGCCGTGTGCTTCCATGGCTGCCGGCTGCCCCTGAATGGACTGTGACCTTCTGAAACCGTGAGCTAGAATAAACTTTGACTCCTCTAAATTTGTGGATGTCGGGTATTGAGTCACAGCAACAAAAAGTAACTAAGACAGGGTCATTGACAATGTCCCTCCTTCCCAGCTTCTGCCGGGGGTCAGAGCCAAGGCCAGGCATTGCCATAGGAGCGGCAACGCTGCCCAGCATCCCCACCCACCATCCCTGCTCCCCCAGCACCTCCTAGACCTTGGAAAGAATTGGGACTTAGGACCCTATGGGAGCCCTGAAATCCCCGTCTTCCAGACAGACCCTCCCCCTCCTCCCTGCCCCCCACTGCCCGGCCCAGTGTGATGAGGCCCCTGTGCTCAGGACGCTGCACTGGGACAGGGCGTGCAGAGAGCTTCCCCCGGGAAGGGTCCCAGGGCCACACCACCTCTCTGCCCCATTTCTCCCCCTCCAGGAGCTAGCCTGTAGGGAGGGCAGAGCCCTGTAAGAGCCATTGGCCCTGAAGAGCCAGGAGCCTGCCCAGTGCTACAGGCCCAGCACCCCAGCATTCTGGGAGGCTGAAGCAGGAGAACCACAAGTTCAAATCTAGGCTAGGGCACCTTAGAGACCTCATGAGATTGTTTCAAAATGAAATAAAAAATAGGGAGTAGGGTGACACGGGTAGGAAAGGGAGCAGGGAGTGAAAATGATCAAAACGCAACATGCATACCCACTGGTGCCTCAGGCAGACCACAAATACATACTAACAAAAAGAATTTTAAAAATGCTCTGGGGGTGTAGCTCAGTGCCAAGGCCCTGGATTTCATCAATCCCTGTTATCACGAAAGAGAGATAAGAGGAAAAGAGCTCTGGAGGGTCAGTACCAGAGCCTGCTCTTCCCTCCCAGCCCCCTCCGTCCTGCCGCGGACATGAGTGCGGGTGTCAAGGATTTTAGGAAGGCACCCATCTTTTCAGACACCATCTTCACAGCTGCGAGCGCCCTAAGAGAGGGGTGGGCAGTGGCAGCCGGATCCCAGGCACAGGGAGGAAGCGCAGGCTGGGAGAGGGAGTCCTCAAGTTTGATTGACAGTTATGGGAGGGTGGGGGGTTAACAAGGACAAAATTCAAGAGAGGTGGGGAGAAAAGAATCCGAATAAAAGACAAGATACGTAAAATCTGCCTTCTCACAAACTCAGGGCATTTTAAGTCACTTCCAGATGATCAAATTGTAAATCACGCCACGTCAGCGGCACTAATTGGGACATCTGGGGTCACGTTGGAGCCCAGTTCTCAGTGGGATAAGACAACGCAGCTGCACGTTCCCTTAGGTCACGAGGAGCTCCTCCCTCTCCTGGCTCTGCGTGGTCATGGCGCAGCCACACTGTCACCACCTGAGAGCACCCTGAATTGTCTCGTCATGAGCTCATAGAAAAGTAGCAATGTGCGGGCTTTACCACTGCAGAAACAAGAGAACACTAGGGCATAAAAAAAAAAAGCCCACGCTGGGCCCTGTGGTACAGACCTGTAATCCTAACACTCCAGGAGGCTGAGACAGGAGGATCCCAAGTTTAAGCCCACCCTGGACAATTTAGCAACTTAGCAGGAGTGTCTCCAAATTAAAAATAAAAATAGGTTGGGGATGTGGCTGGGTGTGAAGCCCGGGGGTCAGTCCCAGCAGCACAAGAAGAAGAAAAACTTAAGCAGACCCAAGCCAACAATTGGTAATGAAGGGACAGATGGCTCAATAAATAATAAGACTGATGATATTTATTGTATCACAATTTAAAATTTCTATACCAGCAAGACTACCATAAAATAAAACTGAAATGCAAGCCTGGAAAAAAGGTTGGCAAAGCATAAAGCAAAACAATATAATTAGTATTCAGATTATATTGAGATCTGCAATCAATAAAAGATAAATTTGCAGAGAAACTGGCACAGGATATAACTGGACAGTTCAAAGCAGTGTTAAGCCCAAATGATTAATAAAAATAAAGGAAGCAGCTCAGCCTCTGTCGGAGCTGGCAATTAAGTACCGCTCATAAACCCGCATGGTGCGGTTTGATGCATTCAGGCTGAGATTTGAAACTCTGCCATTACCAGGTATCAGGAAACATGTGAAAGGAGGATTTCTGAGCCAGACTGGAGGCGATGCCATCCCGCACAGCCAGCTGAGCCGCGCCGCTGGCTTGGACCCCGGCCTGCGACTGCCGCCCAGGCAGGGGCACTGGCTGGCGGGCGCCTGCGGTGGGAAACGCCGAGCACGTGGCACAGGCCCGGGCGGGCAGCATCACCAGCCACCGAGCGGGCCGGGCACACGGGCGCCCAGGTGCAAGCACCCAGAAGCAGCCCACGGGTCCGTGGTAAGAGAACTCTTACACCTAGTCATGGATATATAAGTGGAACACAATACAGGAAGTTAAGATTTTTTCAGAGGGAAAGGACTTCGGAGAATGGTCATTGTAACATCATCTGTATAAACTTCAAGCAAACGGATTTAAAAACCTAATGACTGGGTATCTCTCCCAAAGAGTTACCCAGCGATAGGTAACCGAGGCACACGCACACCCAGGCTGAGGGTGGTGACACAGATGGCAGCCTGATCATGGGGGACGCTGAGGTGCCCCTGGACAGATGGGTGGACGGAGACAGTGTGGTTACGCATGCCGTGGAGTGCTACTCTGCCCTGAAGAGGGACAGGCCTGAGCCGTTTGGAGGCAGATGGAGGAAACCGGGACTGTGGTGAGGTGAGTCAGACTCAGAGGACCGAACAGCACGCGGCCCCTCTAATACACAGGTCACAGCTAAGTGACCGAGCGGCCAGGTGAGCAGGAGGGCGGGGCCCGCGTGGGGAGGGGGAGGGAGAAAGGGGAGAAAGGCCACCACTGGCAGAAGGCGGGCACGCGCATGGGCCTCCCACGCCAAGGCCACCCCTGTGCGCTGCTGCGAATGCTAAAAATCAGGCCAAAAACCTGTGCAGATTATCATGGACACAAGACGCTTAGTGAAAGCTAATTTTTAGAAGCATTACGTATCCTTCGAGCTCTGTGTCCAGGAATGGCAAGATGGAATGGCACCTATCTCTGGCTGAGACCCAGCGGGGGGGAGGGGGCCGTGATGGGGCCCCGGCCCGGCCCGCTCTGCTCAGCCACATCCCGATTCCCAGGGCGCTGGCGCTGCACCAGCACGCACCTGCCTGGTCAAAACAGCATCGCGCCCCGCTACAGGAAACGCAACCAACTCGACCCTGGCCCTGGCCAGCCGCCCACGCCCGCGGGGTTAGTGCCCAGCGCCGTGGCCTCCTTGCCCACTTTTCGGGCAATGTCCACGCTGTGTGTTAGACTGCACAGGTGCTCCTGCAGCCAGCTGGCCATCCCAAGTGCCCAGAAAGGAGGAAATGGTCAGCAGCCCCGGGCCGGGCGCTCACTGCACACCGGGAACCACAAAGCCCCCTCGGGAAGGGGAAGGGACGAGCAAGACCACGTCCGAACCCACGGCTCCCACTCGGGCAGGGCCCACCCGACCGGACTGCGCTGTCCCACCCAGAGAGGCCGTGGGGGTCTGGGAGGCAAGGCTCCGTCCCCTCTCTGCGACCGGGACACAGTGAGAAGGCGACTTCCTGACATGCTGCTTTAAAATGTACTAGGAAAACCTTCAAAAACCCCTTCCGAAGGCTGCGCCATAGCTCAGGATCTAGATGGCTGGCCCGGCAGCAGCAAGGCCTCGGGTTCCGTCTCCCAGCGTCACAGAAACCTGGCGTGGTGGTGCACACCTGTAGTCCCAGCACCCGGGAGGCCGAGGCAGTAAGACTCATGAGTCTGAGGTCAGCCTACACTACATAGCCAGCTCAGGATCAGCCCGGACTACAGAGCAAGACCCTAACATGTAATTGACAGACTCAACATTGAGAGAGAGAGAGAGAGAGAGAGAGAATTCTGTCGAGAAGGCCTGGACTAGTAAGTTGGCGCTGAGACCTGCAGCAGGATACAAGAGCAACCCCAAGGACCATGGGCTGCAGAGACGCCCTAGGGACGGGCAGGGCCACTGCCAAGGGATTTACAGTCTTGCATCTCAGCTTCGTGTACAGTGGGGGTTACGGTCGTGACCTCGCAACCCTGACCCATCCTGAGATGAAGAAACTCGCGCAGATGACAAAGAGCTGGGGACCAGGACAGTCGTGCTCACCACAAACAGGGGACTCCCGGAGGCAGAACGTAGCCGGTTAGTCTGGGACCTGAGGCCCCGTGGACTGCCAGGGGTCTTACTTCTCAGCGGGATAGTGGCGAACGCCCCCATCCCAGCGTCTCTTTAGCCCTGAGGGTCATTCTTGACCAGGACACGCTGCCCCTAACGGCAGCAGGCCATTTTACTGATCTGAAAAGACTAAATGGATAGTGTGAATGACTGCATTTCCCTCCTTCCCCCAGCCCAAAATATAACTGAGCCTTGAGGGCATACTAAAAGAATATGTCAATTACACGTTAGGGTGCTAGGAAAATCCACAAGTAGTTGCATGTGTGGGCTCCAATCAAGTCTTGCTCTTTTTGTGTAATGGAGCTGTAACTGCCCACGACACACACAAGAGCACTAAGGTCACGCACAGCTCCAATCAGAGGGAAACAATTACGCCCTCCTGCACTTCCTACAGACAGACCCCAGGCCTGCGGACTGCTGACTGAGGGGCCCCAGGTCCCCACTCCTAGATCCAACACGCCACTCCGGGTGCCCCTCGCCTGCAGGGAGTCTGGGGCCTCAGCAGCGCTGGCCTTTGCAAACACCTACAGTGCAGGGTATCCTCCTGACCACACACAGTCACTTGTGGTCCGTTAAGGGACCCTGAGTGATTTCAGGTCTCGGTGACCCACCACACCTACCTGTGGCCCAGCCACACTGCCAGGAATGCCCTGCCAGCCCCTCCCTCCCAGTCATCAGCCCCGCCCCTTCCACAGGCTCTGGCACCAAGCTGGCCCTGCCACCCTCCCCCTCCACGTGGCCTGATGAGGACAGAGAAAGGAAAAGAACACTCGTGTGTGTTTCGCTGGTCACTCCCCCCACCCCGGCCCCACCATGACCTTTGTGCTATTCATGGACATGGCGTGTACCAGGGCCTGTCCTTGCCTGTCCTGCCTGATGGTAACAGCTTGGATTTATGGGTCATGCCAAGGAGCCAGGCACCGTGGCCACGAGTTTTTATGTGTACACTCAGTCTCTCCTGCTCACACGACCACCACTGGCTTCTCTTTGAAAAGCCAGCCTGAGAGAGCTCACCAGGACATACACATAAATAATGAGGCTGTTTGGGGCATTGTTTTATTTTCATTGTTTAAACAATAAGCTTATGACCTGGGACTTCGGGCCTCCACTGCCTGGCCCTCTGAGGTCCCTCCAGCCCCGTCCTCTCCCAGCATGGCTCCAGCTGAGCTCCCACGCTGCCATTATTAAAGCCTGGCCGTCCAGGCCTCCGACTCTGTTCAGGAACCGCAGTCAGGTCTGACATGTGGCACACACATGCCTCCTTTTTTGTTTGTTTGCTTTAGGACACTGCTTGTGGTTGCTCCCTGCTGCAGGTCTCCGCAGCCAATGGCCAGGTCTGATGACCCCACCTGCCTGTGGCAGGAGGCACTGGCCCTGCGTCCCTCTGAGCTGCTAAGTGCTTGATGAAACCGTCCAGGCCACCTACTTCCAAGTGGGCCTGCTATGGAGTCTTTGGGTTGAGCCCTGATAACTGAACCTCAGGTAAAGCCTTTTATCTGAGCTCTCCACATTCCTTGCAGTGCAGGGGCTTCTCTGCTGGGCCCGTTAAGGAGCAGCTGCAAGACTAATCGGCCTCTTCCAGTCTGACCTCTGTCTTTTAACCCAAAGAGAGCATCTGCATTCAAATGCTAAGATAAAAAATTGATACGACTTTCCAGTCCTTCAGAATAGAGTATGTGGTGAGGAAAGACACCTCCCCGGTCCCCAGCTCTGCGACACCGCACCAAGGAACGAGGAAATTGCTGGGGCCAATGAACAGAGCTTTTCTCTTGCACTGTGGCTGGCTTCCCTGTCAGCCTAGAAGGGGAATTTTGAAGGAAGTCCTGCAGAGAGGAAGTAAAGTGAATGAATTTCTGCTTTCCTCACTGGGGAGGCAACTGGGCATGAAGAATGTGCTTAAAACCTGTGGCCACCTCCAGAGTCTAATCCCCAGGGCATGTGACTCCTTACATGAAGGGTTCACAGCAAGTGCAGAGAGTTCACACGGGTGTCCTTTCTCACCACCATCCCTAAATGTGAAAAAAAAAGGGGGGGGGGAAAGCCAGTTTTGACTCCTCTGTCAAAATATAAAACAAAATGTGTTGATATGTAATGATACTGCCAATCATCAAGCTGGAAATAAAAATGGAAACTTTAATCCACCTGCTTTATTTTCATACAATGTTCATGATTATGAAACGAGAAGGAGCTGGAAGCATAGATCATTAAATAGTTTCTATCTGTGTCAGATCTAAACACGGCAAATGCACCCACTCACTTACTGCACCTGGGAAAGCCCCCGCCTTCACAAAGCGTCACAATGCTCCTTCTGACTCTGCCTATGCAGCCACTTCTGGGTGGCAGCACACTCCTTATGAATGAAAGGGAATTCATCTCAGGAGCGATAGGATACTGGGTGTCCTCTTTCCGCTCCCAAAAAGTAGGTATCTCCTTCCATGAGCCATATCCTCCCAGGAAGAAAATACATATTTCAAATTTACTTATTTTTAAATGTTCTAAGGCATGGTGGACAGATACAATGAATGTTAAAATTCAAAAATTTATTACAGTAGAAGACACATTGCCATGAATCTCCCTGGAAATCCCCCTTCTCACTTTGAACACATCACGTCCCACCATTCTGGCCACGTTCTGGAGCCGTTCCAGAAGTCCTCTTTTCTGAGTGTCTTCACAAGGTGGAATCAAATTACAGTGAGCGCTGCTGCCAAGTGCCATCTAATAGGAAGGCAAGATCTTAAAACCATGGTGCTTAGTCCCTGGCCACCTCGTTTGCTGGGCCTGGCTCAGTGTGATTCATGGCTCTTCCCCAAAGTCAAGACGACTGTGGAAGATAAGTGTGTTGAGCTGACTGCAGACGTGCAGGCAGCCAGGACACAGAAACGAGGGGCAGGAGAGCGCAGTGGCCAGGCAATGGGGTGAGTGAGTTCAGAGACAGGACAGGATTTTTTAGAAGAATAAACATCAAAATGTTTTTGCCTAAGACATGTACTTTGATTTACACATTCATCACATTTTTCTGCCACACCTCAATTATCCCACTTTCAAAAAAATGTCGAGTGTCTTTGAAAGATCTAAAAAACTAATTTGCTCTTTGGGAATCAACTTTAAGGAATGAATAAGACCAAGTGTTGAGTTTAGTCAGCCGTAGCTGGCTGGCCTACTGCCTCCACACAGGTCCATAATGCGATGCTTGACTCAGCAGCCCACCCTGCCTCTCCTAGATATGGGTTTTTCTAGCGACAGAAAAGGGATCACCTATCTTCTTTTTCACTCATGCAAGAGGTGGCACTCGGGCTACTTCGTGACGAGTCCTGCCTCTGCCCCACCGCCAGCCAGGTGCATGGCAGTAGGTGCAGGGCTCCCGTCTGAACTCCGCGGGGTGCATCCTGTGAACGCTGCGTCATGTGGTGTCATCACCCAGCTTCGGGGAAGGTTTTTAATCTTAAATAAAATACCACAAACAGTGTGACGGTATCTTAGCCTTATTATTTAGTGTATTACTTATGTAACTAGGACTTACAGAGTTTTTACATCATAAAATATGACACTGACCCTAATTCCATAACGACAACACGGAAATAAGATGAAGAAGGGGAGCAGGACTTGTGCCCCTTTCTTTGAGAATCTTGGAGTACCCAAGAGGGTACGAAAAATAAAATCCACTTAGAGCAGCAAGTCAAAAAGAAAAGGGCTACGGGAAGAACAAGCTGGGTGCAGTGTACGGGTGCGCAGCCAGAGGAAGCAGCGGTTACAGGGCGGAGACGGCCAGTCCCGGAGACGCAGCCCGGGCAGCGGTCAGCAAGTGCCGGACACGGGCTGCGACAAGCAATCAGGACTGTGAAACACCGCTCACTATCTAACACAGCAGACAGCTTCGGGGTGTGAGCTCCCCCAGCAAAATGTGCCTTGTTCTTCAGAAATAGTTTAATGAGCAAATGTGAAAGGTGGGGAGGTGAGGTATTTAGGCCAGGAACGGTGAACAGAGACAAACGGAGAACGGTCACAATTTTGGAGCTGGGCGGCCATTTTCATGAGGCTCCATAGGCAAATGTGGCTTAACAATTACATGCCTGTTACTGGGAGAGAATCCACTGGTCCGTTAGATTCACAAAGCTGCCTGCGACAACACCCGTCTCCTTGCACAGGCTACAACAGCTGGTGGCAAAACCAGGAGGACAGCTTGCACCACAGGGCCCACTCGCTGCTTTCACTTAAGGATTCCGGGCCCCGCTGTGTTCCACGCACTGTTTATTACTGGAAAGGAGCAGAGCAGTGAGTGCAACCTGAAGCCCATCCGGGTGGCAATCACGTTCTAGTGCAGAAAGACAGACAATAAGCCAAAGAAATACGCAGGCCACGCAGTGTGCGTGGGGCTGACCACTGCAGAGGAGAAAAGGCTGGGAGAAAGGGGAGCGTCACAGACATCCCCCTCCGCAGGCAGCTGAGCATGGCATGGGGAATCCTGTGTGTTCCGAGAGTCAAAGTGATCAGGACAGCAGAGGGCTGGGGAGAGGAAGGGCAGAGAGCCAGGGCGCCTCAGGTGAGGGAGAGTGACCACCCGTGTCAGTGCGAGCACATGTGTGCAGGTGCACATGTGTGTGTGTGTGTGTGTGTGCGCGCGCAGCTGCACTACCGCCGTAGGCGCACAGACATGTGCTGGACTCCCTACTCCTTGAGGGTTCAAGCAGAGCAAGCAGCCCAGCCGTGAGGCAGCGCCCGCTGTGGTCAGATGCATCAAACGCATCCTCTCTCCTAAATAGTCGCCCTTTACGTGCAGATGAGCACTAAACGTTGCTCTCCCGACAACCACGGGTGCAACATTACTAACTTAAGGTCGTCCGCAACCCACACAAAAGCCCCTCACTGAACTCTGATGTGGCGGAAGCTGACAAAGCAGCCAGGTCCCGGCTCCCGGCAGAAGGCGAGAAAGCCAAAGCCAGGGCCACGGGCAACCTTCTGCCTCAGGTGCCAACAAGCTGTTTGTCAGGAAACAGAGGGACGGCCCTGCCCGCTCTGGTAGGTTTGCTCATATCTGAGAATTCCTATTTGTTTTCTCACAGAACAAGAGTGGGCATGTCCAACCTAAACAGTACGGGGTGGGGTTTTTTGCCTTTGTTTTTCCTTTAATGTTGCAATAAAAAGAAAGTTTTATTTATTTACAATAACCATACTGCATATTTTATATGTGGCCCAAGAGAATGCCTTGTCACCCAAAAAGACCTAGGTCACAGATCAGACAGGCCAGGCCTCGTGGGAAAGGCAGCTGTAGCAGACCTCCGTCTTGGCACCTTCGTGGGAAAAGTGACCTCAGAGAGCAGCCCTCCAAGCCCACCAGTGTCCCGAGGGATGGGCAACGCCCCAAGCCCACCAACACCCCGAAGGATGACCTTCAGACTTAGCCTGTGAGGCATGTCCCAGCAGCACTGTGGGAGGTCGGGAGCAGAGCTCAGGATGCTCTGGGGACCTCGGGACCTGTCACAGGGGCCACACCGTGAGAGGCACTACCCTATGACGGAGATGGCTCACACGTGCTCCCGAGAGATCGCCTGTATGCTGCGCTCCCATCCTATGTGATCCACGCTGCCTCACCCGAGACATCACCCATTTTCCACGCAGCCAAAACAGCATAACGTTTGTGAAGAGTAAAGCTTTAACTACAGTCCTGGAGGGAAACAAACTCATCGGACACCTCTGTGGATAGCCACATCCTGTCCCTTCCCTGGCCACCTCCTCCCTACTCTGGCCAGCACAGGCCTTTACATGGATAGAATTTTCTTCAGTGCATCACGTCATCAGACAGAGCTCCTCTCAAACATCGCCTGCAGCAGAGGGTAGCAAGAGAACCACACATTTGCTGCCTGTCATAAACAGCCCACAGCCCAGCTAAGGTGAGGGACAGCAGCTCTTCCAGCCATGCTCACTTTTACATGGAGCACCTTGAATTATGAATCTCTTGAGCTAGGCTGCAGTCGTTCTCACAGAGTATCTACCTAGCAGGATGCACACAAACGTTGCGCGCAAATGCCATCTCACCTGTTTACACACAGGCCTGTGCGCCCCATCCCACTGCACTGGCTGCTTCATGCATCAGTGAAATGCAGTTAAATAAGGCTTTGTTCTAAAATGAAATCACCCTCATGGTCTTTTCAAATTTTGACTTCTCTGATGCTGAGGCACCACGTTAATTTCTTTGTCTGTTACTAACTGGAGGGAAAACCTGCAGTGAAATAGAGTCGGGGGGGGGGGGTGATTTGTCCTTTGGCAGGAAAGAGACTCTTACATGTTCTATATCGGGAATGACCTTCTGTTGGGATGAAGCCTGAGTATGAAGAGCCCGTGAAATCGCGGCTTGAGCAGCCAGTCCCTGCACAGGCAGATGGTGGCAGACCTGTTGTAGGAAGCTTCTTTCCGCTAACCCTGGCTGTTCCTCTGGGCTGCAGCTCACAAGGCTAATGGGAGGGAAAGCCTTCCTCTCCAGAGCAGGGGCCACAGCGCTGTCAGCCTCCTCCATACACTTTTCTTTTAGCTTTATTGTGCTTGGGTATTATTTGATAATTCCTACTTCTTCCCACCATATCTGCAAGTTCCCATATAGTTCCCAAGAGGCAGCCACTTACTACCTATCATTGCAATTCACTGGCCTCACACCAATCCTGGGATTAAATATGCTGTCTATGTTGCAGAAGGAATGCATGAGTGGATGAGCCACCGAGTAGCCAGGGACGCAAGCCTGCCACTCAACATCAAGTTGAACAAATAAATCCACAGTAGGACAAACAGAGAGAGAGAGAGAGAGAGAGAGAGAGAGAGAGAGAGAGAGAGAGAGAGAGAGCTGAAGGCCTGGTACAGAGAGTAAAAAACAAGTCACCTTTCCCCATCTGCTCAATCTCGTAGATGTCATCACTGTCCTACAAAGAAGGTGGCACTATCAACATTCGGATTCCACCCCACGCTTCACAGGGTCATGGTCTACAAACACTTCATGGTCTCGCTCTACTGGCAGATCTTGGCGAGTCAGAGCAGCTTCCCGGTAACCCCATTTGGGTGGAGGGAACTAGAGGAATGGAATGATTTTCTACACAAACGGTAGGAAGCGCCAGTGGCAGATGCACTCAGCAACTCCCTCCGATTGCTGTAAAGCTGTGCAGGATGCGATGCCCCACACCATCGCATTATCCTTCAGAGCAGGCTGGAGATAGTAGAGTCCTGACCTACCAGAAGCAGTATTTCAGGTTCTAGAAGTGTTCCTGCATCCCAACAACACATTTTAGTGAAGTTAAATGCTGACTCCTACAGACTTGGACATGGCTGCTTAAGAATTGGAATACAAATACAGAAGGCAAAATGAAGCTCAAAGAGAGCAAGTAAAGCAACACTATCCACAAATTGAACAAACTGTGGGTGACGCTGCAAATCTTAAGCTACAAAGCTTAAAGAAGATTTCCAAAAGCAAGGCTGGAGAAATAATGCAGGTGTTAGAGCGCTTCCTAGCGCTCTGGGTTCAATTCTTCAGCACCACATAAGATGGAAATGTTGGCACATGCCTGTAATCCCAGCACTCAGGAGGCCAAGGCAGAGGGATTGCTCTGAATTTGAGGCCAGCCTGGGTAACCTATCAAGTTCAGGACAGACCCAGACAGCAGAGCAAGACCTTGCCTCAAAAAGAAAAAAAAAAAAAAAAAAACGCTTTCAAAGACATCAGCAAAAATAAAAAGACTGAGCAAACATTTCATGTGCAGAATCAAAGATAGTGAACTTTAAAAATATAGAAAAAAATATACATAGAATAGTTCACTGATACTTTATTATTGTTGCAGTATTTATCATTTATCATCTTTATGTAATGTACAGCAAGGCCTTTTATTCTAGATAAGATTCTAGAGTCACATACTTATCAAATTTTGTATATGTATTTATACAATCTTTTTACTAAAGAGAACTCTCCTTTCATGAGGCTGTAACAGCAGGCTCACTAGATCCACCTGTGCTCAGAAATATTTTAACAAACAAGACATCTCTATGACCACACGCAATATTCGGAGGGCTTTGGTTTCCATATATGCACTTACAATAGGAAAATTTTAAATTTCACATTATAAAACTTTTTAAACAAATTCCAACATGAAGTGAACAGTAGAATGTTCGTTTTTACCCAACACTCAACTTCCCCAATAACTGCTTTCTAATCTCATTTATGTTGGATGGGTTGTGTTTTAAATGCTGATAGATATTTCAAAGAAATATACTGGAATAGATAAATATTTTTGAGGCTCATCACGAGTTAGAGGAATTTTTTAAAAACCAGAAAGCCCATGATCACGTTTACACAGGAAATGAAAAGGCATGTGTAGCTAGGGCATTTTTAAAAGGTCACAAAATCTACCCGACCATGCCATACCTCATCGTGAGGTCATATAATTAGGGAATGCATGCCAAGAGCAATGTATGACGCAGAAATGCTCCATGTTGGACATGCATGATCAACATGTCAGCGAGGACAAACTTCCTCGTGCAGTGGCTGAGAAGGCAGCTGCTGGGAGAGGAGGCAGGCCTGTGTCTGCCTGGGATGAGGAACCGCGCTCCTCCTGGAAGACAAAGCGCTGGGTAGGGTCTTCTGCGACAGGGAAAGGGGAAGGGTCTTACACCTTACGCCCTCTCTGTGCTCCTTGAAGTCTTCATGTCCAGTGTATATGATGAACTGAACTGAATTTACAGCAATGGTCATGTCACTTAAAAATTGTTTTGATAATAAAAATAAGAAAATTGAAATATCTGTTCACATGAATGTTTAAGTGCATCCTAGTGAAAACTGTTTTGTTGTTTTTTAAAAGCCATACCAGATACTCCTTTAAATCAATAGGCAGAAGAGGAGGAGGAGGAAGAGGAGAGGGAGGAGGAGGAGGAGGAGAAATCAAACCTAAAAGATATAAAATGAATGGAAAAATGAAGACAGTAGTGGTAATCTTTCAAATATATGAACACAATGGCTTGCATGGTAGACCAACCTGCAATCCCAACTACTTGGAAGGCTGAAGGAGGACTGCAAGTTAGAGGTCAACCTGGGGAATTTAGTAAGATGCTGTCACAAATAAAATTAAAAGCCTGGAGATGGAGCTCAGTGATAGAGCACTCGCCTTGTGTATACAAGGCCCTAGATTCAATGCTCAGTATAGAAACACACACATGTACACACACACACACACACACACACACACACACACACACACATGCACACAGCAAAGAATATCCAAGGATAAAAGTTGATTTGGGGAATATTAATAATCAGTATTATAAATATTGTTAAAAATGATCAGGAACAAATTATTGATATCAGCAATTACTGACAAAACTATAACAGATTTTCACACACATTAAAATAATAATGATGGAATATTATTAACAACTATAAGTCAATAAATTTGACAACTTGAATAAAATAAATATATACATTAATAAATGCTACTTACCCAAACCAACACAGGAGAAATAGAAAATCTCAGTACATTTAATGAAGAGATACTATTCATAATTGCAAACCACCTCTCAAAAACAAAAACCTCCAGGCTTCATAGCTAAACTCTACCAAATGTAAGAAAGATGTAAAGTTGGTCTCACACATAAACTCCTTCAGAATACACAGGAAGAAAAAAATTTTTCAATTCATTTTATGAGGCCAGAACTATGCAGATCCACAACCAAATAATGTCATAAGTGAAGTACATATGAGCATCTCTCATGAACACTAATGGAAAAAGCCTTGTTCTGTTAGTAAACCAAATCCAAGAGCGCATACAATTTAAACAAAAAATCACAGCCACGTGAAGCTTATCTCAGAAGGATTGATTTATACTTGAAAATGAACAAGGTAAATGGCCTTGTACTAGTAATTGTACTGAATTTAAAAACTACGTAAGCAACTCAATAAATAAGATAATCTTTTTGAAAACTTGACATCTATTCATGGTTAAAAACAAAAATAATAAATTTGACATGGAAGAAAACTCCTCTGTACGAAAAAGGGCAGCAGGAGAAAGTCTTCGCCTTCACGCAGCACCAAACTCGACACAGACACAAGCAGTGGAGCAACCTGCTGCAGACAGTGCCTGCAGTCAGAGTCCAAGTAACTTAACTACAGATCAAAACAAAAGGCCAATAATTTACAAAAACAAAACTTAGGGCAATCTCAAGACTGACCCATAATCTACCAAAAATGAATAGCGTAGCAAAGAAAAATAAGCACATCCTACATTCTGGAAAAAGGAAGTTAATAGAAATACGCTTCAAGTGGGCCCAGAGGTTGGGTTTAGAAATCAGCAAAGACTGAGAAACACTTCACAAAAACAAAGTGTATGATACTTGCCAGTGAGAGTGAAAAGAGTAATCAACATTATTAGACATCTTAGAAATGCACATTAAAACCATTGCGCAATAGCATTTCATACCCAACAGAATGGCTAAAAAAATGAGACGGCTGAGACCCGAGAGGTCCCCCACAAGGTTCCTGACGTTGGAGGACGGCTCCCGGTGAGACGCCGTCGGGAAAGGCCTGCACTGGGGACTCCGGCTTCATCAAGTGGGTCTCCACTGAGGCGCTCATGAGCTGCGTGGGTGAGCCGGGGGTGGGGCCCCTGGTGGGTGGTGGCATTTGAGAGCTCACGCCATTCCTGTCACTTCCTCTCTGGTTCTTTCTCCCTCTCTCTGTGCTTTCCAGCTGGCAGTGAGGTAAGGGGCTTTCCTCCAGCACTCCTGCTCTCAGGATGTTTCTGCCTTGTTCCAAGCCCAACAGCAAAGGAGCCGCTGACCACAACCCAGAGTGTGAGCGCAAATGAGCCTTTCCTCCCTTAAGTTGCTGCCCTCGGGGATTTTGTCAGGGTGACGAGAAGCTCACTGGCATTACTAACAATACCAGCTACTGGCGAGGGTGTGGAGCCTTTCTTACACGTTGCAATACAGGCCAGACACTTTGGAGAAGTGTTTGGTGAAGCCTTAGAAAGTTAAACAAACCTTTATCCCATGACACTGCAATCCCACCAGGGTCTTCACTTCAAAATACGAGAACATTGTGTTCACAACTACATTTGCATAAAAACGTTGACAGCAATTCTCTTTGTAATGGACAGTAACAGAGAACAGCCCACCCACAGGAGACTGGAAGAACACGTTGCGTACAGTCAAGCGATGCGCTAACGCGCTAACACAAACTGATGATGCATACAGCGTTTGGGCTGCGTCTTCCAATCACTACGTTAGGCCAAGCAGCAGGAACTGCACATGGCCATCTCTATGAGGTGCCAGACGAGCCAACTCTGAGATATGCTGGTAGGTATTTGCTATTCAAACAGTAGGAAAATTTAAAGTGCCAGAAAACCTGAATCCTAACTATTAAGATTAAAAAGCAAATAAATTATGCTACATTCATTTAGTGACAGAATTATTAAGGTAATTAGAAAAATTAATATAAAGCCTGACTAGTACCTTAAAATGCACATAAGTAAAAAAGTAGAATGTGTACATGGTTACATTTTTGTAGAGGACATATGCAAATGAAAACTAGAAAGATATTTTTATATTTGTATAATATATTTGATATGCATATATGTCACTTGAAAAATACTTTTAGTAAGACTCAAAATGTCATTCTAAGACAACACATGATTAAGTGCCAACAGCAACAGGCAGAAAAGAGGAAAGTCACATGGAGCTGTGGTGACTGAAGGGGACAGAATACAGGAAATGGATTTAAATCAAACCTTTAACAATGTAGGTGACAGAAACAAAAAAAGCACATGAAAAACAATGCTTTAATTCCTATTCCAATCTGCACAATGTCCCAATTCAGGAAAACAAGAATTCAGCCTATGGGTCTGTGCTTCTCTACAGCAATCAGAGTGGGGGTCCAGGGGCCGCCTCAAAGCCCCCATGTACATGCCATCGTCTGTGTCAGAATATGGTGACAATCAGCCGGTCAGCTAGAGGTGCTACCGTGCCGTCTCTGACCAACTCAAGCATAAACTATGATGCAACAGATTGGGGACAAAATTTACTTTAATACAGAAACACAACTGTTCAAATGAAAAATTTCCCAAACCTTTAGATATTTTACCTTCCTGAAAGATGACCACTCTGATTTCTGGTAAACTATTAAACACCGCCAAATTTACCAATTTCCTCCCAGACTTACAGACAATGGTTTATCATTACTCCATTCTAACAAAGTTCTGATATTTCACCTAGACCAAGACGCAAAATGCACAGGAGAGAAGGTAATAGGAAAATCCCCAGATAAGGTTCTTTCCTAATAAAAAGAATCCCTCCTTGGATTCTAAAGCCTGTGACCTCGGGAACCCTATGTCACCTTTCCGTCACCGACCACGTTAAGCACAAAGCAGGCATTAATAAACTCCCTTCTGAACAGAGATAAAAGCCATAAAGTAAAAGACTGGCATATAATATAAAAGAATTCAAGACTTTCTGCAAAAAAAAAAAAGTCAAAAGCCAAGCCAAAAAGATCAATACGATTTGCCACCTAGAAGAAAGGAAAGGCTGCTGCCGCCTCTGTGACGTCTCTCAGCCACTTTTTCATTCCTGGGGCAGAACACCTAACGCTCACAACTTCAGAAGCTCTCAGTCCACTCGTGGGCAGCCGGCAAGGGCGGAAACACCCGGCAGAGGCCCAGCCAGAGACAAAGCTGTTCAGCCATGATGGCCAGGAAGCAGCAGCAGGGGAGGAGGCAGAGCGCTAACACACACCCTCCAGGTCCAGCCCCACGCGTCCTCCCCTCCAGCCAGGCCCTCCTCTCGACAGCACCTGGAATTGCGCAGGACCCACAATACCCACGAGGCTTTCAGGGACGTCCCAGACCCAAACCTTCACACTCACGTGAGTCAAGCTGACATCTGAGAAAAAAACAAAGCACGCTGTGTTTCCCATTGCAAAGGGACGTGTGCGATGACCACCTAACTCGGGAGAGAAACCTGCTCACTCACACTATTTTTTAAAGTCAGTATTATGACACTAGCTTTCACTTTCTACAAATCGAAAGGTGAAAAGAAAAAACACTAAGTTCTGGCACAGGTTTGCAGTGAAGCTTCCCATAGCACAACTGTCTTAATTTCTATTTCAACTACAAACACGTGTGCACACATATGCACATGTGATTCCGCATAGTCCACACACTCCCTGTGCAACTCCTGCACCACACACACACACATGCACACACACACACACGCACACACACACATGATGTGAGAGCACACACAATTGCCAAGACTGCTCTGCAGCAGCGGGATTCCTCAAAGAGGACACACACAGAAGACACGAATGTTCCCTGGCTCTGGTGTTCCCATGAGTGATTCCCAGCATTGCCTGAAATTCTCTTTATCGTGTGTGTGTGTAGGTGTGTGTGTGTGTGTGTGTGTGTGTGTGAGAGAGAGAGAGAGAGAGAGAGAGAGAGAGAGAGAGAGAGGTCACTCTGTGGTAGCCCCGGCTGGTCCTGAACTCACTGTGTAGCCCAGGCTGGTCTTGAACTCACAATAACCTCCTTGCTTCGGGCTCCCAAGTGCTGAGATTGCAAATATGTCCCACCACTCCCGGCTTGTGTGGTGCTGGAGAATTGAACTCAGGGCCTTGCGCTTGCTAGGCAAGCGCTCTAACCTCTGTGCTGTTCCTTCAGCACCATTGGAAATGCTTTGTAGTATTATTTTTATAATCAGAAAGTTGTTGTGTACATTTAAGTCTATTTCTTGACATAACTAAAGTCAAAACAGGAAACAGCTTTCTGTCTCCCAAAGCCACAGCTGCCTCAAAGGGATAACTGTCAATGATGCCAATTCACGCCATAAGCCTCTCCAACAACTCAACATCCGAAGGAATGTGGCAAAACTACAGGAAAAAGTATACCAGAGCTAGACAGAGTGTGGGACACCTGTAACCCCAGAACTCAGCAGGCTGAGGCAGAAGGATTCCAAGTGCTCAGACAGTCTATAGTACTTAGAAAGACTTGGCCTCAGAAAAAATCACAACAGAAAAATCAAAAATAATATGCATGCTAGGCTTAGCAACCTTGTTTCATAACATAGCATCCAAAAAGAAATCTTTAATAAACATGAGGCATAATCGATAAATATGCACAGCCCACTCGGCATGGTCATTATGCTCCATGTTTAAACACTTTCTACATTGTTAATTAATGTTGGTTACTATTAGGAGTCCTGTTAACTGCAGCTGAAATGTCAAGCAGCGTTACAGGAAGCACACATGCATTTATATTTCATGGCTGCGTTTAATTTCCTAATGGAGGGAGACACATCTTTCAGATAGGGAATTTATAGAGTGGCATTGCAGGATTACCTCACAGTTTTCTACATTTAACACTACTGTAGGTATAGGTATGTACATACTGCCACTATATGGGATTCATTAAAAACAAAATTCCTCTTTATAACATAAATAATAGCAGAAATATAATCAAGGAGCTTGAAATGCCCAGGACTAAATCCTAGATACCTTTTATCCACAGCACAGTATTTTGTTGCCATCAAAAACAGACTATTTACATCAACTCTCAGATGTTCCTGAAGCTACCCAGAATCTTGGAGTAAGAAAGACTCTTTTCTCAAGACCATGCAATGAGACAGGATCAGCCACTTATTAAGAATAATTAATCTGAAATGCGTGACATGGCTAAAAAACCAGGACAAGCTAATTAAAGGGCCACATCTCAATTCAAAGTCTGTGGGAGAATAATCACAGACTCGCAATTACAGCAGACTTGGAAATAGGCTCTGTTTGCTTGTGTCTCTAGAATGAGTTCACGTATATGTGGATCTAGGACATTTTTCCTGCTTTCTATCAAAATTAAGCTTTAGAGATAGGTGGACTTGACCCTCTTGGTCGGTGGCTCAGGGTAGAGCGATGTGTGGTATGTGACATCATTTGCTAAATTCTCCAGCTTTTAGATTCTATCTAGACACTAGTATTTCTCCTTATTTTTTACAGATGTATTGAGTAATAAAATTCAAACTCAAGACTCTAAATA
Organism: Ctenodactylus gundi; assembly: GCA_004027205.1. Taxonomy (NCBI): domain Eukaryota; kingdom Metazoa; phylum Chordata; class Mammalia; order Rodentia; family Ctenodactylidae; genus Ctenodactylus; species Ctenodactylus gundi. Next base: position 301,393 of record PVKB01001709.1, on the reverse strand, counting down.
GGATTTCACAAAATGATCTTTCACTAAGGCTCTACTTTTCTCCCATCCACCCCCAGAAAGTCCTGTGGCAAAAGGCACAGAAACCAAGAGCGGAGGGCTGAGCCTGCGAGGCAGTGGTGGAAACTGGATGTCAGGGCCGCCTGAGTCCCTATAAAGACAGTCCATGACACAAGACTCTGATGGGGAATTCTAAATAGAAAAGCACCTTTAACTGGTGGGCATTACCACAGAGGTGAATCCAGATGGTATTTATGGCAAGGGTCAAAGCCCCCACTGTGAGCCACGCTGAAGATGAGCACGTTGGACCTCTCATGGCTGGAGCCGGATGATGTGTGGACGGGCACATTTCAAAGGAAGAGGCAGGGTGATGTGCTGCTGACTGAAAGTGAGGGATGAGAGGAAACTGGGAAGCAAAAATGGTTCCAGGATATTGGCCTGTGAGAACGGGGGTCGTCTGCCAGCGACAGACTGGAGGAAGACTTCAAGGAGCAGGTTCATGAGAGAAGCGTAGGGAAGAACTGGAAACCAGAACTTGGAAACTTCCATTTGGATACAGCAATGTCGAGGAGATGTCTGAGGATATGTCTTGAACAGATAGACTGGAAAATGGGGACAGGTAGAGGAGTGTAGTATTATACTCTGACATGTACCAGTCAGGGGACAGAGGAGCCAACAGAAGCAGAGCTGGGCCCGAGGTGCAGAACAGAGCAGGGGAACTGCCAAGCATGGGTAGTAGAGGCTGCGTGTTGAGGGCAGTGGCATTACCAACGTACTGCATCATAGTGCTGAGGGAAGGGTCAGGCCTGGCCCGTAGGCCGAGCTACCAGGACGTTCTCTGAGAGTCTTTGACAGAAGCAGCTTTCTGGAGTGTTGTGTAAGTTTAACTTCACTTAGCTGAAGTAAGAATAAATTAGCCAACAGATTGTAAGAAACTACAGGTAACGAAAATAAAGTATGGGTAGACAGACACAGCAGGGGTCCATATTGACAGGGACCCGGGCAGCATCACGAATAATCACTCAAATAAGATGGAAGAAACAAATCAAGCAATTGCAATAAATGGACACACAAACCACAAGATAAATCCACAAAAATCTGTATTCAAATAAACAAGCCATAAAAGAATGAACCTTAAGACTTGGGGACAGTCCACTCTGCCTGAATATTTGGCAATATTGGGGCCACTTCACTGAATGGTTATGTTGTAATCATGTTTGACTGTCGATGGATAGTATTTCATGCCTTTTAGAGATACTGATAAAAGAATGTAGAATTAAGTCACACCTCTCTGCGTGTGGGTCTCAGACTTGCTTCGAAAGAGCTTCACGGTGGTGGTGGAAACGGGAAACAACAGATCACAGCAGGAGTGAGAGATCACCACGTCTCGTGACTCTGGAAGTTGGGTCATCGTGCCAGGGGTACTGCTGCTATACTTTTGTGCATGTTTCAAATTTTCCATAATAAAAAAAAATCAAGAAAGAGAGAAAGAACTAGAATTCTGAGTTCAGATGAGTCTTCCCAGGAGCTTGGCTCGCCAAGAAGATTTTAATGTGAAATTGCCCAAGGGGAAATGGAGGCAAGCATGACCTGAAGAGTTGAGAATATTGATTTTGTTTGTTTGCAGCTGCATGGCCTTCCAAGAAGAAATTAGTTCTTGAAAAATAATTTAATTCTTCACCAACCAGAATTTAAATTCTAGTGGTGAACTTCAGAGAGGTCAAGGAACTTTATACAAAATCAATAGTCATATGTCCCATGTCAATGGAGCCCAGTAAGTGTTGAAGAGTCATGCCCACTCTGACCCACTGCTAACAACCTTGTTCTTCTCCAACTAGCCACAACCCCTACTCATCCCCACCCACCCATTTAAACACATTTTTGGAAACCCTTTACCTAACAATACTGATTGAAAACTCTGTTTCAAAGTTAGAATCTGCTACTATATTTAACTAGCTAGGTATTAGTGCATAATGACCATAATAACATTTGGATTAAATAAAAAAATGCCATGATCAAAAAATGGGGAAGCAAAGGAAACTACCTTGTTACTCGTGTAGCTACTGCATAAAATCCAGTTTCAACTTATTGGCCCCTTAACAGAGTTATTCTTAAATGTTTTCCTTAATCTCCATTCTACTGATTTTTTTGCAGTATCGGTGGCTGAGCTCACAGGCACTAAGGTTCTCTGTTGCAACAACTACCCAGAAATAACTAGTGAGCAGGTGATTGTCTGTTTCCATGGCTTCTGTTGACAGTAGGGAACATTCACAGGTTGCCTGACACTCGCTGCCTCCCTATGTGACAGAAATTTAAGAATTGCCTTCCCCTCTCTGGCTCCTACATTTAACTCTCCACCTTGCCCTTATTCCATCTGTTTTCTTTCTCCTCGGCTGATTTTCTTTCTCAGTCATCATTACGTGCACGTTCCATTAAGTAGGATATCATTTCAGTTTCCAAATCTAGGAAGACACCTGAACACAGAAGAAACAGGTGGCGTGAGAGTCGTCTGTCCTCATCCTAAGTTTGAGCACATAGTTTGTTTCCAAAACTAGACCAGCAATTGAAGAAGAGAGAACAAAGCCTCTGTCTCTGCTTTGGCGAAGCCTCTTTCCACGAGGAGCCCCTCCTCCTGGTCAGCAAGGTGCGCTCTTCTCCACAAAGCATCCAGCTGAGTGCTGGGACGCAGGGAGCCAATGTTTAGCTTGTCTTCAGCAAATTCACCGACTTTCTGATGGGCCAGACTTAACTATGCATTATTTATACTTCTGTTTCTTCCCAGGGACACAAAGTTAGGGTAACCAAAAGTCACTAAAATATGTCAAATGTATAACTACAAGCATAGGCTTGAAAAATAAGTGGGATCATTCTTCTCGTAATACCCGTTGTTCAAAACTAAATCACCCCTGTGCTCAGCAGTCTGTCACCAGGCAATGGCGCAGTTAGAAAGGTTAAGACAAAAATGGGTTTTGAAATATCTTATCTTCCCAGAACTGTTGAGCAAAGATTTCTGGGAGATGTGCTCCCTTTGCCTTTGAAAAAGATTAGCTCTGTGAAGTTACTTTCAAAGTCAAATAAACTGACAATATTTCTTTGAAAAGGAGAAAAATAGCATTTCACCTATTAAAGAAGTGAGACAGCTTTCCAAGATAAATACCCGTCTCCTCGGCCACAGATGGAAGCACGGGCGCGGGGCGTCGAGCCGTGCGCTTCCTGCGACCCTTCTCCCACCCTTTACTCCCTTAACTCCTCAAAAAGTGATTTCCTGTCTTACTTGTGAAGGCGCCAAAAAATAAAAAACAGAGTTGTTTTTATTATATTAACACAGTATTTCTTTGGCTTTTAAATCAGCAGGACGTATGAGGGGTTTGCCCTCTGGGTGACTGCCAGCTGGTGTAGACAGACTGGGGCTTTCTGTGTGCTGCCCAGGTCTCCCGAGCCAGGGAAGGCCATGCCTGACTCTAACTCCATCCCCAGGTCTTCTGATCGCCACCTGCGGACACAGCCAGGTACCAGCAGCCAATGGAAAGTCGTCTCCTGCCTCTATCCGTGGTTGGCGCACCTCGCCCGCCCTGCCCGGGGGTCGATCCATTCTGGGCCTCAGGGTCGCCGCTTGTCTCACTGTCCCTCAGTAGGTGCACGTGTCTTCTCCTTTGTGATAGACGTCAGCGGGACAGGCGACTTGGACGGCCAGAGAGGGCCCCGCCAGGGGCCGCGCTCACGCGCCTCCGGCGGGATGATGGCGCGCGTGGCGTTTCATCACTCTGGGCTCGCCGTCGAAGTTGCTTGGTAAAGGCTGCGTGTGAACGCACGAACGGCCGCGGAGCAAGGTGCACGGCCAGGGTGAGCAGGCCCGGCAGCGCCCTCCCAGCCTCCCAGGGGCCGCGCCCGTCGCAGCGGCCTGGCACCGCCTGTCGGCCCAGCACCGGTTTGCCCAGGGCCTCGGGCACTCTGTCGGCTCTCCTTGGAGAGCGGCTCCTTTCAGTCTCGCTCACCCGCCAATCCGCACAGCCACCGACTACCGCTCCCCTCCAGTGTGGATTTTAAAGGTGACCTGCTCTTCTGCACCTGAATTGCACCGCGTGCCCTTCCCGCCCTTCCGCTCGCTCGGTGTCTCCCCCGCCCCAGGGCCGGCTGCGGGTCTCAGGCCTGCGGGCCAAGGCCCAGCCCCTGCCGCACACCGGGCGGGACTGACCCCACGCCCGCCTGCACAAAGGCACAGGTGAGAAGGCGCGACAGGAAGCTCGGGTCACATCCTCCCTCCTGGGGACACGGGGGTGCTGGAACGGGAAGGGAATGAAGCAAGGCCGGCACCAGGAGGCGGGAGGCGGCAGCAGAGGCCGGGACCCAGAAAGCAGGCCCGGCCGGCAGGGGGGGCGGCTGGTCTTGGCCCCCAGCTGCCCCTGTCCCTGCGCCCTGCGCCCCGTCCTGTTCTGCCCTGAGTTAGTCTCCCATACAGCCCCACAGAGACGACTTTGAAAAGCGCATTCTTTGGTTAATAGATACAGAGGTTGAGATGTAAACTTCTTTCTCTTGATACTTTAAACATAGCTAGACATTACTCATTAAAGTAGATTACAATAACAAACGCCTACCAAGACTCATTAAATGACCTGTAGGATAGGGATGTTAAAAGGGAAGGTGACCGCAGCACTACGCCAGACTTGAGGTCAAACACGATCATCACGAGTAAGCACTGACCAGAACATGCGCTTCCCGACTGGGGGGAGGGGGGGCACGGGGGGTGGGGGTGGGACACCGCTGGGACAGTGACGGATTCTTAGTATCTGCTATCGGTCAATCAGTTTTTCAAGAGAAACAACCCTTCAACTTTTCCCCATACTAATGTCATTTTATTTTACGCTTATTTTTTAGACAAGCTCTGACTCTGTAGCCCAAGCTGGTCCTGAACTCATTAGGTAACCCAGGCTGCCCTCAAACTCACCGTTCCTCCTGCCTCAGCCTGCCTGGTGCTGGGAAGCACACTAACGTTAGAATTCATCTCTGATATGTTTTGGCTCTGGGTTGTCCCCCAAAGCCTCAGGTATTCAGATAGAGTGGGGTAACTGTGCAACCGTGTGCTGTTGGAAGGTGAAGTCTGGCTGGAAGAGGGGAAGGCTTACATCCTGACCCAGAGGGACTGTGTCATCTGTTGAGATTGGATGTGGGGGCAACCAGGGTGAAACTCTCAGGTCTATGTTGTTTGATTTGGGGCCAGGAAGTGAGGCAGGGGCACCCACTCTGGGTGTGGGGGGTCCAAAGGGCAGCTTGAACTCAATAAAAGAAGGGAGAAGAAACATCATTACTGCTTCTTCCTGAGAAAGATCTGGCCTGCCTGAGTCTCCAGACATCGACCAGCAACTCACTCACATGCAACGCAGTGAGCAGCTCTCCAGCCTCTGGCATGAGCTACCACTGTTGTCCCGTGAGTGGATAATGTGAAACCTTCTGAAATTGTGAGCTAAAATAAATCATTCCTCCCCAAAGTTGTATGTGTCGAGTATTCTGTCCCAGCAAGGGAAAAGTAAATAAGACAGGGTTCTTGTATTTTCTTAACATGATTTTAAAATATCAGTTTTTAAAAACCTTATAAAGCCTTCATTCCAAAAACATCACAGAATTCTATTCCAATTTCACAGGGTTCATGGACTGTCTCGGGCAGACTTCAGAACTAAAGGGTCCACAACTGACAGATGAGGATTCTTGATATCAGGGTGGGGTGGGGGCAGCCTCCTCCCTCATGGGGAACAATGGCACGAGAGTCAGGCCTCTTTGTGTTTCTTATTTGTGTTCAGAGCATGATACTAAAGGGTAATCAGTGTCAACAGTTGTGAGAAAGGCACCGTCATGAGTTCCACATGCTCAGTTACAGCATCTACCTCTGACCTAATGGCCAACCCACTCGCCACTCTTTGCCCCTTCTCAAGGCATAAGTGACTCCTACTGACCTCTCTAAATAGAAGCCCAGATCTACAGTACTCATGTGAGTACATCACATAACAATCTATTTATAATGCCTTTGCTTACACATTACTAACATACACTCCCCGACCTCATACTACTTGGTTTTCCTTATTTGTGGCCTTTATAAAAATAAAATTCCTGGAAACCTCTTGAAACCTTTCACTGCAGTGTGTGCTTCTGGAACTCACCTGTGCCATGGAATGTCACACACGTATGCTCACTACTAGATAATATTTCACAAATTATTCCTCTTTCTGTAGTTGTCATTTTGATCAACTTCTATTATTTACTATTAAAAATTGGGTTACTATCAACATTTTCTGGGGAGAAATATTTTATTCTGAAGATGGAAGTAGGACAAGATCTAAAGCCCTAGTTGGTTGATAATTCAAGCCTCGGGCAACTGGTCATGAAAGTCATTAATCAGTATGCTTAAAAGCTAAACTAAAAGTTACACATATTTTTGGTACTTACCAAATATGATTTTAAAGACAACGTTTTAAATTATTAACAAGATAGAGGTTTTATACTGCTAAAAATTGTGAAAATGGGCATCCAGGCTAAAAAAGACAGAACTTTCCCTCAACATCTAAATGTTCAAAAGTGAAAAACCCTCTCTTGGGTTTCCTCTGTTGATGTCCTGAGACTGCTTGGCTGTCTGAGCTTTTCCCGGGACAGGCAGTCTTGGCAGGACTCTTTCTCCTCACTTCTAGTGATAGTTGCTAAGTCAGACTTTGCTGAGAAGAGCGTGGGCTCCCAGTGACTCAGCACCAAACTAGTGCCTACCAGCTCTGCCACCCAACATGACGTAGTAGATACGACTGACTGAGCCACCTTTGTGTTGCTTTTATCTGAAACATTGCTGTAGTCCTTGTATCCTAATGACCTGAGGCTTAGCAGAGAAATACTCTGTAGCTATGTTCAAGTAGAAAGAAAAGCCCAACTCACTGCCCAGGGGTTTTCCAGAAAGTACACACAGACCCATGTGTTGTTCTAATGTACAAAAGACTCCCTACAGCTGGGCGTGGTGGCATACACTTATAATCCCAGCAGGAAGATTGCAAAGTTCAATCACAGCCAGGGGCTTAGTGAGACCTGCGTCAAAGTAAGTAAGCAAATAAATAAATAAAAAGAACCAGGGAGGTAGTTTCCTATAAAAGCTGTGGGTCCAATCCTCATTACTGCAAGACTCCTACAATAGTTAAGATTTATGTGCATTCTTTTTTCAGAAAAGAGTGGCACTAATATATCATAAAAAGTACATTTTTAAAATGTAGATATAATATATTGATATAATGAAATATTAAAGTATTTTTGTTCACAATGTGTTTTTTCTGGTATATCCTTTTTGTTTGTATAACTTTGCAGTGCATACTTATTTACGTTTTGGTTGCATACAGCCAGAACTCTATTTTTTAAGTCAGTGCCTTGACTCGGCATTTACAAGTGAGTCCTGATCCTGTTGTCTCCTCAACTGCTGTCCAAAAGTCCTTCACAGACAAACTTCTCTGAAGTAACACGTAGCTGCTTCTTTTCTAAGACCCAGGACCATGTTGTTGATATGAGGGAGCCTGCTCCCTCCATCACAGGACCCCCAAACTTGTTGTCCATCACCCAAGAGAAAACTTCAGGTGAATCTTTTAAATCATATTTGGTTGGCCAAACCAATGAACCTAGAGATAGACCCTCAACCCTTCTTTACTTTGCCCCAACTACCTGATGCCAGGTAGTGGTAAAGTCCCACCAACACCAGTGCCCTCGGCTGAGTGGAGCTCTTGTGGCCATTCCTAAAGTGTCATCTTCAAAACCTTACAGTCAGCCTAGGGTGGGGGCAGCCAGCCCACACTGTCTGCTTGGTGTTTGGTTCCCCTCTGCTCTGGTACCTGGGATAACCCCGAAAGAAAGAAAGAAAGAAAGAAAGAAAGAAAGAAAGAAAGAAAGAAAGAAAGAGGGAGAGAGAGAGAAAGGCATCTACCTGAAGACCCCAAAATTGCTCCAGTATTTATTGACCCTAGGTCACTGTAGTTGGTAGTGAGAAAAGCGCAAAGGAATGTTTTTGACCTGACGACCAGATAGCTAATGGAAGCAAAGTATTATTTATTTATTTTTCCTTTCTTGAAAGCCTCCAGACAAACTAAAGTGCACATACAGTATGCAGTAATTTCCCAGGAAATTGTCACTCCTACTTTACTACAGAGATGATTGTGTCTTCTTTGACAGTGTCAGTTTGCCGAGAGGCTTAACATCTTGGTCTGGAAGGAGTGTGCGTTCACTGAGAGAGACCATTCATGCACCTACATTAATTTTCTTGAATGAAATTAAACCAATTTGAAACCTATACATACTTTTCTGAAGATAATTCAGTCAAGGCAGAATTTAGGTTTGAACCTAAAATCAAGACTAAGATTCAGTAGTTTATGATGTATCATAGTCTCACATGTAATAATTTTTTTTCATTGATAGTAATTTACTGAAAACCTGAAAAGAAAAACCTCTATGCTTTCACTGAGGAGAGGGTGGTTCTGAATGAAGTATGGCAATTGAAACTTTCACAGTTTTGTCAATTTTATTACCTCTCGCAAAGATAACTCGTGACTCATTCTAATGAGTCCATATGTGCCACTTCACTGCTGCTCGAAGGTATTCTGAGCAGCATGTGACCAAGTCCTATGCCATTACTCATCTAAAGCTGCTATCAATTAAGCTTTAACTGTGACGTCAATGCTCTGCAACTCTTCCCTGTTCTCCTCGCGTCTATGACTCGGCCATTTTCATTCCTTTTGCTTCTTCCTTTCTTCCTTATTCCATCCTTTATTGGATTAAACGAGAAACATCTTTTCACAGTTCTGAGATGGCTGTTTTTTCTTACATAATTTATTTTAATTTAATAATAACTATCATTTTCCTTAAAATGATGGTAATTTATAAAAATGTATTTATAACACATCGAGATAAACAGTTTTATTAACATAAACCTAGTATAGTAAGAGTTTCATAAAACTCAAATAATAATATAGCTAGAATGAATTAATTAGCAACATATTTATCATGTTATTTTGCATCACTGTAAATCTCAATATGCTTTTGACTTATTTGTCTTAAAACTCTTTTCTTAGATTTATCCAAAATATTTGATTTGCTAAACATCTGCATGTATATTTAAAATATATCTATGTGTATACCTACGCAAGTATATATATACCTCTTTTCCTTAATTTCTAAAGCTACAGTCTTTAAATATACATTAACTTAGAGAAAAACTACAGGGCATTTGTTTTTTTTAGAAAAGGTCTTTCATATTCTGTAGCCCAGGCTGGTCCTGAACTCACTATGTAGCCCAGGCTGGCCTTGGACTCAGGACAATCCACCTGCCTCAGCTTCCCAAATGCTGGCATTACAGGTATGTGCCACCATGCCCAGTTTATGTGGCGCTGGGGAATTGAACTCCCGTATTTAACACTTGCCTAGCACTTGCTAGGCAAGTGCTTAACTGCTGAGCCATTCCTCCAGCCCCAGTGCATTATTTTCATCTCAACACACACGTATTTGATATTCCTTGAAATATGCACAAAGGGAAAGAAATGACTCCCATCAGGGACCAGCTGTGAAATGACCACCCAGAGGGAGTTGTCTAGGGACTTGACTACTCAAAGTAGACGGAATCTCTGTCAGACAGGTTTGTGAATATTTGGATACTACTTATTTAGTTAGTTAGTTTTTTGGCTAATTGAAGATGGAGCAGGTGACTTCATATCCCAGCTGAAGGGGAAGTCGGTAGGCCCCGGACTGGGAGTGCCCAGCAGCATGGCGCGCACCCTTGCTTGGTGACAGCTGGACTCACAGTATTCCAGTCCCGCCACTGGGGACACCTGAGTCTCCTTCAGTGACAGAGTAAGAATCTCCCCAAGAAAATTCCATGCTGCTTTCCTCAAGCCACCACCACACTCAGCTTACGCAGTGCAGAGGAGTCAGAGTCGGGGCTTGCTAGGCACCCGACTTGTAAAGATCTTACAGGAGCCCCTACCCAGCACACTGTAGTGAGCCCGAGTAGGAAAATACGCCCCAGTGAAAAGAAACTCCATTTCCTTTGAACTTTGTAACATTCTAGCATTTTCATTCCATATTGAGAAATTAATAGCCAACAAAATTACAAATGTTTATTCTTTCTTTCCTTTGCAAAGTAGCCCTTAACATGGCAAGCTGGTAAGTAATTGAAAAAAATTTGCCAAGAGGAGGAGAAAAAATTCCCTGAAAATACCTTGCCTCTTGCTCTGCTGAGGCGCTTGTGAGGCACACAAAGGCAGCTTTGTGCTCGTGGTGTCCTAGCCCTTCCTGGCCCTTCTATGCACACAGACGCTGTCCTCAAATGTGGGGGCGGGACGCAACTTCTTAACCTCCACACCAGTGAGTGCACACAACGCTTCCTCACCTAAGGGCACGCCACACAAGCAGCAGGGTGAACGCTGACTCCTTCTTGGGCTCAGCCAGCACCCCACCAGGCTCAGCCCTGGACCCACAGTGCAGGCACTGTGTCCATTACAAGGACACACACAAGAACGTGACACAGAACGACACAGAGCCTCATAAAAAATGCCAATCAGAGACTTTTCTAGTGATCTGAATTTTTTCCCCCCGTGCTGCAGATTGAAGCCAGGCCCTTACAAATGGCATGCAAGTGCTTTACCACCCAACTATACTTCCAGCCTGGATTATTGTTTATGTTGAATCTTAAATTTGCCTCTAATGGGGCTTCTGAAAATCTTACGGAGTCATGGAGTCGTAATTGAAGCAGGGTATTTCACTGGTATCATGATAACTTAAGACACTCCCATATACAACGGAGTCAGAGTAATTAACCCTTGGCCTGCATGGTCATCCGCTGACACAGTGATCACCAGCCACTGGCCTATACAGTTACCATCACGCTCCCCGCCTCTCTCAGGAGGCTGGACTCACGCCATCTCTGACCCTCCTCCAATGCAACGCAAAGTTCAGGGACAGTGCTTGTGGCACACCTACACAACCAGGCAGACAACTTTTTAACTCTTTGTAAGTAAGCAATATTACATCTAAGTTATTGCTTTTTATCAGTGTATCACAATATTTGAGTTTTCTCACAATAATGGCAATGAAGTTTAAAACCCAATTTTCTAATGCCATTACTTTCTGGGTCTAATCTCTTATCTTTAAAAACCCTAAAGAGTACATTTAAAGAGAGCGCTGAATAATAAGACCCCCAAGAGTAAAGTGTCTGAGAGATTCTATGTTCCAGGTATTGAGGAAAAACAGTCACCTACGAAAGGGTCTAGGAATGAATTCAAGTTGAAGAGAAGATAAATAGAATAATTCTTCATAAAAACAGAAATTATTTAAGAATTGGGTTATTATATCACTTAGTATAAGATTTCAGAAGAGGTGAGGCATTGGTAAGTAGAACAGTGTCAATGCGTAAGTTGGTGCCTTTCGAAAATAGCCTTGCTGTGCTTTCAGCATCTCCCCTTGCAGAGGGGAGACAGAGAGCAGGGAGCAGCGGGCAGCAAAAGTCATTCCGACGCGTGTGGAGGTGGACCAATTCCCCAGGATGAGTGCAGTCATTATGTATTACCAGCATGCACTAATAAAATAATTATGGAAAAGATAAACAGGATTATAAAGTAAATAAAACCTTTAAAAATGAAGTTAACTAGCCAAAAACTGAAACTTTTAACCAATTTGCCCTGGGACTAATAACTCTACTTACATTATGGTTCTACCAAGTCAAGTCGAGAATAAAGACATAGACAGATAAACAACTGTCTACGCTGCACTACAGGGATCTACTTCAGAATTAAACAATCATGGTCTTTTCACTGTCTACTCATTTTGTGTGCGTCAATATAAACAACAATTTCCCCTTCATTTTTTTGTATGATGATTTTTCCTTAATTCTATTTACAGAGCCCAATAAGCCATACTTACTTGCAGTAGTGTTCATAAAGAAAAGCAAAGCGTAAGCTTGGAACTTCTCCGTAACGAGAAGGTGTGAAAGGTTGTCCCTGCCTGATTTCTGGGTGGGGGAGCCCTGTGTGGACTCGAGGTGTCCCCCATTCCAGAGGCGCCCAAGTGAAAATCGCTTTTCCTGAAACAGGAGCTGGATCCTGGAGGCCACAGCTACCTGCACTAAAGCCCTCAAGGAACCGGCCACACGGCTGGTAGAGCCTACAGAAGGGCCTGCGCATGCGCTTAGGAGAACACAGCCAGTCATCCTGGTGAGACAGAGTGGCAGCAACCCCCCTACCCCGGTGTTCTTATTCCTAGAGTACGGAGATGCCCAGAGAGGCTCAGGACAGACACTTGTAGGTGGTACAGAGCCCGCTGCCAAGAGGAAAGGCCAGGAGTCCTGTGCAGGGGGAAGGGAGGTCTGGCCTACAGGTTGCTGCTGAGAACTGAGGCCACAACGCTCTGCTGCCCAATTTTGTACCTGTGGGCAAAGGCAGCTGGGTTCAAGCCTCCCACCCAGGGTGCGCTCACCTGGGCACTGCTTGTCTTTACTCAGTCTATCCCTCCTGTCAACACCTAACCTCTGGCCTGGACGCGAGTATGGCTGAAATGCCTAGATAACATGAATACGTATGTCCTCCCTCCTCCAAGATCTTCAGGAATGAGGGAACCAGGCCCTAAGCAGTTAAATGGGTCAAATATATGCAAAGCCAATAAAAAAATAAATTCAAGGCCCTAACTATTCACATTATAGTGTTTATTGTAGTAATACGTTGCCCTGCATATAAATGTGTGTAATGCCATCATCATGCAGACACTGCTCGGTAGTGAACAGAGGCAGGCCTTCAGGGAATAAGAAAAGGTACCTCCTGTGGATAATCACAGGAACACGGAAGTTCACATAGGTGATTTTTCTTACTTATAACTAATTCCACTTATCAAAAGTCTAAATTTTAACTTATTTCTAATTAGGCATAAATCAATACTCCTTACCACTGCTAGGTGCTGGTATCAGAAAGAATCTCAGAGCCACCAGGTGCATGAGTTTCTACAAGCTGGGAGAGCACAAGGCTGTGGCCACGCCCCTTCCTGCCTGACTCCCTGGGCAGTGGGACAGCAATCCCTGTGAGGAACAATTCCATCACTGCAAGCCTGTTTCCAGAGAGACACTCTCAACCTTAGGGTCACTGGAACCAGGCAGCAGAAGATTGGAGCCCACCAGGCCCCACTAGCCTCCCAGGCCACTAGACCAATCGCACAAGAAATAACACCAAGAATGACAACAACAAACAGATTCTATCAAATTGAAAAGCTTCTGCAAAGCAAAGGAAACAATCAACAAAGTGAAGACAAAACTGACAGAATGGGAAACATTTATTTTTGCTGATATCTAGGCTATATACAGAACTCAAAAAGGCCTGCAAAATAGAAGACTCTATTAAAAAACAAGAACCTTTGAAATAAATAGATACTTCCAAAAACAAGAAGTATAAATGACCAGTAAGTACATAGAAAAAAGGTTCAGCATCTTTGGTCGCTAGAGAAGAGCAAATCAGGGTCCCAGTCACAGCTCAACTCTTCGCTAGAAAAAATGGCTATCATTAAAAACGAAAAATAGAAATCCCATGTGACCCAGGTATACATCTTCTGGGTATCTTCCCAGAAGAGTTAAAGACATCATATAACAGTAATCCATGGCATATCCATGTTCACAGCAGCACAACTCATAATATCTAAATCTCGGAAGCAGCCTATATGCCCATCAACAGATAAGTGGATAAAGAAAATGTGATATATACATACATATATATATACATATATACACACATATATATAATGTATACACACAAGGGAGTATTATTTTGCCATTAAGAAAGATACATTTGAGCCATTTATTTATAGGAAAATTGATGCACCTTGAGACTACTTAGCTAGTGGCTAAGAGAAAGTTAAGTATCATACTGCTTTTCTTATATGAGAAACTGAAAATATAAGCAGTTTATAGAGTAAAGTAAGAGAGGTGACAGGTAAGAAGAAGGTGACTGTGCAGATGGGAAGGGGAGCGGGACAGGAAGAGACAGGAGGCAGCAGGGGTTAGGAAGGACTAAGGTGCAATCTGTCTGCACCGGTTCCCCAAGGTGGATACCAGTGTCATGTGTCACAAAGAAATGCCAGGAAAATAATAACGATGGGAGAAAAATTAAATTACCTACTAATAGAATCACCTGGCCAGTTTTTCATCACAATAAGCAACGGGCAGAGTTTAGGCAGCTCAGCTACAGGTCTGGGAGGTCAACACGGCACCACTGGAAAGGCTCGCTTTGTCTGTGTGCTACGTGGCTTGGTCAGCGTGTGTGCGGGTCGGAACAAAGGGCCAGAATCAGCACCAGGCTAGAGCTGATGGGACACCCTGGAAAAGCTTCAGGAGTTCAAGAAACAAAAGGAGGGGTGGCCTTGATGTTGGACAGTGTGACTTTGCAAGCCCCGTGATTTACCTGCGAAGGGACTGCAGGTGTGTTTCTAAAAGGAGGCATGAGGTACTTCACCGCCAAAGACAGGCCTGGTGTTAAACGCAGCATTCGCTTGGGTGGATGGCCACACACCCAGACCTGTAGGTCCACACACGACCACCAAGTCCCCTCCGCAATGACCACTGCTTCACCGGCCCTGGCAGTGGGGCAGTTTCCACCCCGGTTCTATCCCACACACACAGGCCACAGGGATCAGAGGGTGAGGGTGGGTAGGAACAGCTGCTGGCCAGCCCCACAGAGGCAGGAAGCCAGCCACGGAGGGCATTACTCACAGCTCTGCCTGCAGGCTCCTGTCCTCTGCCACGTAGTTGGAGGGGATATAGCCCTGCAGCTGCTCTCCAGAGCTGGGTTCCTGCCTCTCCAAGTGCCTGGCCAGCCACCATCCCTCGTGGGACGCGTCCAGGACCTGGAGTCTGTCGCCTGCTCGGAAGCTCAGGTCCTCTGCAGTCCGAGCGTGGTAGTCATACAGAGCCACAAAGTACCGGCCAGGGCTCCTGTTGGGCTTCTGCCTTGGCGGTGGGGACGGCATCTGGGGAGAGTAGGTCCCAGGGTTCTCAGTCACCACAGACTTGTCAGCGGCCTGGGTCCGGCAGGGGAGACAGGGCTCCAGGAAGGCCCAGAGCCTCCACAAGATGCTGCCCATGGTGCTGCTGGGTGGCAAGGGGCGAGGAGAGGGCTGCCTGCTCCGGGTCCCTCGGCTCCGGGTCCACTTCTCCTACGCCGGCTCAATTCTGGGATCCACAGCTCTAACTCTGCCCCGCAGGGACGGCCCAGGCCTGGCCCCAGGTGTCCAGCAGCCCTGGCTGCAGGTGGCCGCAGCCACTGCCCCTTTGTGTCCCACCTGCTTGGGAACCCCAAGACGGAAATGAAAAGCACAGGGAGGGCTTTAGGTAGATAAGCATCTGGGGACAGAGAGCAACCACCTTGCCCTTTGTCCCAAGACCTTCAGCAGCACAAAGAGGTTCCTAACACCAGGTGAGGCTCCCCGCCCGGCCCTGCCCGCCTGCCTTTCTGTGGCTTCCTACTGCTTCCGTCCTCTCCCCGCCGGCCCCACTGCACTTTCTTTCCTGTTAATGAGTAACCAGCCGGCCCAGGCTGCTGCCTCGGATACCCCAGCTGCGTTGACTCCTGGTGCTCCTTACTTCCTGGTGTCTATGCTGTGACCAGGCTCCCTGCGCTCCCCCTCCTTCTCCTACACCAGCAGAGGCCAGCCTCCTTCCCAGGGAACCAAACTCTTCAAGCAGCCGCCAAAATCCATATGCCTTAGGCTTTGTGCTGGAGAAACAGGCTGGCCCCAGGTTGCTCTCTGAAGTGCTGTGTTCCCAGCACAAAAATTCAAGCCAGAGGCTTCCCCTCCCCCACTTCCCACAACTATGAGTGAGACTGTTTTGCCACCACTAGGGGAGACAAAGAAGCAAATCAGAGTGTTTAAGCATTTGTGGCTAGACACAGGGCAACTGAGAAAGAGCAATTGGGTCAGGGTTCTCTCCCTCTCTCTCTCTCTCTCTCCCATCCCCAGGAATAGACTTTAAAGCCTCAAAATAAATTCAGTTTGGAAAAGTAGAAAAACAGCTGGTCAGCAGGCTGGGAACATCAAACACTGCTTTTTCCCACAGAGACATTCCATTTCCTATCCTTTAAGTACTATTCTGAGACATACATGCATACACACACACACACACAGACACACACACACACAGTGACCAGGAAGAAATAACTAGCTGGGAGTCACTATGGAGATTCTGTTGAAATTCAGCCTCCAGGTCTCTCCTAGTTCTCCCTGACTTAGGGTGGTGACAGGAGCTCACAGACTAACTAGACACCGGGCTGAGATGGGGAGACTTCTCAGAGGATACCATGGTCACCTTCCCCCTGGCCAGGAACTGTGAAGGTCCCCTGGGGGACTCGTGGAAGTCTCATGAGCAACAGGGCTATAAATTTGGACACATCAACCGACCACCATGGACACCACAGAGAACATACAACGGTGCTTAGGACGTGCCACTCGTTTTGTATAAGCCATCTGCCATTTGATCGTTCATCTCACCAAGTTCTGCATCAGGGGTGGGGGTGTAACTCAATGTGAGAGAGAGAGAGAGTGTGTGTGTATTATCAATCTCAGGGTCCTTGATTTGATCCTCAGCACCCTCCACCAAAAGCTTCTTTCTTTTTAAAAATGATCCCTGCCACTCTGGGAGGCTGAGGCAGAAGGATCATAAACTTGAACCTACCCTGGACAACTTTGTAACTTAGCAAGAACCTGTTTCAAAAAAATTAATAATGGTCTTGTGCAAAGGCCCTGGACTTGAACTTAGAACAATAAACAAATAAGTAACAAGTATCAATCCCTGGAAGTGTTACAAGAGCCTTGGAACCTGCCCAACCTAGCCTCTAATGATATCAAAACTCCTGATCATTGTCAGATTGCAGGTGAGTAAGTCTTTCCTGAAACATCAGTGGGGTCTAGGAATGAAAGAAGTCGTACAGGTGGCCAGAGAGACGCCTTCAAGCCCATTTTGCAGAAAGGATTTGAAACCTCAAAACTCTGAAGGTCCAAGATTGTAATGTGCCTTCCTGTGGCTGTGATGAGATGCTCGAGAAACAAGGTGTGGGGCTCCCCACTCACTGAGAGTGCACGGATACCGGGCGATTAGTGGCCAGTGCTGAGGATACAAGGACCCCTTCCCTAGCCTCTCTGATCTCCACAGGCTCCAGGCTTGGTGAGCGGACCGTACTGTGGATACATGGAGCCTCTTCCCACCTTCCTGATGTCCACAGGCTCCAGGCTTGCTGGGTAGGCAGCGCAGAGAACAGAGTCCCCTCCCACCCTGCATGATCCCGTCTGGCCGGTCCTGCTGGGCCCATTCAGAGCTGGGAAATCCTGCTTCAGCCCATCTTCACCAGACACAGAGCACGATGGCCTCCAATCCCGCCCGCTCAGGCACGTGATTGGCTGAGTGGGTCTCT
This sequence comes from Ctenodactylus gundi, assembly GCA_004027205.1. Lineage (NCBI taxonomy): Eukaryota > Metazoa > Chordata > Mammalia > Rodentia > Ctenodactylidae > Ctenodactylus > Ctenodactylus gundi. Next base: position 283,955 of record PVKB01001709.1, on the reverse strand, counting down.
CAGAAAACCTCTACCATTCTCGGGCTGAGTGCCCCTGGTCCTCCCTGTGGCCTGCCTCTGCCTTTCAAGGTCAAAGTAAAACCTCACGCTTCCTCCACGTTCTCCTCTCCACATTCCCACATTTTTGCCAAAAACAATTCCTCTCTTTCCCTTGAACTTTTCTAGTTTGGCACCCCGCCCCCACGCTCCCACCCAGTACAAGCCCTGGCAAGTGAACTTAACCACCCGCCCACATCTTCGTCGTCAAACACCGCCACCCCAAACCCCAAGCTCTCCAGCTTTGCCCCAGGCTAAGCTGAGGACCTCAGCCCTGGCACAACTGGACCTTCTTCCTGTCACTGTGGGTCCCTTCTGTGTCTGCCTCTCACGACACTACTGAATCGCCCTCACGCTCCCCAGGTTCTCTGCGGACCCCTCTTCCTCTGATGGCCGTGTCATAGAAATTCCTCAACATTCCAAATCCATTCACTGTTATTCTTCTTTCCCTCTTGCTTCAAAGTTAATATGTATCTTCAGCAGCAAATAATTATACTTTCTTTCCTCCTGGGATAAAAGTTGTTTATATATTTGTTTATATAATGCCCATTTTTTTCTCTTTACTACCTAATGTTACTTTCAGAGAAACAAAATGAAAACACATTTCCCACCCTTCTGAAAGCCAGGAGTGGCCAATGGAAAACAAGATACCTGTGGGCGGGGCTCCACAGCCCTGCTGGGAGGGAAGAGCTCAGAGGAGACACACACACACACACAGACACACACACGCGCACGCGTTTCCTTCCGTCTTTTCTCCCACCCTCTGCTGAGGTGGCTGAGCATCGAGCCTGGACTACAAGGTGACCTTGGAATTAGGAAGAGCCAGCTGGATGCAGCTCAGTGACAGAACTGGCCAAGGGACCTGGGGTTCCACCCCCAGCACTGAGCAGTAGAACACAAATCATCGCCTAGGAAGAGCGAGGCCCAAGGTTCGATCCCCAGCACCGCACACCAGCTGGGAGTGCAGGCAAATGCTATAATCCCAGCACTCAGGAGGCTGAGTCAGGAGGACTGCTGTGAGCTCTAGACCAGCTTGGGCTACCTAGTAAGTTCAGGGCCAGCCTGGACTACACAGAGAGACCCTGTATTAAAAAAAAAAAAAAAAAAAAACTGAAATAAAAATATACACAAAATATAATTGGGAAAAGCAAAAAAAAATGGAAAAAGAACCTGTCACATGAAGACTCAGGAGCACCTTCCTTCAAACTTCTCTGGGACACGGTGAACAACCGGTCCTGAGGTAGGGTCTATTTACATTTTGAACCTTTGCTATACACAGCTAAGACTGACTTTAGCTGACTCTCTCATTGACAGGATGGTGGTGAAACCAGTGCCGCTGCTCTACCCAGTCTCTGCAACCTCTGCTACACCCATTATCGCCTACTGAGTACCTCCCTCAAAAGCCTACAGTCACGTCCAAGTCTTTCAGGCAAAAGAATAGTTAAACAAAAATAAAAGAATATTATAAAGACAAAAGACAAAATGGAGAAAAAGAAACATTCCTAAGTCTTTTATCCCATTGTAGCTACCATCCTTTGTCCTTCCTTCAGTCACATCTGAAGTGATATTCAAGCAACCTTGATATTAACAATATTTATACGTGCAGAAAACCTCAGTGGCTATCAGAGCTTCTGGAGTGAGCGGTGGTACAAGGAGAGTGGACGTGGCCCTGAGGAACGGCCGTGGAGGGAACAGCCGTGGAGGGCTGCTGAGGTAGAGCATTCTGCACCTAGGCTGCATCTGCGCCATCTGTGTTGTGAAGTACTGCAGTTTCGCAGGACTCATCACCAAGGGAAGTGGGGTGACATTTGCATGGGTTCTCTCTGGATTATTTTCATCAATTCCCTGTGAACCTACAAGTATCTCAGACTTTAAAGATTAACTTTAAAAAAAAAAAGAACATAAGCCAAAACATCTCCAGTGGCCACCTGCTGCCTTGCGGAGGCACAGGCCACGTCTGAGATGGCCCAGGGCCTTCTGTCCTCTCACTTTCCACCAGTGCCAGATAGTCCTTTCCACTGCACACCACTCATACTTTTTGGGAAAACCACGCAACCAGCTTGGGCTCACTTTTGCTAAAAAAGAACGTAGTGAGCAACTGAGGTGGATCTCAGGATCATCCGGAAAGCTAAACGACAAGACTTGGGAAGACTGTGAGAAGACAGGCAGCCAGACTGTTCTCATGGGCTGCTACCAGGACAAGTGAGACTGCTGACGGCCCCCCTTCTACCTCTACCACCGCTGGATCCTAGATGTCCCTGTCTCCTCCACAGCATCCTGCCACCAGACTTCAGCGAGACCTTTCACGAGATCAAACTCTCCAACTCCCCAGCTCAGCCTGAGGTTGACCTCCACACATCAGAAAAAGGTTTGAGTGCTAAGCAGCCGTTAAATAAAAACCCTCCACAATAGCCGCTCTCCCAAGCTTCTTCCACACTGTTCCTCTTGGACCCACACGAGGGTCAAAGTCCCCAAGCGTGTCACGCTTTGCACATGCTCACTGTGCTCACACCTTCTCTGACTGGGTCCCCCAACTCATCTGGCTTTTCCTCCCTTACAGCCTTGGAACTTGTTTGCCAGGTAAATTGGGTACTTGTTTATCTTTTAAGGGTCAAAAAAATCCCCTCTTCGCTAATTCTTTCCCAATTCTTCAGATTGGATTGACTACTCCCCCTTTACAGCCTGCCTCCACGCCTACATGGTCTGTCTGACACAATTCATTCTAACCTCTTTGTGAACTTTCTGAGTTCTTCTTTTGTTACCAGTATTGACACAGTGCCTCCCAGTTAATGGACTTTCAATAAATAGCCTATGTTGAGTGAAAACTAATGAATATCCTTGTAATATCAACTAGTATCTGTCTATATACAATCATGTTCTTTTCTCCAGCCACACTGATCTGTACGTCAAGATACATCGGCGCCTCCGATTTTCCACTGGGTAGTTACTGTGGATCTATTGATAATTTCCAGCACCCCAAGAGACCAGGATCACGCAGAGTGTTCCTGACCTTGGGTAGATGCCAAGGGCCTCTCCTCCTATACGGGACCTACGTGTTACATTTCTTTGCACCCAGTGGGTATCTAGGGTGCCGCTCTATATACCAGAGGTCTCTTCGCTCTTATTCTACCACAATCTATTCTGCCTTTGGCAATGAAATAATTTGAAAAATATGAACTAGATTTGTGTTTTTCAGTGGCTTTCCATTGCACAAGGAGTAATTTCCAAATTCCCAACTCTGGAAACAAGATCCTGCCAGTGCTGTCTTCCCCCTTTCCCCACTATGCCCCACCCCATGGTGCTCCAGACACATGCACACCTTCCCCATCACCAGGCAACAGCCAACACATGGTGACTTTGACCAGGACCCTTACTCACTCCTGCCCTGGTCAACGTTTTTGCTCAGGTTCTTTGTATGAATAGACCCTTCTGATCTCAGCCTAATCAATTTACCATTTAAAAAGCTCCCCTTCACCTCCCTCTTCTAAAGTGACTTAATCTTCCAACCTAGCTCCTCTCTAAGCATGTGTCATGCCTTAGTTGAGTCCAACTGAAATGCATGTTGAAATCACAATCTTTAACATTCCAAAACGTGTGAACTTATTTCAAAAGTAGGATATAAACAAAGCTGATAAAGTTAAAAGTTGATCATTAGGGTAGGCACTGCTCTAACGTGAGAGGTGTTCTCCTAGAAGGGGAAAATGGAGACCAGCCCAGGCGCACTGTGGGCATGTCCCTAGAGAGAAGGTGGCGCAGCTCCAGGCCAGGCCAGGCCACCAGCCACAGGCGACACCAGGAGCTGGCAGAGGCTGGCGAGACAGCCAGGCCCGGCCGGCCCCTGAGTCCAGACATCTAGTCCCCAGAACCACAAGACAATCCACCTCCACTGTTTCGGACTACCCTGTTTTAGGGTTCTGCTACAGGGGCCTAAGGGAGCTAATGCAACATGCTGGTGTGTTTGTGTTTTCTGCAGAACCACTGCAGGGTGTACTTCTGCTGTTTTTGTTTTGTTTTGTTTTGTTTTTTCTTTTTCTTTTTTTTTTTTTTTTGAGACAGGGTCACAGTCTGTAGTCTAGCAGGCTGGTTCTGAACTCAAGAAGTACCCCCGGCTGGCCTTGAACTCCTCCCTCAGCCTCCCGAGTGCTGGGATTACAGTTTTTCTTGTTGTATATGTCCTTGTCTGCCTGTTCAGTCATCTTCCCTCCTAGAAAATGTTGCCAGTGAAACAGGGGCCTCAAGTGCTTCCTTAAGCTGGTGTCCCAAGAGTTTCGCTTTCAACTGATGATTGACTAGTACTTTATTAAGCAGATAAGATACCAAAATATATTTTATTAATAAAATAATATCAGTACAAATGCAGTAGGTATATAGATAATGCTATTTCAGTGGAAAATTCCTGTTTCTAGAAAAGAATGAGGAGACATCTACTAATTGTGATTTTCATTTTTACTGTATAAAAACAAAGTAGAATATTCCTTTTCTAAGATTATTTTATATCAAAAATCAAATGAGATGTCTGGCTATTGATGCTGAGAGGTAGCTGAGTGAATTTGTAGCATTTTTAAGTTTAAAAGAAACTTTTTCTGACCTCAGCTGTTCTTCCTGTTGCCATTAAGTAACCAGAACTCAAACATCTCACCTTAGACCTGTGTCCTGGTCTCACTCACCAGCTTAATCTTTTTAATCTCCTCTGGATAAACTTCACACTCGTTTAGCCACAATGCACGGATATGCTGGGATTCTCCATGTGTTTCAACTTCCCCTCTGTGAGTCCCTCATTTAGTGATCTTCTGGGGGACACTCGGGGAAGCGACAAGAACCTGCTAGAATGAGCCAGAGGCTAGGAAGCACACACTGGGAGCTCAAATTATCGTCAGAGGAAGACTGAAGGTCGAGGAGAGGAAGGAGACACTGAGGGAGAGGAGGAGAAGTAGAGAAAAGGAGATGGACGGTGGTGAAGAGGGCAGTAATGACTCAGCTGTGTCCTAGCTTTCTTGGCCAAAGAGTATAATGCTTAGACTAGAAAAAGAAGGCCAAGTCTATCTGAGTTAACGTGGTGTCAAAAAGGGGAAAGAAGGATTTTAAAAATTTCTTCATTAAGAAAAAAATTACGGCAGCTCTTCGGATTTACCGAGACCACACTCTGTTCTGTACCACACAGCCGGTCCGGCCTGTCCCACTGAGACGTGGGAGGCCTGTGCCCCCAGGCACTGGCCGGTACAGCTTATAGTCCACCCTTCCCGGCCAAAGGCCACACGCCAGAGCAGCACCCCGCCAGCCCTGAGTTTGGCACTTCTGAGTCCTAACTAGAGGCTTTGTTTTTAATACTTAAAGAGTACACACTTGAGTTTTACATGTGAAAACCTGTAGCTTTTCCCCGCAGGGAATTGCTCAGTGACTTTCCTAGTATATGAGTTTATTTGTTTGCAAGTAAATCAATTTAGCTTTAGAGAAAAAAAAAAAAAGAAACTCTTAGAAAGTCTTTGCTTCTTTTTCTGATACTGTCAAAGACAGGGAGTAGGAATTATATATCTAGACTTCAGTAAAATCTTGAAAAGATATCCTAGTGGTATTTAAAAGATATTAGATGCAGAGCTTTGATCTCAGTGAAAATGATGAATTTTCTCACCTGTAGGCCTCCCTGAAGCACTGGTGAGCTTCCTCGCAGCACAATCCTGTTGGGCTGCATCTCAGTGGTAGCACACATGGCCCTGAGATCAAACAAACACAAGAAGGAACAGGTTTAGAATACAATGAAACGAAGACCCATTCTTGTCCAGTAACAGACATTTTATCAATAATGTTTCGTATCTATCAGCAGCAGGTTATTTTTGGTCTTAGTAGGAGACTCTCCCATGATGAGGGTGACTAGGCAGCAGTCACAGTCCCTGCAGGATGGACGAGCCCTCAGGAGCCCTCAGGAACCAGTGCAATCTTTCCTTCTTCCTTTCTTTCTTTGTGTTTCTGTCTTCAAGCATTCTCTGCGATAGTTTGCCAAGCTCTGAGAGTGAAAATCTGTGGCTGGGCAGGCTGAACATGAGCCCGTGGAGGGGTGACAGGGCGCTGTCTATTGCCAGTCTTTCGAGTTTCTTGTCTAATTCCGAACTGTGTGCAAAGTAAGATTAGCAGAGCTGGGCCTCTGCTCTGGCTCAACAACTACCGCCAGAAGGTTAATTCCCAGTGGTACCACTGTGGACCTACGCTTTTAATGTACCTTAGGGTCAACCAGGGTCACAGCTGGCTGAGGGTCTAGGTCCAAATAGCCCTGCATATGTGTTGGCTCTTCTGAATGGGAGGGATCTACACTGCCACAGAAGACACAAGGGCCCGGGATGCAATTCCTACTTCCCTGGCACTCTGGCTCCATAATGTTTTCCAAGATCCCAAGGCTTGGATCCACAGTTTCTGATTCTCCATCTAGACTTCTAGTATGTTATGAGTAAATTTATATTACATCCTTCTAAATATGATGCCCACAGATCATATAACCCAATCCAGACATCTCTCTCTCTTCCTTTCTTTCCTTTTTTATTCTTCTTTCTTTCTTTCTTTCTTCTTTCTTTTTCTTTCTTCTTTCTCTCTTTCATGGTACTGAGGATCAAAAGCAGGGCATCCCCCTGAGCTACATCCCCATCCCATCTTTTTTTTTTTATTTTGAGAAAAGGTCTCACTAGCTCACTAAACTGCCTCAGCCTCCCAGAGTGCTCCCTTTCTGAAGATGCTGCATTTATGATGCAGTCTTTGTGAAATCCCAGTAGTAGCAGCAAAATCTTAACCTGGGGGAAGAAAGAATGTTGCTACACAATCAACCAGTATTCTTAAGTTCAAACAAATATGCAATAGATTTGTTTTTATTGCCCAAAATGTAAAAATTTTAGTCACTAGCAACAGCAATAATATCAACAGATTCACTGGTTCTTATAAATACATAATTTTATGTAGAAACAAAGAAAAGTTCTCGTATTAAACTTCCCAGATTTGGGATTTTCCAGAATTCACGTTAAGAAAATGGGCAGAGCTTCAAGAATTTTCTGCCTGATGGGGACTTCCTTTGGCCTCTTGATGAGTAAGTCCATATACCTGGCTTTCTTCGTTTGTATTGGGTAATCTCTAAGCAACCACACTCAGGTTTCTATTGCTCACATTAATGGTTATCATTTTATTGTTTTCAAATTTTTAGGCATCTGTTTCTTAATTAAAAAAAAAAAAAACATCATCCTGGGGCTGGAGGAACGACACAGTGGTTAAAGCATTAGCCTTGCAAATGCAAAGGCCTGGGTTCCATTCTCCAGCACCACATAAAGCTGGGCGTGGTAGCACATGCCTGTAATCCCAGCTGGGGCAGGCGGATTGTCCTGAGTTCAAGGCCAGCCTGGGCTACACCAGTGAGTTCAGAACCAGCTTGCGCTACGGAGTGAGGCTCTGTCTCAAAAATAAATAACAAATAAATAAATAAATCCTGATATTTTCATAAATTCCTACTGTTTAAACTCAATTTCAAATAAATATTTTGTTATATTCAGTAAACATCTCTGAAGAACATTTAAAAATAATAAAAAGTACTTTAGAACGGCTATTTGTTCAACATTGGTTATCTTAGCAGCTAACTTCACAATAACGATGTTTTATAGTCTATATTGAAAATCCATTCAAGTATATGAATTTCATGTATGTCACAGCCATTTACAAATGAGGGTCCCAGGCCCTGAAAGTTGGAGTTGCTCATTTTACAAAAGTAACCAAGTTTCAGCAGCTCAGTGTTCTTTGGACAAATAATCAAAGTAAGATGTTCGACATATATATAACAGGAGTCTACTGAAAGGTGGTTGACTTTTCCCCAGCTGAAGTTTGACCACAGTCACATCTTGTCCTCTGTACGCATGATGACAGGCCAAAAAGCCTGCCATCTGCGTGCAAGGCTCTTCTTCCTACACGGCTACTTATTTCGACACACTTGACGTACACTTTTACATCGCTGCTGTCCGTGGAAGTTCCAGACTATCAAGCCTCAGAAGGACACATGGCAGAGTGAAGAATCCGCTCTGCTGGCCTCGTCCCACCTCCATCGAATGAGAAAAGACTTTCTCTTCCCCTCATTCTCCACTCTCCCCTCATCTTTTGCCCTGGGGGTTCATCTCCAAGACTTTATGGCTCAGTTACTGTCAGATGCAATTAGAGTTTTGTCCGATGACAAGAACACTGCTCTGCTAGTCTGTCAGAAGAGATTGTGCATAACTCATGCCTCAGATGACTGCAGCAGCTGAAAGCAGCACTCCAGTGACAGGTACGAAACAAAGGCCTGCTGCCAGCTGCTTAGGGCAGCAGGCCTTGAGGCTCACCTCCTTTGCTTCACTGAGTCAACAAGTATTTGTTGCATTCTTTCAGAACACTGTTAAAATGTCCATATTAATCTTTTTTTCATTTAAAATTTTTTTGAGACAGGATCTCACTAAACTGCCCAGGCTGGGCTTGAACTTAAAGTCTCCCTACCTCAGCTCCCCTGAGTACTGGGATTACAGGCCTGCACCATCACACTCAGTTCACCCACAGGGGTTCAGTGCAATCCTACGCAAATGCTTATGGTATTCTTCACAGAAATAGAAAAAAAGCACAAGATTCATATGGAACCACACACGACCACGAATAACCACAGCAACGTTAAGCAGAAAGAATAAAACTAAAAGGACCACCATATCTGACCTGAAAACACACAACAAAACCATAGTAACCAAAACAGCACAACATTGGCACAGACACTACATCAGACCTTACGTTAATGCGTCTACAATCAACTGATCCTTGATTAAGACGCCACAAACATAAAATGGGGAAAAGACAATTTCAATGATACTGGGAAAAATGTACATCCATATGCACAGGAATGAAACTGACCCACATCTCTCAGTAGATGCAAAAGTCAACTCAGAAGGATCAATGAATTAAAACTGAAATTGTAAAATGAGCAGACTTTAACCTTGTAGGAGGAGACATTAGTATAGGCAGCGATTATTTGGACAAGAACCTAAAAGCAAGGACAATAAAACCGAACTGGGAAAGCTGGACAAGGTTAAACCAAGACACCACTACAAGCAAGGAAAACAACCAAGAGAGTCAAGAGACAATCTCCAGAAGGGACCAGACACTGGCAAACTATTCACCCGACAAAGGACGGGTATCCAGAGTATACGGGGAATGCAAAAACTTGCTCAGCATCCCTAATCATCAAGGAAAAGCACGTCAAAACCACAGTGAAGTGTCATTTCACCAGTTAGAAGGGCTGAACCAAAAAGACGAGAAAAAAAGTGCTGCAGAGGACAGGGATTCGTCAGCTTTCCCATCACTAACTCAACACCTAACTCTCACAGCTTAATGGAGGAGGGATTTAATTTGCTTGCAGTTACAGAGGATTTAGTCCGAAGTCAGCTGGCTTCCAAGTAGGACCATCATGGCAGAGGATGTGCTGGAACGCAGTTGCTTCCTTCATGCCAGCAGGAACAGAAAACAAACACGGTACCAAAGGTCGCACCTTCATGACCCTCCGCCCTTAGAAGTATGCTGTGCTAACTCCCTAGGCCTCTCCCAAACCAATCAGGTTGACACAATTAAGGCTTAACTATCACAGGGTACGAAGGAAAGAGAATTCTTATACATTGTTGTTGGGATGTGAATTAGTGCAGCTGTTATGGAAACACTTGGAGTTTTCTTTTTAAAAAAACAAAAGAGAGAGAATGAATTCTTAGCTACTTTTTCACCACTGTGACAAAATACCCAACATGCACACATCAGGGAGGGAACGTTCGTCTTAGTTCACAGTTTCAAAGGTGTCAGTCTATGCATGGGTAGCCAGCAATAGTGGAAGCACACAGCAGAGGCGGCGGTGGAGGCAGCTCCTCACAGCATTGCCAACAGGAAGCTGAGTCACTGAGAGAGGGAGGGCACGCATTGTCCTTCTAGGTCCTGTCCAAGTGACCTGCCCCTTGGAGTCCAGCCTCAGTGCTCATCCTTTCCAGGGTTAAGCACCTAATTCACCACACACCTATAATCACGACACATCCACCATCCACCTCTCCAGACCAGACCCCCATCTCCTGACAGCACATGGTTGCATACATAATCCATAGCACCCAAACACATGAGACTTCTGGGGGACATTCCAGATCCAAACCCCAACATGTATGACCCAGCCCCCTGCTATGGGTGTATATCTAAAAGAACAAAAGCAGCACGTCAAGGAGATCCCTGCACTTCCGTCTTCACTCAGCACTAGCATTGAGATGGCATCGGCCAAACTCTCCAGTAAGGGATGGGTGAACGCACGAAGAGGGTGTGGAGGCTGTGGTGTGCACACACAGTGGATAGTTATTCAGATAGAGGAAAGCACAGAGAAAATTCACTCATGGCACCACAGACAGAACTGAAGAGCACTGTCAAGTGACATACCCTAGGAAGACAAACGCCACATGTTCTTGTTCACATGCAGAAACTAAACGACTTGATTTTTTAAGCAGAGAGGAGAAAAGTGGTCACTAGGAGTGGTTAGGACATATGAAGGGAATGGGAGGATAAGGGAAGGTTGGAGCATGAGGTCCAAATGTGGTTTCAAAGGAGCAACAGATTCTAACGTTTACAGTGCAGTTTACAGCACAGTAAAGCGACCATGACTCACAGAGTAATTTGCTGTACCCTTTCTAAAGAGCAGGAGCAGAGGAACTCCAGGTGGCTCATGAAGAGCTCCACTTACTCTGCTGGTTGTTTTCTTTGCTTGCTGGACTGAAGCACCACGCCCCATGGAGTGATCAACAAGGATGGTGAATGTCTAAGTTAAAAATAAAAATTTAAAATTTAAAAATGCTGACTACAGTAAAAGACACATTGCCATGAATCGCTCGCAAAATTCCTATCCTTCACTTAGAACACATTTATCCCACCATTCTTGCCATTTTCTGAAGCAATTTTGGAAGTCTTCTGTGTCTTATTGTGGCTACCCTGATGTCCTGAATCAACATTTGCAGCAATTTCTCTCAAACAAAAAATACTACAGTGTGTCCCTACTCATGTTACTCAATCGATCTGACATCATGCTACTTCTGACTCTTCTCCATAGTCAAAACGGCCATGAAAGTTAAAGGTTTTGGGCTGACTCAGGACACTGATTCAGCCACTACCATGCAATCAAAGACACAACGAAAGTTCTTCCAGAACTTCTTCAGAAAGAGGCATGAATGACAAGTGTATGGAAAGCGGAGTGAAGTATTTTGTGGAAGATTTATGGCAATGTGTTTCTTTTACTGTAATAAATCCAAAAATTAGTCACCGTATTTTTCATATGTGCAATTACCATATGCCAATGAGAAAATTTTAATGAAGTGTATCAAAATTATTAGGTATATCTACTATTGTTGTTCAAAGTATTTCTCATTCTCTATCAAAAATCTTGGCCACGTAGTTTATCTTCACCAATGAAATGTCATCAGGAGAGATGTATGTAACTCCCACATAGAGCATGCAGTTAAATATGCCTTCTTCCCTAGCACGACAAGTGTCCCAAGCGAGGGGCAGTTTAACAGCCCACATTCTGGCGAGGTGAACAGCACTCTGCTACCATATGTGTACCCTCACCAAGGCGTGACTTCTGTCACTGCAAGCCTCAGAGATGCTGGGAGTTTAACTTAATTTTAGAATTTTAATAAGAGTTTAACCAATGCATCGAGGTAAGTTTAGCTATCTGTGGTAAATAGGGCTGGCGTTATCTAAAAACGATTACATAAATTGCTAGCAAGAGTAGTGTGTTTCCTAAATCTCAGCAAAAGACTTGAAGTGATCTTGAAAAAAAATGAAGTGTCCCTTTGAAGAGGATCCTAAAAGCTGTAATATGCTTGTCATGTAACTATAGGAAGATTTTTCCCACGGGTGTAAATGATAAAAAAAAAACAAAACACTGGAAGAGAAGAGCGGCGCCAAAAGCATGTGCTGATGTCTCGCCACGATGCTCTGCATGAATTTAACTACCTAGCATCGTCACAGAATTTAGGTAAGGACGAGCCAAGCTGCAACAGGACGAGATGAGCACACACGCGGCAATCTCTTCCCCTTCCTTCAGATCTCTTTACTGAGCCACTTTCTGTCTCTATTTTGGAGTCCAGAATGTGTCCCCCGGGCTCGGCCAAGCACACCAGTTTCCAGGAATTCATAACCTGACGTGGTGTTTGATAAACAACTCTCCTATGAATTTCATTAACCACAATAAGCTTTATACATTTGATCATTTCTGGGTGATCTGATTTTAGATTCTAAGCATGCATCACTGAGGACTAGGCCCTGCATTAGCAATGAAACCACTGAGGTTCAGACTGCCCAAGTCACACAGTCTGCAGTGGCTGGCACCATATGTGGCACAACCACTGGGTGGGGCAGACATCACACTAGACTCGGTCACCTCACAACTACAACAGCAGCTACGGCTGGGAAGTGCGATGTGGGTTAGAGTTAAGTGAGAGAAACATTCATAAAAATAATTTTGAGCTTAAACTTGGTCGTAAAGACTGAGAACATAGTTCAGTGGTAGAGCACTTGCCCAGCATAGGCAAAATCCAAGGTTTAATCGTTAGACCACAGGAAGAACACGAAAAAGGTGAAGAGACAAAAGAAGAAGGGGAAGGGAACAAAAGGGAGGAGGGAGGGAGGGGGGAGGGAGGGAGAAACCCAGACACGACACAGAATTAGGCCTCTTAAGCATCACTTGTTAAATGACATCCGTCCTCATGCTGTAATAACACATATGAAGAAAAGTTTTTAAAAATGATGTTTCTGAACCGAACTATCTTTTAGTCATTTTGTGTATTTATCTTTTGTCACTTGTAAAGAATTACCTCTACACATACTTTGAGGATTATTACTAAAATGTTACATATGTTATGAGAAAGGCATTATTCTCTTATTTCATATGGTTCATATTCATAAACTTAACTAAATATTTAAGAATAATTTTATTATATTCAAAAAATACAATTTTCTTCCCGTCAAATATTGTTTCTTATTTGATACTTACAAATTCAGGAATGAAATAAGAATTCACGCAACAGAAATTGAACACACAACAAATGTGACTAGAAAACTACCCTGTAACGCAGTGGGTTCTAATAATTATTCTTTCACAGTGACAAACGTCTCTAGTACACTGGGCAAATTTCAGTAGAGGAAAATCATAGCTGGTGATTTATGCATTTTAACTGGAAATAAAAGGATTTTATTGAACTTAACAGGAAGCAAAATGCCTCAGTACATGACAACAATAAAAAACAAAGTTAGCAGAAATCATTGTCGAAAACATTAAATTTCAAAAGCACTAAACGTACTGAAGATGGAAGGGAGAACAGCAAATAACTGATCACCATTTTAAAACTGTTCCAAGAAGTCAAGACTGGCCCCAGTAGCACATAATATTATGTAAGAAACAATTTTTCAATTCATGCAGTAATATTTATACTGCACTTTTCCACTTAACGTGTTCATAAATATTAATCAATTCCCACAACACTACAAGATAGCTAAGAATTATCCAGTGCTGACAGGCTGAGAGCCTGAAATGATGTCTGGCTCTGATGCCAAGGATTGCTGAGGGGACTAGAGGAGAGTTGATGCTGGGGCCCAAAATCCAGGCTCCAGGCTGCTGTGGAGTGGGAGAGGCTGGCAGCGTTCACGGTCCCTACCCCAAGGAGCCAAGCACAGGGCTGCCTGCTTACTAACCCTTCTCTCCCAGACAGCAGCACCCACTCCCTCCGCCCTGGGACCCAGGGACCTCCAGACCTGAGCTTTCTGTGACTAGTGCTGCCCATGTGATGACAAGCAAGAGTTTCCTCCGCAAAAAATGGGGGTAGTATTAGTACCTACCCTGCACAGACTGCTGCAAAGATTAAATGGCAGAACGAATGTAAAATGCTTCTACTAATTCTAACACAATCCTCAAAAATCATTCAATAATAATGTTATTTATTTAAGCATTAAAATTAAAAATACTGGGAAGAACAGTCCTCTCAGAACCTGAAGTTTTCAGCAGAAAGACTTCTTTCTGAAATGTTCTGATAAAGACTCAGGTCAGTCTGAAATTCCTTATTTTTCTTTTCTTTTTCTTTTGTTTTGTTTTGGACTGTCCCCTCCTGGGAGCATAGACATAGTGTTTTACTTTGCCTTTAACAAGGACAAAAGTCTATCCCATGCCTAATTAAAGAGCCAAGGAAAGGAAAAGTACTGGAGCAATATCAGCCTCTCCACCAGTTCTGAAACCTTGGCATAAGCCTGGAGCCTCAGACTTCCCACTGTGACATAGTGATAACCGCGTCCCCGTAGTATAGGCCGAGTGGCTCCACCAGCAAACACTTGGGGGGCCAAATGCTGGTATCATGGGATGCGGGATGTGTAGGAGACGGCAATATGCATACACAGCGATGACTTCATTCAAAATACTAAGCCCTACGAGCACCAAGAAAACAAGTGCTTATTAAGTACACGGATTACCATGTCTGGTCTTGGGCATAAGCATGTGAGCCAGGCGGACAAAACTACGGCACTGTCACTGTTTGCAGGCTAGCATGTAAGACACAGAGAAAACCAGAATTGAGACAGAGTAGTCCCCATGGTGATGACAGCTGTGCAGAAACCTCTTCCTGTGGAGGGACAGTGACGCTGAGGTCCACAGGGAGAGCCAGAGGGACTGGCACGAAGAGTCTCATGACAAGTCCCATGTGTGAAACTCTGGCACGACAAGGGCCTGCTCACTCCCGACATGCTCAGAGCAGGGCCTCGAGGCCTGCCGGGACAGAAGAGTGTGGCAGGAGGTGACCATGGAACACAGAGGGTCTGAACCCGCATGGCCCTGTAGACTCCAAAATCCGAACTGCAATAAGGCAACAAATACAAAATCTGGGAGCACAGCAATGTCAATAATGGTTCCTTGCAATCCGACGACACCGCCCCCCCAAAGGCCCTTCTCCAGTGCAGTTTCTCACCTTTGTTGTGTTTCCTTTCATCTAATACTGTAACCCATCACGGCATTGAACACTTCCATCTCCCAAGCAGCTGCTTCTGTTATGAATACTCCCATCAAACGTGGATATGACTATGACTGAATAATGCAAGATTTTTCTGAAATTAAAGGAAATCATTCATTTTTCCTGAGAGTATGTTATGATAAGTGCAATAAATATATATAAAATTATGTGTCCCATTTATTTGTGTAAATTTATAATACAAAACAGCAAAGACCAACATTATCTATTGACTTTAAATTAATCTAAATCATTCTATTCTACTGAGCCACACTGCATCTGGTACTTATTTCAGTTTCCAGGGTGTCTTCCTAGATTTTAAATCTGATTCCATTATTTAGCAATTGTTATTGCTTTCGTATCCATTTAAATCTTTGTGGAACTGCAGCAATGACAAAGCAGTGAAGGATATATAGTGGCCCATAAACATCTTGCTGAATTTGTTTCAAGGACAAAAGCTAACCACCGAACTTGACTTCTAACAGATCACACATTTTAAATCAACCCACATGCGTGTTTTCTTTAATGGATGCAGTGTCGATCTGCCTGTACAAGTGACCTCACAGAACTAGGCAGCATTTACACTTCTGTCCTGTATTTTTGCAATGATCCCCTAAATTACAACAATAATAAACATCAATTGCACTATAAAATGCCTTTCACCTTCCTGGTGATTTGGAACTGAACTTATCAGAGAAAGATGTTGGTCAGCTTGAGAAAAGCAGGGTGACAATATTATATTTTCTGGAGAAAGGTAGGACTCTCCTTTTCCTGTGACCAGGTGCTTCAGTTGTCCCACCCTGCCAGGTCACTCATTCTGGACAGCAGTCCCACCCTGCTGTACTTGGGGCACTGCCACGCCTTACAACAAGTACACACTAGAAAGTGAAAATTGAAACAAATGGCTTTTCTGACCAAGAGAAGGGTATCCCATCTTTTGGTAAGAGTTAGAAGTATGGCACCAGGATGGGTTAGATAGATACTTGGCATTTTGGACTGTATCGTTGCCTATTACCAGGACCAAAGACAGCAGAGCACTCTCATGAGAGTGGTCTTGTTTGTTCTAAGGCCCACTGACCAGTTAAAAAAAAAAGTCTTAGCCAGTCTGGAGTCCAGTCACTGGACATAAGAATTTGAGATGGTCACACAGACTTGTGATAACCAAAGTTTGTTGATGGGGTTTTATGGTGCCAGACATTATGTTAATTGTTTCAATCCTCACAATAACCCCTATATGAAATGAATACATTGTTTTGACAAACTCTCAAAATTGTGAAATAGAGCCAGCACACAGTAAAGTATGTAAAAGTCATCACAAATGAACTCTCATCTCACGCCTTCTCAGATTAAGAATCACCACGAGCACACTAACAGTCCTCTCCCTTCCACACCACGGCCCCACCCTGACCCTTTTCCCACATCATGGCCAAAGACGGTCCAGCCTTAAACTAGCTTACTTCTTTACCATTTCACAGCATACCAAACACTGTGTCACTAAGTCTTTTCTAGTTTGAGCAAATATCAAAAGTTGATTCATTTCTGCTGCCATGGGATGTCATTTATGCAGTTGGTCTGCAACTAGGTGTTCTACCAGACAGACCTTGGATTGTTTCCAATCTGTAGTGATTCCCAAGGTTCCCAACATTGCTATGTGAACCTACACCCACCGTCTCTTCCTGGCAGGGAAATTTCCTGTCCTAGGGATTGGTTAAGGGTATCCTCACCTGCGTTAGATATTCCCACAGAGATCATGCCAATACACTTCTGCTGGTAATTTATGCGAGTTCCTCTAACATAGCATCCCCGCCTGACTTTTAATGTCTGTTATCTGATGGGACACAATACTACCTTACAAGGTATTAATCTTCACTCTTCTAGTTTCTAGAGATAGTATTACTACTAATAGTTCATTTATAAAGTATCTTCTCTGGTATTTTCTCCTTTTGAGCACGCAGAGTTTTTGTATTGTTTTTCTTGATTTTTAGGAGCTCTATCTGGATAAAAGCTTTATATCAGTTACATGTTTGGAATACATTTTTCTTCTTTCGGAGAGAAATATTCAGCCTGTAACAAACACAAGTACAACATGTGATTTTCAAGGTCTAGGCTTTCTGAAAGAAAATTTCAAAAAATGTTCATCTCGAATGGATACAGAGTACAATGCCTCTGGTAGGGTTGCCAGATTTAGCAAATAAAAATATGTCCACTTAAATTTTAATTTCAGATAAACACACTTTCTTAGTAATAGTATGTCTCATAAAATATTTGGGCCAGTAAATTTAAATTGGCTATTCTAGGTTTTATCTGGCAATGTTGGTTTTGGAAAGAGGCTGGAAAATAGTTTGCTTCTGATTTTGACCCGTGTGGCCAAAAGTAACCAATTACAGCCCAGGATGGTCTTGGCTGGGAAAAGCCTTGTGTACAGCTGCCATTTACCAAGAACCAAAGTCTCTCAACACACATACTGGGAAGACACTGTCAATCCTCTTGCACTTTAAAAGTCCCACACTGAAAAAAAGACACCATAGGCCAAAGGAAGTAATCTGATGGGGCCATCAATCAGCACCTCTGAATGTGCACTTGAACTGAATTTATCCACATTTTATTTTCAACTTACCTGCTAAAAAAATCAAGATCCTTCATGATATATGGTCAAAGTTGATCTGAACCTATAAATAAGGCATTAATTAATTATCGATTACATTTCAATCTATTGCTCACATAGTTTGAGATCTTTTTGAATCACAATTCTGCCATTTGTTTTACCTCTCTCTTTAATTTCTATTTTAAGCATTTGACTTTTTTGTTCAAATATGACCTTCGGAAGACAATTCCCACAAAGGATTTCGTTCCGTCACACCCTCCTCTCCACTATCAAAACAAATCATATACACACACAAATCTCTCTCTCTCTCTCTCTCTCTCTCTCTCTCTCTCTCTCTCTCTCTCACACACACACACACAGTTTGTTTCTGTACTTGTGTCAAGAGAAGAACCAGACACTAGAAGAACTTCATTAAGATAAAGAGCCGAAGAGTAAAAAGAAGTGAAAGTTTTAATCTAATGCATGACTGCCATCTAGAGGCTGCACGCAGTATTGCACCTAAGCTTTAGCTTTCACGTAGGGTTCATTCAAGTGTCGTGTTATGGATTAATTTTAGGCATTTGTATATTTTTGTCACTGTTTTCAAATTATTAAATAAACATCATTACCCTTTAACCAAGGGTTATATAATATATTTAGGCCATACTGGGTTAAAGAAAAACTGAACATTTCAATATTTAATTTAAAATGTTTTTAAAAACATATTTTAAACTAATGAAAGAGCTCATCCTCCTCCATTTCCAAAATAAGAGTTTTATAAACAATGCTTATAGTTCACATGTAAAATATTAAATTATACGCTTACAAAAGTCATTTGGGGAGTTACTTTGGAGTCTAAAATTGAAGCAAGCTGGTCACAAAGTTAATATTTAAATAATAACAAATTAAGTAAAAGTCATACTTAAGATTAGAGTTGTTGTGTTATAGTAAACTTTTATTAAAATGTACACTAGTTATAATGATAAAATGCAAATCTAGAAAACCAACAATATTATACTTTACTTCTGAGTATTTCTAAACTAATATTATGTAACTCTACAGTTGTAAAGCTCAATAGTGGAGCCAGGGCTGGTGATGAATGCCTACAACCCAGCACCTGGAAGACTGAGGCAGGAAGATTGTGAGTTTGAGACCATTTTGGGCAATTTAGGGATTTAGTGAGATCCTATCTCAAAAATAAAAATTAAAAAGAGCTGTGAATATAGGTCAGTACAAAGGTTATAAAATGCTTATACACTAAAACTTCCAGCATGGTAACAATATTATCCATATGTAAATTGGTAAAGTCAACAAATAACATAACTCAAAGTTCACATCCTTTAGAAATCTTTCAAGTAGCAAATATTATTACTGTCTCAGTCTAATCAGGCTGCCTTAATGGAACACTACAAACTGTGTGGCTAGGAAAAAGCATTTACTTTCTCTCAGTTCCGGACGCTAGAAGTCCAAGGCCCAGATGCCATCAGCACTGGCACTCGTGGAGTCGCTCTCCCTGCCTTTCGAATAGCCACCTCTGCACTGTATCCTCTACACCTGGCCTTCCTTCGGTATCTGCAAACTAGGGGGTCTCTTACAGGATACTGGTTATATCCCACCAGAGACCCACTATTAATGACCTTACTTAACCTAATCATCTCCCTAAAGAGCCTTTCTTCAAAGGGAATCACATGAGGAGTTAGGACTTCAGCATATGAATTGGTAGAAACTCAATTCACTTGATAACCTGTGATAACATATTCAACATACATACTACTCAAAAACCTTAATGTTATCTAATACAAGACTTAATGTTTTGTTGGTGACAAAGAATTAGCATTTTATGAAAGTATGGTACATGTTCAATGCTCAGGAAAAACAGAGTATCTTTTCTTAAAAATAAGGCTTGTGAAACACAGTAAGTTCAGCCTTACGAAGGGAATAAGAGCAGGGAAACGTATTTTTAGGGGTGTTAGACCAAGTTTTCTAATAGTGGGAAGGAAAAACTGCGAGGAGCACATGGAGTACGGTCTTCCAGAAAGAGGCCATTGGAGGAGGTGAGAAATTCTCCTAACAAGGGTAGACTCCAGCACAAGGACTCTGGACAGACAGGAAGAATGTAAGAAACACAGCAGTTGCTACTCAGCAAGTAGGTAAGACTGCTGTTGAACATGCCTGACAGCCAACTCCAGGCCCAGAAATGCTTGGTTACAAACTGAGGGGCCTTTTTCCTGAAGAATGACCCATGTTCCCTCCTCCCACCCCAAAGAATTTCTTGTCTCCAGTTCAGCACAGTGTGGCAGAGGGCAGTTGTAAAAGAAGTTTTTGCTAAACGACCCAGAAACAAATCTTTTTATCATCATGCTTTCCTTCTGGCCACATGTCTTAGTACAGTTACCTCACTAAGATAAACTTTGGCAAGGAGAAAAGAAATCAGAAAGACTTGTGGCCTTCCATGGGTAGCCTGTTCAATTTTGGTGGGATTCCACCTCGAAGGGCAAACAGGAATGACAAGGTCCATACTCCTTGCCACAGATCATGAAAAGGAGAGCAGGACACTCAGCTTTTTCTCTGTTGCTTCAACAGGAAAGAAGTAGCTGTTGAGCTCTTGGAGGACAGCTCAATCGGCTTGAGGATCCTTTCCCATTCCAGAGATTTGTTGGGGTGTCTGAAAGCTATGACAGAGCAAGTTATCAACGTATTCAAATGAGCCCACCAGGTATTACTGGTGTCACACCCGACTACACATCCCTTGATTGGCCTCCTCCGGGTTAGTATTTGCGAGGGTTAAATGTAGTCCTCCATCAATCATATTTTCATTATGTCAAGACTACTGATTTTGCCCATTGGACAAGGTGTTCCTTTAAATTTAAGTCAGCAGAATAAAGATGGGAAATTTGAATTTTCTCTTCAAAATGAGTAGCTGTACAGTAAAATCTTAGCGTGCTCGTCATTCACGTCCAGGGTCTGGTTTAGAAAATCAAGTGTCTTAGGAATTTTCTCCTCTGCATTTAAAAAGACACTACTTACACACAGTCCCTGAAGAACCGGAGCAAACTGTCACTTTGGGCTGTCTAGACCAAACGTTTTTAAACCTCTGCTTACAATTTCTTCTTCTGTACTCTGCTCTTTACTGCCCTGAAACTTTGGGTGTCCTTTCGTAGAAAAATCCATTACAACAGAAATTAAGATTATCGAACAGTAGGCGATACTGCGCTCTTGAGTGTCATTTTGCACAAGGGTCGTTGGCCCTATCTTAGCACACGTGTCTTCTAACACACTCCAGGCAGTGCATGGTAAACTGCACGCCTTTCGTTTTATTACGCAGGAAACTGACGTACCGCAAAGCTTTGGAGTCCAGGCACCAGCCAAGACACGTGAGCGAAAAGCCCTCAGCTGCGGCCTGAGTGGGAAACGGGCACTAGCGGGCACCGCCTTCTCACTAGTCTCGCACCCAAGAATGAGGGTCGGAGTTACAAGGGCTCTCGCGGTGTCCCGCGGGGTCAACCCCGCGGCGACCCTCCGCGGGTGACCTGTCATGGCGCTGTCCCCGGCGCCTCCACTCCCGCCAGGCTCTGCCCTCGGTGACCCTCCCTGGGGGACCCGCCGCCGGGTCGCGCGGGGGGCGGGGCGGGCGAGGCGGGCGGGGCGCGGAGGCCGGAAGTCCGGCCGGCGGCTCCGCCCGCCGCCTTGCCCCGCCCCGCCCGCCGTGGCCAGTCCCGCGGCGTCCCGGGCGGCGGTGCTGGCTGGCGCCTCCCTCGCGGCCATGGCCCAGCACTTCTCCCTGGCCGCCTGCGACGTGGTCGGCTTTGACCTGGACCACACGCTGTGCCGTTACAACCTGAACGAGTGCGCCCCGGTGAGTGGCGCGGGCCGCCCCAGGTGCGTGGCGCGCAGCCTCCACGGCGGCCGGGGTGGACTTCCACCGCCGGCGGCGGGAACTTCCGCCGCGCCTGCGCCTGCGCCTGCGCAGAACGCTGTTCCGGTCGCGTGGGGGCGCGAGTGTGCGCAATCACACAGCGCAGCCGCCCGCCTGGAGTAGACGGTGTAGGGTAGAGGGCTGGAGGGAGTTGATAGTGCCCGAGCGGGGCCGGTCCTGCTAGCCTCGGATATAAGTAATTTTGAAAGGTAGAAAATGGTAGTCTCATGAGTTTTCTATCATGTTTCATGTAGCATTCTTTTTATTAAGTCCTATATTGTGATGAGCACTGGCAAAGCTGGGTTGCAGGGCTGGAGGAATGGCGCGATGGTTACAGTGCTTTTCTAGCAAGCTCAGGACCCTGAATTTGATGCCCCAGCACCTCATAAGCAGGGCATAGTGGCACATACCTGCAGTCTCAGCACTCTGGAGGCCTGGGCTGCATAGTGAGTTCAGAACCAGTTTGGACTACACAGTGAGACCCAGTCTCCAAAAAAAAAAAAAAAAAAAAAAATACTGCTGGAATGCAGAGATAGACACCAGAGGCTTTCAGAGTCTGGAGGGTAGCAGGGAGATGGGGTAAAGTTGATTTCAGTCTGCTGGGGTGAGGTCAGGATTTCCTGGGTCCTCCTCCACCCTGCTGTGATACGAGGACGGAATCTCTTCCTCATGGGGACTCTTCCTGTCCTCTCAAGTCTCATTTAAATATTATTTCTGGAAAGCCTGCAAATCAGATTTGCTACATGTTCTTTATTTGGCAACATGAATAATTGGCAGACTGGCCGTGGCCTGCCAGGCCCTCATTTGGAGCCACCATAGACCATGTTACTTCAGTCACGTAGGACATACAGGAAGAACGCGGCCACTCAGCCTGGGAGAAGAAATGTTGGATGGTCCCATGCCAGGAAGGCATCTGGGGGAACCGCCATTGCTCAAGACCCGCTACAAGGACTGAAGGTTCACAGTAGATTGGGGTTGACGGTGCAGGCTCTGTCACCACTCCTCTGCCCCTTCTTGCACATTGGCCATTTACACCTGTCACGCCAGTGTCTCTTGAGAGGTCAGGAACACAGCTGTGGATGCCTCTTTGGTGGCCATGACAGATTTGACCCTTTCTTTCTCTGCCCAAATTACTGAGAAACGAACCATTCTGCTCATCTAAGACCAGCAAGTGCCTTGGCCAGGGTGAGTCATGGTGCAGAGGGTCTGGTCCTGGGGCTGGTAAGGGCTGGTTGTTGAATGTCCAGGAAGTTTTCAGGTAGGTGAATCTCGTAAACAGGCAATGGGAGTGTAAGTCAAAGCACTGGTTTTTCTTTTGACTAGTACTGCTGATAACAGTAGCAGAAACTGACATGGGATTTGCCCTTTCCCAAGCCATGCCCTCAGCAGTGTGGGCCATGAGGCCCTTCTCAGACTGTGCTCCCAGCACTGTGAGCTGTGAGGCCCTTGCCATGCTGTGCCCCTAGCACTGAGGAGCATGAGCTTCATGCCACTGGTACTTGCAGAGAAGATGGTGGTATGTGCCCTTTATTGGTCATGGTATTTTGTACTTCAATGTGTGTGACTCAGTGCATTTTTATTGTAGTTTTTTTAATGATTGAAAATCCATAGAACATGTGATTTGAGGAGGTTCAGTGCCCTTGGGCCTCAGGTGTTCTGTGGGTGCTGCACATGGGCCTCGCCCTCCCTGGCTGCTGTGTAGGCCCTGGTGTTTCCAGAAGCCATTCGTCTTCAGGGGTGAGAACTGGCTACTGATGAGGGTCGGGCAGTTTCTGGACTGGGATCACGCTGCCCTGGATGGGGTGCACAGTTAGTGATTTCCATCAGCAGTGGGACAGAGCAATTCTGTTGAACAAGAGCCTTTGCTTTCTTCCCTCCACTCCTCGCATCCCAAGCCCTCAGCCCAGGCACTTGCAGGCCCTGGCTCATGCTTTTCAAATTGTAGAGGAAACATCCCCACCGCAGGGAGGCCCTCCCCAGTCCTCCAGTGCTTTCCTCCTCAGCTCCCTTCTAACACCGTGCTGTCCCAGCCTGTTGCAGGGTGACATCTGTAGAGGGAGCGTTGTCCTCCCTCCGGCCTGAGGGCCTCTGAGGTAGAGTGAAGCTGGCCTGTGTGTTCCATCCTCTACACTTTAGTCCAATCCACTGTTTGGTTTCCACTGCTCTTTAAAAATTAAACCAGCTCTTTAAAAAACGTATTTCACTCAAAACCTAGGATTTTTTATTGTTCATGATCAGGTGTCCATCATGGCACTGGCTTCCACAGGATTCCCTTTCTTTTCTCCTCAGTTCTCCTTTTTGGTGTCTCCTGTGCCTGAAGGAGGCTTCACTGTTCCTCCTGTAAGCCACCTGCCTGATGCCATGTGTGTTTCACTGAGGCTTCAGAGATGAGGCCTTTCCAGAATGATTGAATCACAGACCGACAGTCCATGCCAGAGAGCGGTCACATGTTTGTCGTCTTGGGATGCGTGAAATAAGTTTCAGATCTTTTTCAAGGTTTAACTATGATCTCCAACACATTAGAATTGTCCTTGGCTACATATGGTTATGTAGGGATGGTAAAACACTAAGGGAAACAGCTTCTCGGAGCTCTTGGGCTCGTATCTTGCAGTGCCTCTCAGTATATCTGCTTCCCTCCTACCTGCCCACCTATGATTCCATTAATCTTTCAGGTCTGTGAAGTTAGGAACAAGTAGTAAATTGTGTATTTATCTCTTCCTTCCCCTGTTTGCAGCTCATTTATAATAGTTTTGCTCAGTTCCTGGTCAAGGAGAAAGGGTATGATAAGGAATTGCTCACTGTGTCCGCAGAGGACTGGGATTTCTGGTAAGTTCTTTTATATTATTATTTTTATGTCTGCTTATTTCCTATAATTGTTGCTGATAAAATTGTAATGCCTTTTCTATGAAAGTAGAAAGTGAAATGTGAAATCTTTGAGCAAGTTTAGATTTCATTAAATGTGAAAATAAGCTAAGAGTTTATACGACTAGTTTGGGTTTTTTTCTGTAGTTTAAGTTTATCATTATTAAGAATTTCAGAGGCTATTAGGAAATAAAACTTACATCCTTATCAAAGCCGACTGGTCTTGTTATCCTTCAAATAAAGAACTGCAGACGGAGTTGCCGTCATGTTTCAAATCGCCATCATGTCTGAGCTGGAACCTGTGTCCTCTCTGATTTGGATAGCACCTGTCAGCTCTCCTTCTGGTTTAGAGTTTTCAACTTCTCAAAGCTTCCTTTTTCTTCCTTTTTTATTTAAATAACAAAACAAAAATAAGATGCTTAAAACTTTTTAGTCTAGCTAGGTAAGGTGACACATACCTAGAGGATGAGGCAGGAGGATCACTTGGGCCCAGAAGTTTGGGGCCACACTGGGCAACAGTGTGGGACCCTCTTTTCAAAAATCAAGTTGAAATTAGTGATACTACTAAAAACACACGAAAAAATTAAAAATACGTGCATAGTCTTTATCTGTTCTTCATTCTTCCTGTATCCCTGGTGTAAAAGAAGAAAACAGAAAGCTCTTGTTATATGAAACCACCAGCTCTGGAAATTTTACTGTGCAGGAGAGGAAATAATGCTTTTCATTCTCTCAGTATCTGAGGGCCATTGGAACTCCTTCCTTCTGTTATTTGTAGTAATGAATCTGTGCTCACTTTTCTCCCTAGTTCCCACAAGTCTTTCATAGTAAACATCATCAAGGTTAGTGTTTGACTTTATGTTCATGGTTTTCAGTAAAATGCCTTACCCAAAGGACCCGTTCTTAAAAATGGACATATGGTGAGGCAAATTCTGAACAGCTTAGAAAACGTTCTGGCTAAGAGGTTAACCCAAACGTTTGTATGCACAGGCTTTATTTTATATAACAGGAAACATTGGCACATTATCATAGATGCATAGGATCATGGTCAGCTTTTTTTTTTGAATCTTTTGAGTTAGAAGAGAAACGGCCTAGAGGTTTTACAGGCTGAGTATGCTGTCCTCTGCTTGCCTGCACAGCAATTTTCTTTGCATACCTGCTCTATAGTGGGTAATTACAGTTCTCAAATATTCTGTTTAATGAGCATGTCACTCACACGGGTGGAAGAACCCCTTTTGAACGTGTAATTTCTTTAAAGGGATAGGTTATAATTTCTTGAGTTGGCTAAAGGTGTAAGTTGATTGATAATCAGACTTTTCTATTTCAGCTGCAAGGGTGTGGCGTTGGATCTGGAAGATGGGACCTTCATTAAACTTGCAGAGAATGGCACTGTGCTCAGGTATAAATGCATTCGTAAAGTCAGGACTTTCCTTTCTCTGGGATGTGTTGTAACTGTGTAGTGCATGGTCCTTAAAGTATAGGTCACTTAAGGTTATTGTTCTAGTCAAGCAGATGACAAGTTATCTACCTGCTGCGTATCTTTGTATGGACAGTTTAACTCATTTAAATATAAGTCTGTTTAAAGTATAACTCTTTCCTTTCTCACCTGGTAAGATTCCTCTAACAGCGCAGCTGGTCCAGAAGCAGTACTTTGGGCATAGGAAATGGCTGCCAGCCTATCCTGTTCAGTTTGCTGTGCTTCTGTTGTTTCTTTGTTGCCCTCTACTAGAGCCCTCTCCAGGCCTGTCCCCACGGCTCCGTGTGCTGGCAGCACACCCCTCTGGTGCCAGGAGCCACAGCTGCCTCCCACCCGCGCACTCACTGCCCCTCCTCAGTTCCGTTCGTCTTCTTTTCCTTACATGGCAGCTCCTCTGGAGTTGACCTCAGCGCGGGCAGCTCCTGATCCCTGTAGGTGGCTTTTGTGCCGGGAAAGCTGGAGCTGTCCACCGGAGTGTCTCCTAGAATGTTAAACAGGGAAGTCATCCACTTAAAAACAGGGGAAAAAAAATAGGACAGACCGTTAGCTGCAGCAAGGGCAGGAAGAAGCAGCCTCGCTCTCGGGAAGAGGTGGCCAGGGACAGTGAGCAGTCTGCATGTCTTTTGAAACCAGGGCGAGCCGGGGCACCAAGATGCTGACTGCAGAGGCGCTGGCCGAGGCACGTGGCAAGAAGGAATGGGGGGACTTCGTGTCCAGCACGGGCGCACCTTGCCACCCAGGTAGGAGCACTGCCTCTGCTTCCCTCTGCCTGGAGCCCAGACCCGCAGTATGAGGGCGCATGGGCACCCCCTTCTGCCCTGCGCTGGGTGGGATGGGTGCAAGACGAGCCCGGGGCTCAGGAGGACGAGCTTTCTGGACTCTGTCTGATTCCCGTTGGGCAGCTGGCTCGCAGTGCTCTTAGCAGCGTCTTCATGGTGACCCACGGCTTGGCCCCATCCCTCTTCGCCGCTGTGTCGGGGG
Organism: Ctenodactylus gundi; assembly: GCA_004027205.1. Taxonomy (NCBI): domain Eukaryota; kingdom Metazoa; phylum Chordata; class Mammalia; order Rodentia; family Ctenodactylidae; genus Ctenodactylus; species Ctenodactylus gundi. The sequence goes on along the minus strand of PVKB01001709.1, from coordinate 257,058 downwards.
ACGATTGACCCAGCCTTCCGCACCTCCATATTTCCCTTTCTCTCTCGCTTCTCTGCATTCTTCTTACCCACTGTGCCTGTTCTAGCTTCTCTTCTTGTCCTTCTAGTAGCTTCTGCCTTTGTCTTTTGGTTTTGTGTGTTTTATTTTATTTTTGTTTTGCAGGGGTTGAGCCGAGGGTCTCATTTCTGTAAGGGTAGTATTCTGTTGCTGAGTTACAGCCCAGCTCTATTTCTTATATTTTAAATTATTTTGACAGGTTTTTTTTTGTTCCAGTGTCTTTAAAAACTTCATCAAGGTAAAACATAAAATGATTTTTATAACATGATTTCCAAATGCATATATCTATGTTTTTAGGGAATGGTTAAAAAAAAAAAACACTTCTACAAATCGACTTTATTGAAACTTTTAGTTATTGGCTCAGTTGCTCTATTTTTAAATGTTTTAAATTTATTTGTTCATCTACTTATTTATTTTGGCTGTTTGCTTTTCTCTCCCACCCCGCAGCATTAAAACTCTTTTCTCTTTTTTTCTTTCCTTCTTCCTTTTTTCTTTTTCTTTTCTTTTTCTTTTTCTTTTTCTTTTCTTTTTTTTTTTTTTTTGAGACAGGATCTCACTCTGTACTCCATGCTGTTCCTGAATTCCTGAACTCTTTAAAACCAGGCTGGCTCTGAAATTACAGCAATCCTCCTGCCTCAGTCTCATGAGTATTGGAATTACAATATGCCAGCTGTTGTGTGGTTTCTGGGGAATCCAACCTGAGCCTCCAGGCTTCCTAGGCTGGCCTTCCGGTCACTGAGCTACACCCCGATCCTACTTTTCTACTTTAGAAAATGTAATGATGTGAACGTAGCGGCCGTTTTCTGTTGTTACTGTTGTGTTTGCTTCGTTAGTTGCATTTCCCGTCTTTCGAGGATTTGTTTTATATTTTCGCAGTGTGTCAGAGTGTCAGGAAATACGAGTAAATATGTTGACAGGAAACTCTGAGGCTCACCCTGGGGTGAGATGGGAAGTGCTTCCCTGCTGGGGGCACAACTTGGGTCCCTAGCTATGAGTGGGAATTACACCCGGCGCCAGAGTGTAGCGGTTGTATCAGCTGCTTCCCTTATTCTAAGAGAGCGATGGCGCTGGTTAAATATCACCCTAAGAAATCTATCCACAATCTGGAGTTTTTTGAAAAGTAAGAGTATGTCCCACCTATGAAAAGGGGCGTTTCCTCACTGAGGCCTGCTGATTTGCTCATCTTTCTTCGCACCACAGGGCGCTGTTGCCCCCTTGAATCTACAGGCCCCTCCCCTCGTCCTCCCCCTACTGGAATTGGTTGGCTCAGTGTTCCCCATCCCGTTGCCCAGACCCACATAAGTAGACAGGCTGTGACATATAATAAAAAAGTATTGATTTTGCAAAATAATACAGGAGAGGAAGTACATTTTTTAAATAAAACTTATTTTTTATAATGAGCCACATAAAGGAAAAAAACTCCTGTGATTCTACATCCCAGTTGCACTTAGTTTTCATTGAGAGTAATTGTAGTGTGCAGTTGGAAAGTTTGAATACTGTAGAATTGAGGGACAGTGTTTGTAGGTGTGGGGCAACAGGCACTGGGTTCTTCCGGCATGTGGGTCCGGCCGGAGCCCACCGAGCGTCTGCAGAGGGCGTGGCGACAGAGACATTGAAGTGACCTCCTCCGGGGACTCATTTCAGAGAACACACTCCACCATATTAGGAGAAAGCAAGAACATGTATGGGGTTGAGCAGGGGGGACGACCCGGAGTCCGTGCGACATTCCATCCATCCTGTCATTTCAGAGATACAGAATTATGACCTTATGAGGAATGGCTGGAGGAATAGCTTAGTGTGTTAAGCTCAGATGTCCCGGATATGAGCTGAGTATGCTTGTGTCCATCTGACCCCTCCACACTGCCACTTCCAAGGAAATGCACAAGGGCCACCACCCAGGGTGTTCCCACAGGACCCCGTGTCACGCCCCCCCTCCCCCAAAACCCAGGCTGGGTTGTGTACACTGGCTCCTGGTTGCATTATATGGGCTACGTCAGCGATGTGGCTCCTGGGCCTTCAGGGCATGCCGGCAACCCTAGAGTGGGAAGTGAGGAGGTGAGGCGATGCCGTGACACTTTGTGGCTGGAATCAGGTGGCCCCAGGGTTAGGGTACAGGCCATCTGAACCGTAGCCTGAGGCGGCAGACCCGCAGGTGACACACTGCCAGTCCCACACTGAACTTGCCTCCAGTCCCTTCGGGTGAACCCAGTCCCTTCTTCCCTGGCATCCTGGAGGCCTCATCCTGTCCTCCTGAATGTCCCCAGAATGGGCCACCCTGTGCTTAGATGCATGTGTTCATCCCTGTCATTACTCAGGCCCTCCCACTGTGTCTTGAGATTGGGCTGATATGCTGTCAAGAGTGCCTGCGTCCTTCAGGTGGGCGGGGAGCACTGTGGGAAAGGCGTGTCTGTGGGACTCTAGGGTTAGGATACTTGACTGTCATGAATTGAGTAATGCTGATAACGCAATGGTGACTTCTCCATACTCCATTTCATATAAGGGGTATATTCTAGTTTTCATTTTTATATTTTTAAAACAATTCAAGTGTTTTTAAATAAATACTTAACTTACAGATGCTATACTTTAATTTAAAAAGAAATGATACTGGCTGTTGAACCCAGGGTCTTCACACTACATCTCATTTTTTAGTTTTGATTTCCAGGCAGAGTCTCCCTAGGTTGTCGAGGCTGATGTGAAATTTGTAATCCTCGTGTCTCTTCCGCCCAGAGAGCTGAGATTACAAGCCTATACTACTGGGTCTGGCTTTAAATTCAGGTAGTGTCTTCAGAACTCAAATGTTCTGCAAAAGACAGTGGTAGTGTGTAGTGCTGCCCTTTTGAATTATGATGGGCCTCTTCAAATAATTAAACCAAAATCCGTGTCTCCTCAGGCAAGTTTCTGTGTTCAGCATGCATGAGGCATTAATCCGTTCTCAATTTTAAAACTCTCTTCTTTTTCAGGAAAATATTATTTTTACGATAATTATTTTGACCTGCCAGGAGCTCTTCTATGTGCCAGAGTGGTGGATTCTTTAACAAAGGTGAGTGGGCATTCATCTCTTTAGAACTATGACATCAACTTGGTCGTAGGGAAAATCACTTCGTTATTCCTGAGTTTTGAGCTGAGGCTTTGTTTAGTTTCCTCTCGGTGATTTCAGAGATAACTAAGAAAGAAAAATGTTTGTTTGGGGTTTTTTGAAAATTAAATAGCAGTGACCATTTATTTTCCCCACCCCAGGAAAATAAATATGTTCTCCAGCAGGGGGTGCCAAAGTCTACAAAAAGAAAATGCAGAACTTGAGATGGGAAAATGGAGTTTTGGTTTTGTTAACAGAAAAAAAGTAAAGATAATTAAGGAAATCCCATGTGTCTTTAAGCATTTTAAGTATATAAAACCAGAAAAGTGAGTTGCAGATTTTAAATTCATCTTTCCAAGCACATGTTAATGTATGTAGACTTTTCTTTTGCATTATCAGAATGAAATTGATTTCGAAGTTTGTATTTAGAGCTCAAGACCTATGACTATGAATGCTTTTACCTCTCAGAGTCACTTTCTGCATATTTTGCCTTTTAGGGTGTCACAGCTACATATGTAAGTGGCTTTTCGATTAGAATCACAGCCCTGTTTGTGAAGGGTTCTGCTAAGCCATGGTTTGGGGTGCCCGCACACTACTACGTGAATTGGAATCAGCGTCTCATAGTTACTACAGGCAGATTGAATCAGTCTTTTGTTTTTTGTTTTGTGGTGTTGGAAATCAAAGCAAAGGCCTCACACTTTCTGGGCAAGTGCTGTACCACAGAGCCACATCCCTAGCCCAAAATGAGTCAGTATTTTAAGTATTTTGTACTTTATATGATTGTATACAAATTTCCTTAGAGTGATAGAACACTGTTCGTATTTCCAAAGAAGCTAAGGGCTGTAGCGTGTATTTTAATGTAATATTTATTTGCTTCCTGACTTAAATTTTTTTCTTTATAAAGTGATACACATTTTGGACTTGGAGCCTCGTCGTCTCTTCTGCCCTTTTGGGTTGAGGTTCAGGTTGAGGGGGACTGGGCTCCAAAGTAACCAGCTCTTGGGACATTAGCGCTTTAGGCTCACTGGCCCCCTGGGAGCCACAAGACATGAAGCTCCAGTGTCTTTGAACCTGTGCAACAGTATGCAACAGTATACGGCTGCTTATGTGTTTAGCATGTTCTGTGACATGTAAACTTTATAACACGTGGGAATTTTAATTTTATCTGGGCTATATAAGTTATTCATATTTAATGATATATGTCGGTATGATTTTCACAGAGGATTTTTCTTCCTCAGATCACATTGAGAAGAATGAGAACTTTATCAACGTAGTATTTATATAAATCCCTGTTGTAGATGCTAATATTGTTTACAAGTGTATCCACTGTTTTTAGAAACAGCACTACTGCATTTGGTTACATTTGGACATTGTGTTTGTTTTTGTTTTTTAGCAGAACAGTGGTCAAAAAACATTTGATTTTTGGAAGGACATAGTGGCTGGTATTCAACACAATTTTAAAATGTCAGCTTTTAAGGGTGAGTAATGAGAAGAGAGGCTTCTGAACAGGTGTTTGTTAAATGCTGTGTGTCTGCTGAGGTTGATGGAAGCTACCTCTTTGGCTGTGCTTCTTAAGTAGGATTTCAGTTGATCTTAAATGTTGCTGTCGTGTTAGTTCTGCGTGCATCTCAAGATGTTGTTTTATTCCTTGCCCTTCCTGGCTGTAATCCCTTTCTGTCCTGTCACGTTGTCTTTGGAGCACCTGCCAACAGTGCTGTTCCTGGGATAGTGAAACTGAAATTCTGGTGTCGTTTCCTGGCTTGGGAGTGAGGGTTGGTGACACCTGTAATCAGTACAGTAGCAGGGACCCACAGGTGGGCGAAGGACCAGCAGGTAGAAATCTCAGTTTCGTTACTGATGGCCCAAGGGCCTGGTCCGCTCAGATCGCATCAGATCACCATCTACCTGAGCCTCTGGCTTCAGGTTCTCCTGAGGTTCGCTTGGGCACGCAACCTGGTCGTGAGGACTAGGTATCAGCCTTTCTGGCGTGTTATTCTCAGTGACTTGCATGACTGTGGCTAGTTCCCCCTGTAGGCTGGCGGCTCTGCTTTGAAACATGTTGCCTTGTGATTGACATTTAAAAATGCTTAAATTTTTTAATGTTAATCATGCCATCAAAATAGCTTTGAATATTAGGGTTAAAAACCTGCCAAAGCAGTCTGTAGTAATTGCCAAATATTTGCTCACGTTGCCTCTTTCTTGTTACCTGCTGCTACCTTACGGCGTGATCTTCTCACCTCTCTGTGCCACTTTGTTCTGCGCTTAATGCCCTCATCCCATCCTAAGCCACGTGTGGCTCTGTGGGTCCCCTGAGCACTGGCTGTGCAGAGTGCCTGTCCCCAGATCTCCAGCACCTGTGACAGCTGTGAAAGCCACCCCCCACCCTATTATTTTTCCCTTCATTAACTGTCAAAGTGGAAAGCCTCAAATGCATGACAGCAAATTGTTGCCTTTAAGTAAATTCAGCGTAAAAATATGTTGATGTTATTTTATTGCCTTGTAAATAAGGAATAGGTTAGACATTTCATGCTTTAATAAATGAGGCACAGCTTTAAACGTTTAAAACAGTAATCTAAAATACAGTACACAGCATTAATAAATAGTGTCTTTCCATTTCTAGTCAGATTTGGAAACCTTTGGTGTGAGTCCTGACTCTGCTGGGCTGGGAGGAGGCCCGGGTGTGCACATGCGCAGATGTCACATAAACCCACAGAGTTGGTGCACACCATGCACAGTGAGGGAGGCGGGGCGACACTCCTGCTCTCGCTGTGCTGCACGGTTAGAGGCTTTTTTGCAGTCGCACAAAGGCCTGTGATTAGAGCACCTGGCCTTTCAGATTAATTCTACTACAGTGTTTTGGTTTCTTGTGTGAGCGTCAGGAAGTACATATGCACCCATGTGTTTGAATCAGTCTTGATGGAAGGCCATGTAACCTCAGGGCCATGCGCTATCAGAAGCACCTAAGCGCATACTGTGGCGTTCTGAATTTGAATCTTCAAGTATTTAGTTCTGCAGAGTTCTGTGGTACCTTATGGTTGATTTCTAAAAGTTCTCATTGTAATTTTTAGAAGCAGGCCTGTTTTAAAGGTGGATGCTGAGTGTCTAAAATCAAACTTAGAATCCTATTTCCATTTTTCTGTAACTTGGCAGAGCATTCGTGGTGGCATATTTAGTACCGGAGGGGTTCACAGAAGCCCCGAGGGCCATAGGTGCTGACCAGAACCTTGGTGGCTTCACGAACTTGCTGTCGCCCTGTGTTGATAGAGGCACGTGTGCTGGCTGGACATTTGGACCATGTTTTAGAAGTTAAAATTGCATTATTTTGACCCTGCCTACATGTGTATATTGCGGGTGGGGCAGGGGTCCAGGGAGCAGGTGGGCCGGGCTCACATGGGAGCCACCAGGAAGCCTGAGAAGGAAGAGTGGACGTACTCAGAGGAGTAGAGGCCCCCAGACTCAGTGTTGGGCAGCTGCAGCCACACCTGCTCATTCTCGGTGAGGTTGAGGAGAGCGCTGCCAGAGGCCTGGTCCAGGTGGCCCTTGGTATACTCATCGTAGGTGTACATGACGGGGACCCCATTCCTGTACAGGCCCAGCCACACGTGGGTCCCCTTCACATGCACATGGTAGGAGAAGTAGTACACCCCTGGAACCCTGCAGGTGAAGATCCCAGTCCTGAGGTCGTAGTCCTGTTGCCTGTTGTACAGAGCCTTGTCAAACAGGATGGGGGTGCCTGCTGCTGGGTATGCCTTGGAGAGGATAACAGTGAAGGCTGCCACTGGCCCTGTGGCCACCCCCTGGTTGGCACTGATGATGGGCACCCCGGAGAGCCCAGGACGCTGGCTGGCCTTGGTGAAGCCCTCAAGCGTGGCTGCTTGGCCTGGTGGACCCGGGGGCCCTGGAGGTCCTGGCTGGCCTGGCTCCCCATCCTGGCCTCGGGGACCTGGCAGCCCAGGGGGTCCCATGGGCCCACTGAGGCCCTTAGTGGCCACGCCAGAGGGGCCAGGAGGGCCTGGGTTTCCTGGATCGCCTTTGGACCCTGGGAACCCTGGGATGCCTGGTGGCCCCACCGGGCCCCTGGTTCCTGGCATGCCAGGGGCCCCTCTTGGGCCAGCCTGTCCACTGTATCCTGGCACTCCCTTCATCCCTGCAGGGCCAGCTGGGCCTGAGACACCTGGGGGCCCCCTTGCTCCAGGATCACCCTTAGGGCCTGGGACCCCTGGGTCACCCTTGGGGCCACCGAGCCCTGGCTCTCCTTGGTAGCCTGGCTTTCCATCTAGCCCGGGGGGGCCCCGTGCTCCCCGTGCCCCCTGAGGCCCCACAGGCCCAGCTGGCCCCACCTCCCCTTTGGAACCCGGGACGCCGTGGGTGCCTGGGGGGCCCTTTGGTCCTCGGGGCCCCGTGTTTCCAGGGGGCCCGCGCAGGCCTGGCTCTCCAGGGTGACCCGCTGGCCCTTGTTCCCCTGTTGCACCCACAGCCCCTGGCAGTCCAGCAGGTCCCCTTTGTCCCCTCAGACCAGGCAGGCCTGGCTTCCCCAAGCCTGGAGCCCCGGGGGGCCCAGCCACTCCCGGGGCCCCGGGGTAGCCCTTGCTTCCTGGCTTCCCTGGCTGGCCAGGCACCCCGGGGGCTCCTGGCTTCCCAAGGCCTGCAGGCCCTCGTTCCCCAGGAGGACCCTGGGGGCCCGGTGGGCCAGCTGGCCCCCTCTCTCCTGTAAAGCCCCTGTCCCCTCTGACACCTGGCTGTCCCGGGAGCCCATTCTCCCCTCGTCTTCCCACTCCGGGGTGGCCAGGTGGTCCTGGAGGACCCTGTGGGCCAGGGACACCCCTCTCACCTGGGCGACCAGGGGCACCATGACCAGCTTCGCCCTTCTGGCCCCTGGCCCCTGGAGACCCCGGCGTGCCCTTCTCCCCAGGAAGACCCTTGTGCCCCGGCGCGCCTACAGGGCCCTGTATTCCAGGGATTCCAGCAGGGCCAGGTATGCCAGGTGGTCCTGGTGGACCACGTGGGCCTGGGAGGCCGGCTGGCCCCACATCTCCTTTGGGTCCATGTGGTCCTCTCTCACCCGGCTTTCCTGGTAGTCCTGGCAATCCTGGCTTCCCGATGCCTGGAGGGCCTGGGGGGCCTGGCATCCCTGGCTCCCCCTGCAGTCCAGGGCTCCCATAGCCAGGCTTTCCTGGTGGTCCTGATGGCCCAGGGTAGCCTCGAGGTCCTACCGGGCCTGGTGGGCCAGGAAGGCCTGCTTCTCCGCTGATGGGTACTCCTGGAAGACAGCAGGGAACAGCAGAGAGGATTGATTAGTAAAGGGGACGATGGCCATCGCACACGAGGGCAGGTCAGTACGGGAAGCCGGCCTGTTACCTGAGAGGGCTGCTTAGGAGGGGGCGATAGACCATCACTGGAGAGGGTGGTTAGTAGGGGGAAGTTGACCTGTCACCCGAGAAGGGTTAGTTGGTAAGGGGGAGATGATTTGTCCTGAGAGATGTGGCTGGTAATGGGAAGATGAACCCTAGGCATCCCCGTTAAGCATCATTAGTGTTGATTATTCTTTTTTTTTTTTGGGGGGGGGGGGTTGGGAGGGGCGGTCCTGGGGACTGAACTCAGGGCTTTCTCACTGACCTCCATCTCCAACCTCCTTTTTAAATTGTTATTTTGAACCTGGGTCTCCCTAAGTTACTCGACTAGAACTTGGAGTCCTCCTACCTCAGCCTCAGAGAGTGCTTGGGATTCTGCACATGTGGCGCCATGCCCAGCTACATAAAGTAATCTTTATTTCTCAGAGAAAGTCTTCAATAACTAGCAAAGATGATAATTAAAATGTATGTAATTTTCCTATTTAGTTGCACAAGTTATACTAAGGTTATTCGTTTCTTGTTTAATATACTTTCAGAAATAAAATGGTTGGCTTATGCTATTTAGATTGTTGAACTCTTAGTGACTCATAATAATGTAGACATGATAGAAGTAACAGTAGTTGAGTAGTTTGCTCATCTTTGAAAATGACTTACAGCTATGACTTCTAAGCTACATCTCTTGTTTAAAAATGATTAATAAACAAAATAATAGCTTAAAAATCAAAGTGAAGACAAAATGAGAATTATTATCAGATGAATTGAGATGAATTGCAAATTGTCTTTGAAAACATTTTTATGAGTAACTATTGTGTAGTGGCAGGTACACAGGATAATAAATTTAAAAATCTGTAATTGATGGACACTTATAATAAGAGTTGTCACACAACAGTAGTAATATTATCCTTTTAGTTAGATGTATTCTTGAGATTTGTAAAACATTTGCCATAAATAAAGTATGTAGCAAGTCATTAAAAGGGGTATGCTGAAAAAGGAAAGTGTCTGTTTTAGGTATAGGCATTTTTTTTTGTACTAATCGCAGTTATATTTCCATTTGTGGATATTTAACTGTATAGTTTTAGCGTGGATTTTCAGCCAATGATATCAAGAAGAAGATGAAGAATTATGGACAAAATTCCCATACGTTACTATGTCTCATTGACTGACTTAGTGTATCCGTGTATATAAGGGACTGTTGACACACTGAAAACCGAAGAACAAGGGGTTTCTTAATGGATCAGAATAAAATAATCCTTTAAAATGCAGGCTATGTTAGATTAGGATTTGTGGTGAAGGTTGTGTTTCTACTAAACACAACTGGAAATCTGTCCCACTGAACTCATTAGCATTGGGCAACGTTTGCAGCAAGGACCCTCAGTGACAGGGTGATGCTGGTCTCCCTGAATGCTGCCTGGGTGCTCCACCTCTCTGCATCAGGATGAATATGAATTCTGTTATGTCGTCGGGGTTGGCTCTGTTGTGTAGCTTGCCCTCTGAGTAGACGAGATTAGAGTGGCCCCTTCATTAATGAAATACAACTCCCTCTGTAAAGTTCCCCACTGTCTGATCAGGTGTCCAGGGTGTTGAACAAGCTCGCGTCACTTGTGCTGTGCAGGTGTGCCTACGGGGCGTGCAGGTGCTCCCTGGAGACCGTGCCAATGTTTTCCTTCTAGGAACTGAGCCTGCCAGTGAACAATGAGGTATGTGAGTTTTTACCTTACATTGCCAAAGAGGCTGATTTAGTAGCTAAAGTGCAGTTACTAAACCTTTCACCCACTAACGAGGGATTTTTATCTGTTGTGCAAAAATAGCTAGGGTGATGCAATCTTAAAGTCAGAAAGTGGAGATAGGTTTAACCTCAAAGTGACATACTTCATTTTTAATTCAACATTGTCAGCATTCTGTTAGCATATTTAAAAGTCTAAATTTATGGTCAGAGGTAATAATGAATCTACTAGGGCCGCATTTGTAGCATTTTGAATCATATTTGTTGCTTCAAGAAAAAGAGCAGGTTTCTTTGTGTTTTATTCTTTCTTTCCTAGCTTTTATCTTTTTATTTTAGGTATATTTTGAGAAAATCAAGAGTATCTGTTGTACACCTGTGTGTTCGTTTTTAAAAATGTAAGCTATTTTTTGTGAACTATTTTAAATTTTATCTTTTTAAAAAGGCAGTCATATAAATTCATTGTGCTCAAAAATGGTTGTTCCCAAAAACATATTATCTAAAATTTCTGACAAAAACTTAGGTTTTGGGGTATTTGTGGGACAAAAATACATATCTAGAAGGAAAAATGTCCTGAGAAGGAAATTTGAAGCCTACAATCAGTTCCTACTCTTCAGTAACATTTTAGAGTCAGTGTGTACCTGATGCTGTTCCGAGGGCGTGAGCCCTCCTGGCCGCCCTTCTCTGGGGAAGTGGTGCTATTTGCATGCTACTGACCTGCTCTAGGCTGTATCAAAGCTGGAGAGGGGCACAATCATGAGGCAGAGAGAGTGGAACTTGCCTGTGGCTACACCAGTAGTGTTAGCAACCCCTGAGGCGCTTCACTAGGGCTCCCAGCCGGGCAGGATGGTTGCTTGTCCTGCAGAAGGTTGCTGGAGGACAGCGCTGACATGGGGGTGGCAGCAGGAGAGGCAGGGAGGGAAGCTCCGCCTCTCTTGGTGGCCCGGGCCTTCCAGGGCTCTGGGTCATTCTGGGCCATGGCCCAGGGTTGGGGAACCCTGACTTAACAGATGTTAGGAGTCTTTCACGGTCGCTATGCATTGTTTTAAACAGGAGGAAACTAAGGCCTAGAGAGAAGGAAGACTTCCTGAGGCCACATAGGTAGTGGGCAGCATCTAAGTCTGAATACAATCACTAAGCTCTATCAGAATGTATAAAGAACTGTGAAAATTTCTGCTTCTTTTGCCTCTTAGATTTATTGGGGTGGAACATCAAATTTGTTTTTAAGACTCAGTTTTGTGTATATTTGCTAGCTAGTTGCATGGACTTAAATGTTTTTAGTATTTAGATATATAAACCTATTCTCTTTATATAGTTACTTTTAGTTAACATTTGAAACTTGATCAATTAATGATTGGGTTAACATTCCCTGGTTATTTGTGCAAAAGCATTATTTGAGGACAAACAAATCTCCACAAATAAAAAAAATCTTTAGTGTTCTTCAGTCGTATCTTTCTGATTTGTTCACTCTCTAATGGATATCAGGTCTTGTGTTGACCACAGATCTTTTTGTCCACAGAGAACATTTGGGCTAAATTAGGATATTGGAAATGAATTAGCCCTGGAATTGAACACATTTGTTAAAGAAGTCATCATTAAGGATTTAGAGAGCCCCGTCCACTGGGCTAACTAAGCAGGCTCTTGTTTACCTTTTCCCTTCATGGTGTAGGGGGTGAAGAACTGGGTCTTGGTGCTGAGTTGTGGGCCTTTTATGCCTGTGGGTGTGTGGTACTGCTCAGCATAGAACTCTCCGTGAACCACGCTTGAGGACACCAGCAGCAGCAGGACGATTTGTGGCAGCATAGTCTCTGGTGGCTTCTGAAAAAAACAAAGGGAATAATTCCATGTGGTTTTGTTATTGACTTGTTTTAGTTTCCTGATTCTGCACAGGTGAACTCCTTTATGCAGTTAGCTACCTTTTTTGCTATCCTTTATGCTTTGGATATGTTGCATAAATTAGAGTTTTTTAATTAGATGAGTATATGAAGTCCCTTCAAGAAACCAAGTAAGAACAAAGTGGTTTACAGACACACAGATAGAAATCATGGTTAGATGTCTGCAGTAAGTAAGCTCAGGATCCTTAATACCGGCTGTGATATATGGTAGGTCCAGAATACACTGCAACACAGATTAAGGCAAATTTGTACAGTGTGGTCTCATTAAAATTATTGAGACTGATACAATTAAACCTTCCTGAGTAGATTTTAGTGAAAAGCTATTTCTGACAATGATACACACACACACACACACACACACACACACACACACACACACACACACACATTTGATTTATTGAAGCTTATTTCCAAGCAAGCTAACGCCTGGAGGTTTCCAGGTCATCCTCCATCCGTAGACTTACCTAGGTGCTAGGATTCTGGGGATGGCGTCGCGGCAGCTCTTGATGTGTTCATGCCAGGTGAATTGTGCAGAGGTGCCCTGTCCAGGGCTGCCCAGGTCTTTATACTATCCCTTCCCTGCGTGGGATTGCCCTCAGTGGAAGCCCCTCCCCTCAGAGGTGGTGAGCACTAATTATGGTGGAAAGTTCTGTTGGGCAGGCTGACAAAATCAGGTTGGGCTCTCTTTTTCTTGTTTTCTTATTGAAAAATAAACTCTTTGTCTTAAATATATATTACTAGTTTTAACCATACACTATCTTTTTTCAGTACTTTTATTTTAGAATCTATTAGTCCAGTGTTGGTTCATTGTGGAATGTGAGTCCCCTTGTTATTTTTGAAATGTACATTCTTGTGTTACTTGGTTGAAAACATTTGGTAGTATATAAAAATAGAAAAAATTCTTTGGAGGGGTACAGTTTTAAATTGTCTTCTAACTTTTTCAGTTTTTATATAAAGCCACCTATGTATCCATTGAGGCCCCTTGATTTTCATGAAAATACTTTGTTTCAATTCTTACTTAGTTTTAGTCTTAAAAGGAAGAAACAAAAGGGTGAAATGTAGTACTGTTTTGCATTTTAGAATTTTAGTGTCAGTCCTCGGATTAAAGGGAGAAGCTTACAATGATAATGTTAAATATTTCAAATTTTTGCATTAGAATATTTTAACATTTTTAGAAAAAGGGAAGACACCTAGGATTTAATAGGAAAGTTAGCAACATACATTCTTTGAAGGATTTGGATTCTTTATTTACAGCAGTCTTAATTTCAATAAAATGTTTCAGATTTTTTGCTTAAATATAGACTTCCCCAAAATGAGTGTTGGAGTATGATGTGCCAACACCCTTCGCGTGGTTATCTCATATCATGTTTATTTAAGTAAAATTGCTTTGTTCATTTTAGAGGAAAAATATCCTCAAGCTTTGCTTTTAGCTTTTAAAAAGAACTTTGTCTTATATTGCAGTTTCCTTCAGAAATTTTGAATCATCCCAATTAGAAACATTTTTCCCCCCAAGGATGGAAATAATATCATTGTCAAATTCGGTAGGTACTGTTGTCTTTTACAGCCAGTTTTTTTGGGGTCCTAAAAATCTAATAAGATCAGGAGTTGAGACCAAATTTGTATCTTATTTAATTTTAGCATTTTTTGTCTACATCAGTCAACTGCATAGGTTAATGAGATTTGAAGGAGAATTCCATGTGCAGCAGAGATGCATCATTTTTTAGTATGTTCCTCGAATTAAACTGGTGTGGATTTGAGGCTGATGGGTAATTACAGTAACTGACTCTTACCATGGATGAAGTAAAGGTTTGACCCGCCCGTGGTTTTCTGGGAGTAGGACTCCCGTGGAGCACGCTGCAGAAATGGGTATGCCTGTCATCTCACTTTGAACATTTCATCAATCACCGTATTAAGAAGTCTTGAAACAACAGCTTTTCCACTCATCCGACCAGAGAGCAGCGGTTAGACGGTAATCGCCCTTCACCCTCGGGAGTGAGGGAGGAGGAGCTGCTCTGATTTTAATAAAGGCTCTGCCGCAGCTGGACGAGGCCTCGCAGGAGCAGGGGTGGAAGTAGCTGCCTTCATTTGCTTGTGTGCATTTGGGCAGGGTTTTGAGAAAGCAAGCGAGGTGCTGGTATGGATGCCCGTTACTGCGAGGACAGACTTGTTTGAAGGGAGTAGTTAGAAATACGTGTTTTCAGTAATGCACACACACACACATTTTGTTTACGTAATGGAGACTGAGCTGGCCCTTCGTTGGGCGGCCGTCACGCGAGGTGGGGACTGACCCTCAGCCCTTGATACCTGCCACTCCACACAGTGCGGGTTCAGCTGTGGCTGCCCTGGCTCTTCTCTTAACCTAGAACGGCATACATTTTTCACCCGCAGAATGAAGACTTTGAACGAGGTGATTTTAGAACTTCTCCCTGCCTTAAAATTAGATTGTTCCTTGCTTGAGGTATTCTGCTATCCCATGGTCAGACCGTTGCCTGGGCTCAGTTTAGTACGTTAGAGCCAAAAACAGAAAAACAGATCCATCCTTGGTGGATCTTTGCCTTCTTTGGAGATTTGTAAATATATGTAGGTATTTGTCCTCTGTGTTCCCCTTTAGCTTTAGGAAACATGGTGTCTTTGCTGGTAAATCTTGGCCGCCCAGCCCTTTTTGCAAATAATGCACTTATTTCAGCTCAGGGAATCTAAGTGCTGTTTGCTTTGTTAGTCATATAAAAGTGCTGTCTTGTCCAGAACAGATTGTAGAATCAGAATATTTGCTAGCTGCACCGCACCCAATTTTGTATTTGGAACTATTTTTGTTCTAGGTGTTTCCTTTTACTATTAGGAGTGACTGGTCTGTGGCTTTATACAGGAAACCGATTCTACCTGAAACAGAAAGCCCTACTCTTTAAACCCACTAAGCTGCGTGAGTTTTTTTTAAAAAAAAAATTTTCACATCTAGAAATCAGCTGCAGTTAAGTTTGTCTGTTCCAGTACACATCTCTGTGTCCTTCATTCACTCACCAAGTGTTTCTTGAGTGTGTCTTGAATGTTGGGTGCAGATACGCATTGATTGGCTAGTGTGTTTCTGGCTCTGAAGGTGCTTACACAGTGGCTCTTGGTCCTCCATGGGCGGGGCCCAAAGGATATGATGCAATGTGTGCAGCCTGGGGTTCATGAAGACAGTGGCGGTTCAGAAATTGTGTGTGCCAGAGCTCCTCTGGGACCATGGCAGACTCTGGCACTGGAATGTGTGGTCAGATGGAATTATTGTTATTGTCATATTGCTAATATTAGCTACTTCAGTTTTGTTGTTTGTGTTCATACTTGTTTCAGCTTTTTACAGAAAATTTAAATCTTACCTGGAAGTGAGAAGGACTCCAGTGAGTCCCGAGGTACCTGTTATCACCTAGCATAAGCCATCGTCCACTTCACATCACTCACCCTCTTTCCGTTCACCTCTCCTAGTTCTGGGACAAATCTTAGATGTAACGACCAGTTAACCTCTGAGTACTTCTGGATATTTCTCCAGAAGAGAAGTCCTTTTTCTTTAAAACAGTATCTTTATTATATCTAAAAATTAAGCATTTCCTACTGTCATCAGGGGTGTTCATTTGTGGTCACGCTTCCCCAGTTAGCTCTCTTAGGTCATCCATAATATGCATATGGATTCACATGTTGGTAGTGATTGGTTTATTTGCCTAGTCACTTTCCGAATTGCCATGATTGATACACTGCTGGTCCCCGAAGTTCTTACCTGTCCTGCTTTGCCTGTGGGCCTCATTTAGAAAGGGGCCATCTGTCCTGCATCGTCTGCCGCAGCCTGGATGTTGTTGCTTGCCTTGTTTGCCTGCCGGTTGGTAATTCGATCCAGGTTGTTGTGCTGGTTCAGACTTGCGATGCATTCGCACACATGCACACGTACACATACAAGTACTTCTTGTCAAGGGTGCTCTAGTACTTTAGAAAGAATATTGTGGTACCTTATGTCAGAGGGTCTTTCTGTGCTGGTGTCCTAAGGCTTTGCTGGTTACCTCAGTGTATTATTTCATTTCAGGTTATAAAATGTGATAATCTATTTTTATCATTCCCTTCATTATTAAGATACATCTATAAAGAAAAACACTCTTACCTGATTATTATCCTGATGTACAATTTCTCCAGGAAAAAAATACACAAGCCGAATGCACTTACTAATATAATAATAAGCAGCAAGCCTGCTTCCGGCCTTCTGCAATTAGTGTAAATTCATTCTTCCCCTGTATTTCTGAGGTAACTAGCACTGTAACGTACATACTTTATTTTCCCTCTTTTTACGTAGCACTTTGTCATAGAGATCTTCACGGGACATTTGAAGTTTGTTTTCTTCTTACAGCTTGTCACTCCCTTGTGTGGATATGCATGTTTTTTCCAGTGATTGCCTGTTGATTTGATCATTATAGCCTGTGCTATTTCTTGTCTTTTGCTAATATGAATACTTACACTGTGAGCAACTACATGTTTATGTGTATTGCTTGCATATCTTTGGAAGAGATTCTTAGAATTGGAATTTCATGGGTCAGAAAGTAAATGAAGTGTTTTTATTGGCTCTCATTAAATTCCTCTCCATAGATGTGTATCATTTTCTATTTTGCCCCACAGCCTTTCCATTAAAATGTGCTGTTTCGGTTTTGTTAAACGTTTAGATTTTGTCCATCTCAGTGACGTTGTAATTTTCTTTCTTCTTACAAAGAACCAGTTGAGCGTCTTTTCATGGAGCATCTGTATCTCCCGCTGGTTTTTCTGCAGGCATTTTATAGCTTGGACGTACAGACTCTGCTCTGTGGCCCTTCTGCACATAGTTTTTCCAGTATGCCATTTGTCGTTACAGTTTGCTGCTTTTATTTGGATACAGAAGTGTATTCAGGTAGGTTCAGCTTCAGACCCTCTTCTGCAGCCCTCTGCTGACAGGGTCTCTAAGGATCGTCTAGATGAACCATGTTATTCACCAGATGTAGAAACTGGTTTCTCTGTCAGGCAGATCTTCCAACCTGAGGTTCATTTGAGTTGAACTTCTGAAGTGACCGGAGACACTGGAGGGGAAATGCTGGGGCCCAGGCTCAGAGTCTTTCCCAGCTCCTGTCCCCTGAACCCTTGTGGGCTTCCCAGTGGGAAGGGAAGAGTGCCCAAAAGTTCACTGGGGCACTGGGGACCCACAGTTCCCCACATTGCCGGTCCAATCTCGTTCCTCTAGAGAAGGGTGTAAAGGGACACTTATAGGTGCCCTGGCAGAGCCCAGAGCTATAAATGATCTATTTATGTAAATTGTATAGTGTGGTTTCATGAGTAGATACCTGCTAAGGAATTTAAAAGAGAAATTCATGGGCAAAACCAGGTGTTTATTTAAAAAAAAAAATACTGAAGCGTCAGGTCAGGTCAGGTCAAGAAAAACTGAGAGTCATTTGAAAAGTTTGAATGGGGGCTTTAGTTCTATTTTCTCTTAACTATAAATTTCTACCACGCTTGAAGAGCTGAGGTTCTGTGCCAGACACTTGTGACATCACTTTCTTTCCACGGCACCTGGCCAAGTTAAAAGGTGCAGCTTGGGCCAGGTGAGCCCAGGTCTGCAGGGATCTCGGCCCGCGGGCCCTGAGTCCTCCCATCTCTGCACATAGCCTCACAGGCATCGCTGCTTTGTTGGAAGAGCAGAGGTGTGGTGAGTCAGTGTGGGAGGGCTGGGGCCGTATTTGCATCCCCACCCCCCGCTGACCATGGTTCTGCGGACGCCTTCACAGCTGACTGGCAGCCAGCTTGTCCCACGGCAGACACATGGCCCAGGATAGCCTTGGTTGTGCCAAACACAGATTTGCAAACTGTCTTTAAAACATAAGATGTTTTTGTGGTATTTTTTGTAACTCGATTTCATGGTTTACTAGCACAAACTTTGTTGATGACAGAAGGGAATGGAATAATCACAGTATATTAGAACCACAAATATTAGAGAATTTCCCGTAATTTACATTACAATTGTGAACAGTTGGACCAGAAGAAATGAAAAAGTATTAAAATTATCTAATAAATGAGTGAGAGGACTGTGTTGCCATGTTGCGTAAGATGAACTAATTCAAGTATGTATCCCAGACGAGTCCAGCCCGTGGCGTGTGGGCTGCGTGAGGCCCTGGGTGGCTAACAGTGAGGCCCCACAGTTTTATCAACTTAATATTATTGTGCAATTTTCAGTAATACTTCTCATGTTTTAGTCGCACTGTGCTCATGCGTGGGAGGTGCAGCACAAGGCCAGCTCTGCCTCCTGTGGCGTGGGGGTACAGTGCAGTACCGACCATGCAGGGAACAGAGTCCTAAGTGGTTTGGATGTCACAGGCCCTCATGGGTAAAACCGAGTAAGACCTGAGATGACCTGTGATGGTGTTTCAGTTTACCTGCACGTGTGTGCCTGTGGTGCCAAGTGTTTATCGTTACTTAGAAGACATGGGAGTTTTACTTACTAAGCTTGGCCTTACTGTGGTATTTTATGAAATGGCTTACTAACTTAAAATATTAGAAAAGGAAGTTTTGTTACTGACACGAATTATCTATTTTATATCTGACCTGAGACGTTTTCTCTTTACTTGATGTCCAAGGCAGACCGAAAGGCTCAACACCCGTACGATACAGAGTGGGCCTTGAGTTAGAAGGTGTGATGTACCTCCTGGTGCCGGAGCAGCTGTACGGCCTCTGGCATCACAGGTGACCAGGAAACCCACCTGGCATAAGGATGCTTGTACAACTGTCAGTATGTAACGTGCTGGTATTTATGATTAAACTGTATCCCAGAGTTTTCAACTGAAGTAATGCTGTGCCTCTCCGCCTTAGCCCGGCTGACGTTGTTCCCTGATCTCTGCGGCTCCCTGGGCACAGGTGCTGCGTGCTTCCTGCTCCCACCATCCTGGTGCTTAGTTCCTGGGGGCACGTCACCTGCATTCTTCTCACAGTCCACACATGTCTGCTTGTTTTCATTCACAACTTAAAGGTAATTGTTACTTAGGGAAAGCAGAAAATAGCTTTTTTTTTCCAACCTTCTACAGACTGTTAGTGTGATAGATTTTTCCCCAGTAGCTTTTATAGTCCACCTGATTGTTAAGTCATTTTCTCAGTCACTTGAGAGTCAAGATAAGTCTTGCCACTTGTCACCTGTGAGGCACAGAGAGTACAGAGACAGGCTATGGCTGTTTCCTCTTTTCTGTTATTTTTGTGTGGTAGGAACTTGGGAAGCTTGGCTGAGGTACAGGTGGAGTGGCAGGGCCGTAGCTGCGAGCTCCCTGCCCGTGGAAGGCCCTCAGAGCTGCAGTACTGGAGCAGCACGGAGCTGGTACTGCACTACAGGTCTCCTTACGGCATGTCTGTTGGCTCCAGAGCGTCCCTACAGATCTCGCAGGCCACAGACATTCAGCTCCCTGGCATAAACTATAAATAACCAAAAAACTTGCATATAATCTATGCTGAACTTCTGTGTATTTAAAAATCTTACTGGATTACAGTACACACTACGTGTCTGTGGTATGTGAGTCATTATTAAGCTGTATTTGTGGAGAATTATGACAAGGAAGGAGCAGTCAGAGCGAGTCGACAATGGCTCTCCTTCCTGGTTGGACCCAGGACTCTTGCGTCCGTGAGTGCAGAGCCCACCCATACTGGGGCGGATGCATTGTGAGTGTGCCGGCTGCTGCCAGCATGTTGTCCCCTGGTTCTCCTGCGCCTGTCTGTCCTCAGTGAAGCCTCGCGCACCCTGGCCGGCACCTCCATCCCTTCCACCTCCAGCCACTGGCTGCCCCATGCGTTGTTTGCTTTCTCCTCCTCTGAATTCGACATCTGCAGAGTCCACATGTGAGAGTAGGCAGTCTTTGTCTTTCTGTGTCTTTTTTTATTTCCCTTAGCAAAATTTTCTCCAGGCTCATACATTTGATAAAAAATAACAGACTTTTCCTCCTTTTCAAGGCTGAAAAATACTTGTGTGTACAAAAACATAGATGATCCTTGATTTACATGGGATTGCATTCTGATATAGCTTGAATATATTATAAATCAATAATGCATCTTGCACACCTGCAACTCCAAGCATTGTAGCTTAGTAACTTAGCAGCCAAGCACCGCGTGGGTCCTGGGTGCTGTTGGGCACCTATGTCTTCCTGCCCTGCCTGGACCAAGAGAAGCTCAGACGGTACTCCACTGAGTAGCCAGGGAGGATGGAAATTCAAAATCCACAGGTCAGTTTCTATGGAATACCTGTTGTGTTTGAACCACCATACCGTTGAAAAATCATATGTTGAACCTTCTAAGTCTGGTACCATCTGTATGTTAATTTCTTTTGCTTTTAATTCCACGTTCATTTCTTGCTACCTATTTGAGTGCTTGATATGTATGTTTTAAGGCAAGAGATCATTATATTCATAGGTCATTCATTTAGTTGCAACTGTGACGATTTTACTTCACTGTACTCACGTAAAGAGCCAACAGTGTTGTGTCATTAATTGAAGCGTGGCTGCACTTGTGGTAGCACCTGCTTGTCGTGCACTTTCTCCAGTAGGTTTTAATCTATCACAGTTAGACATCTGTAACCTGTGCAGATGTGGGTGGGATGTCTTAATCCTCTTATGGTTTAAGAAACAGAGATTAGGAGTTTTCCTCATTTTGACTTTTCTTACTGCCAAGTAAGTGTGACTGTTTTTACAGTAGGAGTCTCCAGAGTTCACCTGTCAGTTGTGTTGGTAGTTCTCCATTGAGACATTGGGGTTCCCACATAGCTTTATGTGGTTGGAATTCTTTTCATTATAGGAAGTGTGAAATTTGACAGGTTTTAGGGAGATTTTAAGATATAATTATTTTAATGAAAGTGAATATCAGCTTTTATTTACATATACTGAGTTGCTAAGTATTATTTCTTGAGTTAGTTTTTTTCTGCTTTTCTATATTACTCTAAATACAAGCTCTAAGTTTAGCATTCGGATATTTGGATGTATTTAAATGAACCTGGCATGGTAGAGCACACTGTCAGTTCGTGGCTGCTTGGAAGTAGAGCAGGGGAGCAAGACCAGAGAGGAAGGACCAGGCCCAGGTGTAGACCTCGAGACCACACCTCCACTAGCACCCAGACGTACTCCAAAGTGTGGGTTACCCATCCCCTGTGTGGGTCACGAGCCAATCTAGTTGACACAGTCAAACTTAACCATCATAGTTTCTTCTAAAGCTCATTAAAAAACAACCAGTACCACAGTGATATAACAGACAAAGGGTGTAAACAGCTCACAGAAAAGGAGATATATATGATTTCAAGTGTGTGAATATAAGTACAGCTTATTCATAGCAAGCAATTGCAAATAGGAACTGCTGTAGGGCCTATGAGTTAAAATGGGCACACCTGTAATCTCACTACACTGAGATGCTGAGACACATGAGTCACTAGTTCCAGCTCAGCATGGCAGTGTAGTGATTTACTGAGACCCTGTCTGGAGAGAGAGAGAGAGAGAGTGAGAGAGAGAGAGAGAGAGGAGCAAGCAAGCAGGAGAGAGAGGGAGGGAGAGAGAGCGGAGCGAGCGAGCAGGACAGAGAGGTTGAGGCTGTAGTGTGAAAGTCCTAGGCCTAATCCCCAGCCCTGAAAAAAGAAAAAGACCTAATGCATACACCCCTCCCCAAGAATTCCGCTTCTAAGGAATTTATCCTACAGATAGTTATGTGTGTGCAAATGATGGATCTTAGAGGCTGTCCTTTGTACCATCTAATGCCTGGCGGGAACTGATCTCATTAATAAAGGACTGGCTGTATTTTTGTACATTTGTGCAGTGAAATAGAAAGATGGAGACATCTCACTATGGTGTAATAAAGGAAATAACAACTGGAATAGAGTGTGGTGTATAGCACTCATATGGAATGCACCCACATAGTTGGTATGTTCTGAATATCTTAGGTACTAGTGTAAGGACAGACAGGAAATAGTAAGAATTACTGCTTCTCGGGAGGGGAGCTGGGCTGGTTAAAGGCAAGAGGTGGGAGGGTTACTTACTTTTCATTATATGCCAGTGTTTATTTTTTGAATAATTTATCTCAAAAATGCACCATGTATTTAAAAATCCTCATGAAAAGACAGACAAAAAATGTAGCATTGATTTGCATCACAATTTGCCATACATGCCATCCAAAGATTGACTACTTTTGAGATCATTTGAACACAGTATTAGAAAACAATAATCCTACACTTATAGTAATAGAAAGTTTGACTGATACTCAGTCTTACATTGCCTTGAGACTATTGCCAAGATTACTGATTTTCATGCATTCTTAAATTGTAGAAATAGCCATTCAAAAAAGCACCAGTATAACAGTTTATTACATGTTTTAGTGTATCAGTTTTTGTTGAAGAAGAAATAACTGAGTTAGTTGATACACCAAACTTTAATAAATAAAATTTTTCAGACATTTTTTGTTTTTCTTTATGGAAATGAAGAAATTGAGCAGAGTCATGTCTAATATTGACGTATATGTGAGTAGCCTTTTGAAACCGTATTCTGAGTAATTTACTTCATAGGCACTTGTTTCCATAAGTAACTCAAAATGACAGGATAACAGGGAAGACAGAGATGTAACCAAGAAAATATTTTCAATAAAAATATATTACATGACACTAATTTGTAAGTTACACTAATTCTAAGGAGCCAATCCCTCGTTTCTAGTCACTAAAATATACTGATAACGTAAGGGATGGGAATTGACCATTCTTCTCAGACTTTGCTTAGAGTTTTTATTTCATATTTCTTAAATTTTCCTTTTTACTTCAAAGCAAGAACATTATGCACAATAAGCATTTAAATCAGTGAGATTGTCAAACCATATATTACCTAACAGAACATTTTAAGGGATTTACACATTTGGTTCAGAATATTAAGGCATAGTTGATATTACTAGCAAACTCACCACAATTTAGTTTTTTCAGTGACTTCAAATGTTTTAAATTAAGAACTTTTCATAATTGGTAGGTTAAGTATCTGTTTTTATAACTGCAAAATTTCAAAATATTGTATGCAACTTTGCCACAGAAATCTATTGTATGACATTTCTGTGTACTGACTTGCTTCTTCTCCATTATGTGTGACAGGAAATTAAGCAGACAGTCTGTCTTTACTGGACTAGCTCTGCATTTTTAGGATTTTAATCTTCTAAGTTATTTCCGTGCCAATAGTAACAGAACACTGACCTAGTCAAAACCGACTTTAGTGGGATAAATAAGTTAGGTCTGAGATGGAGCTTTCAAAACAGTGTGGTATTGGAATGTCGAACTCCACAGCCCAGTTGCCTTTAATGAAGGTGAACCAAAGGACAACTGTCCGACGTGGATCTGGACTTGGGGCGAAATTGTTACTTAATGAAATGTGCAGTGCAGGCTCTGAATGAGAAAGGCAGTAGTTGAACCTAACGTTGGTGCAGTGAGTTGGTGTAGAGACTGGTACAGACTACGTCCTAGAGCCTAGAGTCTCCTCATAGAGTAAGTGGCGAAGGTTCAGACAGAGGCCTTTTTGACCTTCCTTTCTCTAAAGAAGAAGAAATCAAGACAGAAATTTAACTTATACAAAGAATCAGAATTAGGACTCCCGACTCTTTTATGCATGCACACCCCCATTCACACACACACACGTGTGCACACCCCAAAAGAGAGAGAGACAGACACACAGGTGCAGTTGGAGAGGTTGCTCTGGTGCTGGGCCTTTCTCCCTTCCCTTTGCCCCCCCCCCTCTCTCTCTCTCTCTCTCTCTCTCTCTCTCTCTCTCTCTCTCTCTCTCTCTGATGTGCACCTCCAGGCTGCTGTCGCCGAGTGGAAGGCTTGTGACCATGTGTGTGGAGGCTCTGAGGTCAGCTGAGTTGGGGGGTTCTGTTAGCCCTGTTAGAAGAGGGAAATGCTCTTTTACATAGGCAGCAGGAGACCAAGGCTTGAAGAAGTTTTGCAGAAAAGCAAGAGATGGAAGTTTCTGAAAGATTGGAGATCTTCTTGAGTAGTGGGTCGTTCTTGAAGTATAGTTTGGACCATAGTGCAGTGGGAACGCATGGAAATGACTGGAGGAGAGTGATGTTAGATAGTTTCCTTTTAGAGTTCAGGGTGTTAGTTGAGCAGTGTTTGGTGAGCTTGGCTTTACTTGATAGAGTTTGCTATTACTGCTTTCTGCTATATGCTGTAACTTAATATCTGAGTGTCAGGGAGCTGGAGAGTCTTGAACTTTATGTGTCTAGTGATCGTCTAATGTGAGTTTGTGATTACTATTTAAATTATATGTAATATGTACAACACTTATATTTAATGGTATATTGACATTGATGATATGATTGACATTTAAATTTTATACATAAAACATTTCATACTATATGGTTCTATGAATTGTGAAACGTAAGATGGCATCTGAAGACTGGCATTTAAAAATACACCCTCTCAACTGAAATGTTGATATCATCTCTGTACTGAATTTTTTCTGAATTTGTTCAAGGATTAGAATTTGCAGCTTTTAGTTGTAATTTGGTCTACCTGTTCAGCTCCTTTATTGCCTCTAGGTCGGTCTCTGGCCCCAGCTTTAGCCCCTGCACCATGACTACCTGCCCCCCAATCCTTTTAAGAACTGCTGGTGACCTTCTAATGGGCAGGCCAGCCACCGGAGGGAGCCTCTGGGCTCCCTCAGCCACAAGGGTTCCCATGCATACATGTAGTTAACTTTTCAGTTTTTCTTGAGTAACCTTTTGGTTCAAAATAAGTTATTCAGGAAGAAAAATATGTTCTAACATATCCTCTTTTTTGCTGTATACTCTCTAGTAATTGTATGGTTAAAAGCCATTGTGACCTGAATTTTATTCCATTGATTTATTTACTGACTTGAAATATATTGAGCGCTTACATGCCATTTTTTTAGGATGTTAAAATAAGGCTGTTAGGCTTAAGGAATCTGCATGTAGTCTTTTTGTATGCCTTTAAAATTCATAGTGTTACCTAGAAAAGGCAGTAAGTGCAAGTATTCAAAATATATTGAATATTAAATTTAAGAGTGGGCTTATACATAGTATGCTAGAAACCGTTTTGTATTCTTCCTTACTATTTATAGTAAGAGTAAAATCTATCTATGCTAGCTTGTTTTTAATAGATATCAGTCTATACTACCACAGCAAGTGAAATCTAAACTTGAAAAAGCAGCAAAATACTTCATTATACCTTGTAAGTAATAACTTTTCTTGATTATTAAGACATTCATAAATGATAGTTTTGCCTCATCAAGTGTTCTTTTGTTTCTGAAACACCAGGGTTTTTATTTTGGCTTCTGATTCTTTTTTCGGACATGTTAATGGAGAGTAACCAATGCCAGCTTTACTGAAAACAGCTATTTTATTTTACTAAGTTACCTCTCTTGACTAAGATGTAGTATTACTGTGACCTGGTTGTTTCTGATACACCTTCCTGTTGAGAGAGAAAGAGAGAAAGACACAGAGAGAGAGAGAGAGAGAGATGGAAATTTTGGAAGATGTTTGTATTTCATACTCTAAAAGGAAATTCATTCTTACTATAATTTCAGTAAATTTAGCTTCTAATGTGATACACCGGTTTGAATTCAGAATTTGAAATGAGCATAGATGACTAGATGATGTAGGAGCTAGTTTGTTTTTCTTCATCTAAAAATAATTAGGATTTTAACACCTCAAAAGCTGCCTGCAAAAGTTGACTCTTTAACTTCTTAGACACCTCACTTAAGTTCCTTTATCTTGGCCTCAAATTCTTCACCATGGGATAGATCTTCTTGCCTCTGATATCTGAGATACTGTAGGAAAAACAGCAGATCATTCCTCTTCCCTCCACCTGTAACTTGCCTGTTGTGGTGACTACTCATAGAATGAGCCATCCTGCTCTCTCTCCATGATGGCATGACTACTGTGAACTCAGTTCACACCTGCTGTCCTACCTGGGCTGTCTGTTCTCTGTCTTGTCTTTACCAGGTCCATCTTTGAGGTCCTTAACATAATCAATACTTGCAACCCTATAAAACAAAAGAGAACCCTTCCTTCGCCCTATAGTGCCTCTCTTCTGTTCTTTAGTTCCCTCTTCCCCAGCTGTTACTCTTGTGGTTAGATTGTCCCACAATTTCCTGTTTTCTTTTACACTGCTGCAGTTCTTGATGCCATTACATTGTCTCTGTGAAGGTTAACCAGAAACTTCAGATTGCACCACCTTAACTTGCTTTCATCAGTCACATTGCCACTTTTAAACATCTAATGTTATGGATCAACCCTTGTCAATACCCGCTCTCCAGTGCCACTGCTCACCCCTAGGAGCCCATCAGTCCTTTCTTCTGTCTCTTCTAGTTTACTTGTCTCGTGAATATTGGAATTCTTCCGGGTCGCGTGATTGGTCCTCCTTTCTGTGCCACAGGGCACTCTGGGTGCTCACAGCCATCTCCGTAACTTCATCCCCCGTGAGCATGCTACTTCCTTCTGTGCATGGTCTCTGCCTGAGATCATTGCCTCTTCTCCGTGCCCTTTTTTCTGGCAACTTATTGGAAAAGTATTAGACGCTGAGAGTTAGGAGTCAGGAGACTACTGCAACTATCCTAATTTAAACATACATGGACCTCAAAGAGAAGTTAGGATTACAGAATATAATGAGTAGGTGCACCGTAGACAGTCTTATCTTCCATTTGATATGGGGAATGGGCGTGAATAAATGATGAAGGGTTTGGTCCTACTTGTTTGAACATTTGTGTCTCCATTCCCAAATATGAGTAGAACTTTAAAAAATAATTATTGTGACTTTGAACATATAGAATTGAAGCGTCTGTTGAATTTCAGTTCCTTACTTTGCTTGGGTTGGCATGGGATTTCATAGAGAGTGGTGTGGAGAGAAGGGATGTGTAGAAACCAGGCACAGACAGACCAGGGCCCATGGGGGACCCAGAGCAGAGGAGGGAGAGGCCGAGGTCGCTGCTTGTCGTCAGCCAGGCCCTTTTTCTTTCCCCTCTTCCCTGGCAGCCCCTGCCACCCCCGTTTTGCATGGGTGGTGTGGCAGCCTTGCAACGGCCGTATTCTTTATGCTTGTGCGAGTGAATCCTGACATCTGCATGCCTCGCAGCCTTCATGACTGGTTCTCTTCCCCTTCTTCCACTGTTAATCCACAAAATCTCTCCCTGAGCAAGCTATGCCTCGGCCTACATAGTGCATTACCAGTTTCCACAGCACTTTACAATAAACTTTCCATTTTGTTCTGTGACTTTTAAATGTCCAGCTCCATTCCCACAACATGGTGTACCCTACACACTAAGGACTTGGGTTGGCAAATTTAGAGCCAAATCTTACTTACTTATCAAGGTAGTTGGGTTTTTTGTGGTATGTTTTATAATTATACTCTGTATTAAACTATAATAAAAATAAATTAACTTAAAAATTAACACTTGACTGTCATATTTAAACAAGACTTTAAAGGCCTAGTAAGAAAATGTTCCTGAGTTCTTGAGTGGGCTTTGTGAGATCACCAAAAGGGATTAAAAAAAAACAGTGAATTTTAAACAACCTATAATTCTCCATATTGCTAGTTTATTTTTATGGTATAATAAAATACAGAGAAAGTACCTTACTACCAGATGGCTGAGGAACATTGCTTTTGGAAAAGAAGTAAACTCTTAATAACTAGAGGTAGTTTAATATACAACATCTAACAAAATATTTTTCCTTATATATACATAGAAATGCACACACACACATATATATATATATGTAGATATACATGCAAATGTACATACGTATTAACAGTTTTTGAGTAGTAAGGCTAATTGGAATTAAAAATTATTTCTTTTAAAATTTGTAACAATTACCTCATGTTCTTTACCTTTATTTATAGGACAGTGTTGCGTAAGACTCATAAAAATTCATTGAACTTTGAAGTCATAATCTTGCACAGGATATTTACAAATATAAGATCTAAATGTTTCTTTCACACACAGCTTGAGGACGAAGTTATCTCTGTCACAAACCTGATGCCCGCTGTCAGGTGTGCATATCCACCTTTTCTTTAAACGTAATGTTTTCTAGAGTTTCTATTTGACTGAAGCTCAGAATGATAGAAAAAGACAATATGCTTTATTCATTTAAAATTGAAGTTGTAGGCTGGAGGCATAGCTCAGTGGTTAGGAGTTTTTACATAGCAAGTGCCAGGCTCTGGGTTTGATTCCCCAGCACCACAGAGGCTGAGCATAGTGGCACATGATATATCTGTAGAAAGTAAGTGAACAAGTATAAAATGAAAAAGGCCTGCACTACTGGGCCAAGCTCAAAAAAAAAAAAAAAAATTAAAAGCTTCAATTAACCAGATATTTAATTTTAAAAAAGTTTAAGTTTTGAACATTTTATTTGGTTTAAGTCTTGAGTTGGGTCTTGAGCAGACCGAAGGGCCTCTCCTTTGGGTTAGACTTGAGGAATATGTTGTTATACCATATGAAACTACCATTTTAATATGTATGCAACGGCCAAATATTGGCCATTTAATGTGGTTCACTGTAATAACCTTTTGTTTGTTTTAGTGGTTTTTGTTTTAGTGTTTTCCATAATGATTCACAGAGTTCCTGTGAGGCTCAGTTCTGGTAAGCTACAGGTAGGGTTCGCCGGATTTTTGTGGGAGATACGTGAGTAGAAATGCACTTTGCAGAACAACTGTCAGGGGGTAAATAGGTCTTAATACCAAAATATTTTCCAAGTACCTTTTCAGTGTGAAGTTATGTGCACTGCAATTGGAAAAGGCCAGGCTTGTCTTACAGGCAAGACATCCACATCTGGGACTGTTCTCGACTTACCTTGGTGATATGATGGCTCAAATGATTGGCCATCATGTTAAATCACGTTAAATGTCAATCAGATGTTAAATCAGTGTAATTTGTGACATGTCTTTTTCCTCCTCAGCCTGTCAGTAGTATATTTATGATTATTTGGTGGCAATATTATCACTTAATTAAAATGTGTGAAATTTAAAAATAGTTGGTAAATACATTTGATACTTTAACAAAATATCTGAAGTGATGTTTTTGGCCAAACTAAAAGATGCTGCTCTGAGCCGCAGTCTCCTTCCAGACCTGTGTCCGAGTGTCCGCAGGTGGTTCCGGTCCCGTGGGGACAGGATGGACCTTCTCCTGTCGGCGCCCAGCATGGCACCTCATTGCCACAGGTGATCATGGTTGTGTCTGGGGCTTCTTTGGTTAAGTCTTTCAGGAAGAAGTCGATTTAAAAACACAGGAAACCTCATATTTGATTTTGTAAAAAATTTTAAAATGTTACAACAGTAAAGTAGTGTTTGTTTGAAAGTACACTGTTCACAATGTTTATTTGATAAATTTAGTAGTTAATTTAGGTATGAGAGGAAGAGGTTCTCCATGAGAACTATGTGGATGTTTTCTCTTGAGATGAAATTAAATAATTTATTTATCCTATCTTATTTTAACTGTTAAGCTAAGAATAAAGCAATATTTGACTTGTTTATGCCCCAGGATTCGTAATTAGGAGATACTTCCTTTAACGAAGTATCCTGTTACATGCCTTAGCCTGGCTGTCATGTCTTATATTGAGAGCAAAACAGTGAAGGGCTGTAGGAATAAAACACCGTTGATCTTAGATAAGGTAAAAATTTTAGAAAACATTCAGGGTTTTTCTAAAACAAAAACATCCCTTATGGACCTCATTGCAGTTTTTGTTTTGTTCTTGCTTCCTGTCTGATCTGGATTGAGACTAGTATAGTAGAATAAAACTATGTTTTGGTGGAATGTATGCAGAGTTTACATGTAGCCAGCCAACATGATACATTCTTCTGTTTGGATTAAAGGGTTTGCTTAATCTGCGTGGCTGTAGTGTCGCTGGCTCGGGTGGGAAACAACCCAGCTGGGTGTACGTCATGCACCACGCTGACTCCAGAGTACTTGAGCTTCTTAGGTAAACTGAGAAGATAATCTTTCTTATTACAGATGGCCAGTACCTGTAGCACTTCATAATGCTCATTTCACTCTTCAGCTCTGTCGTTCATGCCTCTTCAGTGGCCACTGTCGGTGTACCTTAAAGGACTGTTAGGCACCGTTATGTGCCTACACCTATATTTTAAGAACAAATAATATCACACATAGTCCATTTTAACAAATGTTAACATGTCCTTTGAAAAAGACTAAAGCAAAGAATTTAAAAATTAATTGCTCAAAAATTACAGATGTGGACCCACTCTGCCGTATCTTGGCCTCAAGCCCCCTCAGCCCCTGCCCCATCACCCACCCACCCACCACACCACAGTCCATCCATCCAGGAGCCACTGGGTCCAGCAGGGAATGACACACGGACAGAGGAGAAAGCCCCAAGGTCCGTAGCCGAATAGAGCACAGTCAGATTGAGAGGCACTGTGCCTGAAAACATTTATATCCGAATAACACAGGGTGGGTAACTGATTTTTTTTCCACTTAGGTTTCTGTTCTGTTGCCTTTTTTGCTTAGTTTGTTACTGTTCCTGCAGTCGATCACTTTTTTCCTGCCTCTTTTAAATACTTTGCTTTGTTCCCTTTTTTCCTTTTCTTATTTTTACATCCCTCTTCCTCTCCTGTCCTTCTGCTCCTTCTGTCTCTATATATGATGGTTTCTGAACCCCTCCCACACTTGGCTGACCCTCTAAGCCCTGCATCAAATGTTTCTGCAGATACGGAAGCCATTCTCTACCCGCTTCAGTCATGACTGTCCTTGACTCATCTGAATCTTGCTTACAGTGTCTTCCCTGCGCATTACCGTCCAGCTGAGGTGGGAGTACGGACAGACTATTTGCTATCGTAAAAATACTCCTCTGCTTTCTGTTTTGTACCTAAAGCTGACTTCTAATCACAGTCTGCTCTCCCCCTACTTCAGTTCCCCTTATAAGTAGAACCATCAAGTATCAATAATTTATAACCATATAGATGACTAGTTGAGACTTATTATATGTACACTGTCTAGCTAGTAATAAGTAGTAATGTAATTTTGTGTGTGTATGTATATATGTATATATTATCAACAATATGATGGTGCCATGAACAAATTCCTTTAATAAGCTACCAAATAATGTATATAGAAACCACGATTAGTAGTTTAGATCATAATTAGAAGGGTATGTGAGTGGCACAGGGTAAACATTCACATTTCAAAAGAGAGTAATAGGAGGATAAAAGGCAACTAGACTAGAACAAATCCTAAACCCAGCAGGGCCAGGGTTAAATCCTGTATTCTCCTGCCCAGCACTTGGGGTAAATTGCAGCCGGATGTGAACTCCAGAGGGACTGGGTGGCCCTGCCCCTGCAGCGTGGCTGCCCCCATCTGTGGTTTGGGGCTGAATTCGCTCACAGCCAGCAGCTGTCCTTGCTCCTCCAAGTTCTTGGGCTCTCCACTGCACCTTAGTTTTCTCCTTTACAGCACCACGCACTGCCCTCCCAGCAGCACACTGCCTGGGCTCCGTGGTCTTCCTCTGAAATCTGGGTGGAAGCCTCCATGAGCCCATTTGAGATGCCTTCAGGGCATCTTCCCTGTAGTCCTGATGGTACTGGCTAATCGCACTGAATTCCCTGAGCTCTCTGGCCTCACTACTGTAGGCCCTTTTGGTCTGGCACTGCGAACCTTTGATATGATTTTTCTCTTGTCATTTTTTTCCTGGCCTTCACAATAGAGTTGCAAAAGCTGCAAACAGTAGCCAAGTGACAGCCTGGACATTAGGTTACCTTGAGATTTCCTTCACCAGATTAAGTAGTCTGCCACCATTAATCTCAATTTGATGCAAAGTGTCTGAACAAGGGCAAAATGCCAGCACACTTTTTGCCAGAGTTTGGCACGCATGGTTTTTAGACCACTTGCCAGTATAGTCCTTCTTTCCGGCTGACACTTCTTGAGCTATTAGCATTCTGGTCTTTTGAGCTCTGACCATTATCTCCCATCAAGGTTGGTTCAGAGTACTCCACAGCTTCTCCAGCCAGCATCCTCAAACCTTTCCACTCCACCCAACCCCTGCAAACAGGTTCCAAAGGCTTCCAAACCACATGATCAGGTAAAGTAACAACAATAACCCCACTCTTGGTACCAGTTTCTGTCTTAGTTACTTTTTAGTCACTGTCACTCAATACCCAACATCTACAACTTTAGGGAGGAAAGATTTATTCTAGCTTACAGTTTTAGGAAATCACAATCCATTCTTGGGTGGGCAGCTGGAAAATGATGAAATCATATGGCAGGGCCAGAGCCAGAGCTCCAGAGACAGAGATCCTCACAGCATGGCAGAACAGAGAAAGCCTGGAAGGAAGGGCAGAACCAGCACACACCCCTCCAAAGTCAAGCCCTAAGCATCTGCCCCTTCCAGCCAGGATCCAGCTCCCAACACTCTACAGTATCCACAGGTACAGGAGGCTTTTCGAAGACACTCTAGATCCAAACCAGAGTTAACACAGAACAGATCATAGGTCTCATTCAATTAAACAGCGTATATCAAGAACATAAGCAGCAATCAATGCTGCCAAGATTGCAGCAAAAAAGGAACCCTTTTATGCTGATAGTAAGATTATAAACTGGTATAACCACTATGGAGGACAGCATGGAAATCCCTCAAAAAGCTGAATATAAATATTCCATCCTATTCAGCAATACCTCTTCTGGGAATCTTTCCAAAAGGGTTAAAAACAACATATACCAGAGATACACATATACCCATGTTCATAGCAGCACAACTAGCAAAAACATGGAAGATACCAAAATACGCATCAGCAGACCAATGGATACAAAAATTGTGGTATATGTACACAGTAGAGTACAACTCTTTGGTGATATCAGATGTTTTGAGGCTTTTGTAGGTAAGTGGATGCAACTTGAGACCATCGTGCTCAGTGGAGTAAGTTGGACGCAGGTCAAATATCGAATGGTTTCTTTAATATGTGAAACCACAAAGCAGTCATTTTATAGAATTAAATGGGGATGTTCGGGCTATTTAGGAGGGGTGGAGCAGATGCAGGAAGGTCCAGAGGGAAGGGGAAGGGACTGTAATGTTGATGTGATAGACATGTGCACACAATACTCAAGCCTTATGTGAATGATGTATATTAACAACTAAATTAATTAATAAAAGGAGGGAAAAATATGTTTACCCAAAAGTATTCTGTATATCAACAAAGTGTCCTCTTAATGTGGTCATTGATTACGTCCTGAAAGAGGTCGAAGTCCTGAAAGCAAAGGGGTAGATAGAAACAGGGCATTTACAATTTCATAAGTACTGTGTGAACAAACCACCTGTGACCACACACACAGCAGTAACATGATTATCCAAAAAAAAAAAGATCAGGCAGTAGAGCTGTACTCATTTTATGCTATTGCTTTGTATAAATGTGGTGGGAGTAGGGAAGTGTTTATACCAGTAAACACCGGTAGAGCAAAGAGGAAACAAAGTACTCAAGGACAGGCATTTGGGGGTGCTGTGGGGCAGTGGTGGCCTTGGTCTCCTGCAGTAACACACAAGGGCCAGTCTGCTTTCCTTTTAATGCACTTGATTATGTTAAAGCGGTAGTAGTTATTTATGTGGAAAAATCATATTTTTGGCCTCCTGTTCCCAATCACTCTTTATTGGGGGGAATAAATAAAATAATTTTTATTTGACTCTTTCCTTAGGGGGGTTGTTTTTGTTTTGTTTAAGACAAGGTCTAGTTCTGTAATCCAGGCTGACCTGGACTCTCCATGTAGTCCAGGGCCTCGAACACACACCAGTCTTTCTTCCTCAGGCTCCCAAATACTGAGATTACAGAAGTGTTCCCTACACCAGGCATGTGGTGCTGGGGTGTGGAACCCAGGGCCTTGTGCTTGCTGGACAAGCGCCCTAACCACTGTGCTGTGCCTCCAACCCTTTGTGGTTTTTACTTTGTTTTTTGTAGTTTTTTCCTTTGTGCTTGTTCTTCTAGTTTTCTGGCAATAATCTCGAGCTTTTAATGTTTTTTTTGAGATTATAGGACTCATTTAGTTAATTCTGAGTTTTGTTTTGTCTTGCTACAATATAGGTGCTCTGAGATTGCAAAGATGTATTGTGCAGTTTCTGCTTCCTGTTAATCTTTTATGGTCTGTGAAGGAATTACCTTGCTACCTTCCGTACAAAGTAGATAGGAATGTGCCTTAAAGAAGATGCAGATCCTCTAAGTCAGAATCCCGCCCAGGTGGAACGATATGGCAGCGCTGAAGGACTCTCGGTTGGGTCTGGACCTGGTCGGGTGCAGAGTGCCCTTTGTCCTGGGAAACGGGGTGCGGCCGGAAAGGGGGCCGCCCTCTGGTCCGTCACTAACGCACGTTCGTGGGGAACCTGGCGCTAAACCGTTCATAGACGACCTGCTTCTGGGTCGGGGTTTCCTAGCAGAGCAGCCCCCTCGCTGCGATCTATTGAAAGTCAGCCCTCGACACAAGCGTCTGTAAAAAAGAAAAAGAAAAGAAGAAGGAGAAATAAAGAAGATGCAGAGAAAGTGAAGGGAGTTGTTTGACTTCAGCGAGGCTGGATGAGGGAAGAGAGTGGACACGCAGGGCCACGCCGAGGACTGGGATCGGGTGGAGATGGAATTCTCATTCTTTTGCAACACTTGCTTTTAAACCTCAGTGTGACGCACTCACTCCTTGTGTCAGACATCTGTGGATCCGAAGAAGGTGAGCATCCCACGGCAGTCCCTGTGACGTCGCTCCTCTCCTCCACGGCCCTTCACGACCCAGCTTGTGACACATCTGCCCTTCCTGGGACCCAGCTTAGAAAAGGAGCCGCCGCTCCCCGGCAAGAAGGCCGGCTGCCCCTTCTGCCGCAGCTGCCACATGCCGGTGCCTTCCTTTCACTTGAGGAGACCTGCTGCACAGTGCTGCCTTTCTCCACTGGTAGGCAAGGAGAGGGCGGGAAGGCGCAAGGCCTTGGATGACCAGGGATGCTGGGAGACAGGGCAGAGCACACCTTTGCTTGCGTGTACTGCATACTGGCTCCTTTCCGTGCTGCCTTGGTTTTCTCAGTTAATTTCGTGTAAGAACGAAGACTTCCCCCACAGAGTTCTTTTCATTGTCCTGCTCCAAGTTTGTGTGGAAATGTCAGTGTGTGTGGTTGTCACCAAACCTGTCTGGGTGGGACCCTGGACAAGGCACCTCTGTGCGGACCTTTCCACTCCCTCCAAGGTTGGCTCCCCGTCTCTTGGAACCTCCTGTCATGGGGAGGGAGCTGTGGAGAGCAGTTCAGAGTGGTAAAACTATGTTGAGGCAGCTGTCTGCCAAAACCCAGTGTTGAAATCTTAAAACTCAATCATTTTTTAAATTCAAAAAAGATTAACATGCATTGTTGAAGAGATTTGAGTCCAGTAGGGGATCAAGTGTATGTGGAATTGCATTTTTTAAAGTTACTCATTTTCTGCAAACTATCACAGAGAAGTACATGAAACCACAGTCAGGGTATCTCCTTGCCCTCTCAGAATTTGGATCTGCTTTTTAACAAAACAGAAAGGATCAAGCTCGGAATGTTCCAGTGGTGCGAATGGGTGGGAGGACGAAAGGCACGGCCCTTTCCAGAGAGAGACTCGGAGGAGGACCATACGCTGAGAATAAGACCAGTAGCTGGCCCAGCCCTTTCGTTCTTCCTGAAGCCTCTCGATCTTGGACTGGACATCTTTAGGCTGATGCTGCTGTTACAGTACAGAGACTAATTCTCATCGCTACAAGCATGCTTAGAAAAATTATAAGCATATTTTCAGTTAAATATTTTATGTTTCTATTTGTAGTCTTACCATTTTTCTCTGACATTGCCCTTTAACAAAAATGCATATCTGTTGGCAGAGTGAGCTCCCAAATGAAGGCAGTTTCTCTGTGCTTGGAAGAGCTTTCTACTTTTTATACTATAATGAATGCAAATTCCTCTACTTCAGTGTTATTGCACAGCGACCCTACGATTAGTGACTTTGAGTCCCCCACAGTTGAGAGATGTGTATTCTGTGAGGCAAGAGTGGGAGTCTTAACAGCACCCCTCCGGACATCCCATGACACAGCAGGTGGAGTCTGAGCATGAGTCAGTGCACCTGCAGGATGCCTGCACCTCCTATTTTCAGTTGCCTGCCCCCAACTTCTCTTCGTATTTAGAAAGAAAGTCAGTGGTTTGCTGTTTATTTAACCATTGCCTGTGAAAACAAGAATATACATACATAGTACTCTTCTGAGACAGGGAAAAAAGTACCCTCCTTTCTTTAGTCTGTTGTATCTCTTCTGAGAAGTTGTTCAGTCACAGTTACTGTGCCCCGCTGCCATCACTGGTCACATAACCCTGACATCACACACGTGAATTTCCCTACCTGTATTTGCTGGGAGTCCCTACGTGCTTGTTAGCTGGTCTTGGGAAGCCACAGCGTCGTTGTGCAGAGCGTCCTTCTGTTACTGCAGCTCACAGATGCTGTCAGCAGGGGCTGTAAAAAAGAGAAGGCCACCCACTGCCTCGGGAGCTCTTTGGGTTTGCTCTGGAGGAACTTCGTACCTTTTATACAAAGCTCTGCTGAATCATAGCTGGCTACCGAGTGATGGCCTGCCTTCTGATTAATTTCCAGGAGGGAGTACGTTTCTGTTGGGGACTTCTGGGCTGTGGATGGGATTGGGAATCTCACTGTTTGATTCCACGTGTGGCCTCTAGAATGGAGTGACACCGTAACACGAACACTTGCATTGGGAGGGGTTAGAGCAAACTCTTCAGTCATCTTAGTAATTGTGTCCGAATGATGTGTGTGTTTTAGAAGGGAGAGCTGCTTCGCGTTGACCTACTGCCACATAGCGCTGGAGTCTGTCCCCTGATGCCGTTCCTCCATAATCAGCAGTATTGCCCCAAAGTGGATGAAATGCTTTATAGATTTTCATTCTGTATTACTCTTTTGTAAAACTGACTCACCTCTTTTTACTGTTATCAAAAAGCAGAGAAACATAACTTTGTTTTTCCGTAAAAAGTAAATTGTTTATCTTTATTTTCTCATATTTTTCCAAATTATTTGTCAATTTACAAACATATGACTATACATTTTTTCTGCCATTCATTTGGCCTTTATTTGCGTTTGAGTCAAAATTCATGCTGCTTTACAGAAGTCCTAAATGCTGGTGACTCTTCCTCATCTGTCAGGCTTTCCTGACTTTGTAGATCACTGATTCGTCACCTTCCAGTGTCTTTATGATGTCCTTGAGCAGTGCCTGGGGTGCACCCCACTGTCCTTTCCTGCTTGCTGTTATGTGCATGGACAGCTCTCATGTGGCCAGTACCTGTAATCTGAACCTGGCAGTTCTCAAAGGGCACTTTTGTTTCTGTGTGGTAGGTACTTAGGAGACAGTGGACATCTGGAAGTGTAGCTGCCTCTGGGACACGCTGTGACCGTGCAGGACGCACGCGTGATACGTAACTATCACTTTACACATGCCGCCTGTCTTTGTGTTGGGAGCACTCAGACCCTCTCTGAGCTACTTACAGATGCTCCGTTTATGTCATGCACAGCTTCTTAACAGTGCTACGGAGCTTTGCAGGTTCTAGAGGTTCTTCCTGCCACCTGCCTAAGCCTCTGTACTCATTCACCATTTTCTCTCATTCCCAAATTGGTTTGGATTGTTTACAAACAGTATTTTTACGTGTGGCTTGCTGGAGAAGGCGGTGCCGCTGGCTGTTAAGGAGTGACCATGCCAGAGCCACCTCCCCTCCCCCACCCCAGCCCTTCCTGACTGGTAGGCTTGTTTAGCATACCTGGACTATGAAAAGGTTGTAATGGGTACATAATGTTTGCTCTTTTAAAATGTTTCTATTTTGCTTCCTTTCTGGAGAATATTTTCTGTAGAGTAGAGTGTGCAGTAAGTGCTTTTCTGCCTTGTTTCTTGTATATGTTGAAACATCCATTGTATATCTTTAAAAGGTGAAATCTCTTTTGCTCAGACTACGGATTTCTCTTTGCCGTTGGTGTTTAGCCTTTTATGTACCTTAGCGTTATATATTTTTTTTCCTTTGTTCTTTTTGAAATGTGTAGGGCTTGTCAGATGTGCCCTTACCATCACTGGTTAGTTTTTGGGAATTTCTGTCTCTGTTGGCATGAAATATCCTTCGGAACAGGGTGTGTTCCTTTTTCTTTTATCTCAGGCACAGGACTTGACCCAGCATAAATACTTAGTAAGTGATCATTGTATAGAATAGTAAATTTAACAGGGATTATCTGTTAATATAACTATCAGCACTGTTACCATTTTGCATATTTTAATGTTGCAGTCACATAGCTTATTTGCTGGTTACTTACCAAGATTATTATTTTAAAAAGAATACAATTCATAAAGTCAAATAAGAATGTGGTTTTTGCTCAGATTTAAAAGAGCATTATTTTGTGCAGAGTTTGAGACCAGAAATTACCAATTGACACAGTTCCAAGAGTTCATTTTAGAATCTAGCTATCAAAAATTTGGACTACACTTGTGCAAGTGTCAGTGGTAGCACAGTGTGTTGGACACTGGAGCCAGGCCACTGGGGCCACGTGAGAAGCAAACAGGGCCTAACTTTCTTTCCCTTTATTTCCTGGCTTTCTTGGTCATTGGCTGTAGACCCAATCCACATGAGCACGTGGCTTTAGACTTCAGCCCTAGAAGAGGTTCTGTCTGAGCGTGCTGATAGAGCCCAGAAGCCTACATCCAGCGTGGACGAGGGACTGGGAGACTCTCAAGGCCTCAGCACCACCTAGAGAGAAAATTTAATGTAGGGAGTAAACACCACCCATTTCACCTGTAAAAGAACAGTGACCTTGGAGGAGGAAGAGGAAGATGCCCTTAAAAGTCCTAGCTGATCATATAAAAGTCACCCAAGACTCCATCCCATGTAACTGCCGTGTGGCACTTGCCTACATGCATGCTTGGAAGTGTGTTTTCTCTCGCACTCTGAAAATCTGTCATCTGACAGTAAATTCCAGCAGTACTCTGTTGGGCATCCTGTGATGTCGTGTCTGAATTCTTTCAGCAGGAAGCAAAAAATAGAAGTGTGTCTCCCACTCCTTGAGGTGTGAGGACCCATCTTCCCAGTGACTCAGATGATTATGGGCATAGAGGTTCAAAGTTGGCTTGGAGAAGGTGCTGGGCCAGACCAAGAAAGCAAGAGGAAGGGGGCAGTGGGCCAGCAGGAGAGCTCTTGTTCCAGCCTTGATTTATAATCTCTCTTTGGTATCCTTGTGCTTCTCCATTACATTCTGTTGTTACTATTCTACTTTTGAAATCAAAGTCTGTTCTGGAGGGGCTGAGGTCAGAGCTCAGTGGTTAGAGTATTTGCTTAGCAAACACAAGGCCCTGGGTTTGATTCCCCAGCACCACCTAAGCTGGGCCTGGTGGTGCATGCCTGTAATCCTAGCACTCAGGAGGCTGAAACAGGAAACAGGAGTATTTCCATATGTTTGAGGCCAGCCTGAGCTATATAGTGAGTTCAGGACCATCCTGGGCTGCAGAACAGCATTCTCTGTCTCAAAAGAAAAAAAAGTGTGTGTGTGTGTGTGTGTGTGTGTGTGTATTCG
The DNA here is from genome assembly GCA_004027205.1 of Ctenodactylus gundi. NCBI lineage: Eukaryota > Metazoa > Chordata > Mammalia > Rodentia > Ctenodactylidae > Ctenodactylus > Ctenodactylus gundi. The sequence continues at coordinate 217,397 of PVKB01001709.1, read as the reverse complement.
AGACCTGACTTTTTTCCTGGTGGGATCGAGGAAAACTGCACAGCTGGGTGCAGAGACCGTGAGGAACCTTTGCACAGGTTTGTGCGTTTTCCTTCTCCATTGTGTCGTGGAGGAAGGTCTTCAAGAGTCGCCTTTAAGTCTAGTTCCCGCATACTGGAAACTCTGGTCCACGGTAACAACAGCGTTTCCTGACCCTTTGGTGAGTGGCAAGGCCTGTGTTGGGGTTCAGCCCACAGAGGAGAGAGCTGCCAGGTGTCTGAAAGGAAAAATGTAATGGGGAAAGGTGAGAAGGAAAGGCAGCACCTTCGTGTTCCCCACAAATCTTGGGCTCCTGCTTATTATTTTAAATCCGTAAATCAGCATACTTGAATTAACTGAGCATTTTCTAACCCATTGTAAATCTGTGAACCCTGTTTACAAGATTTCATGATTCCATCATAAAAATTTGGAAAAAAATGTTTTCCATAGGACGTAAGTGGTTGTGAGTTCATGAATTAGATCAATGTGCAGCTGAATATTGTATTTAATTATTTATAATTTAAAGAAACATTTTCTGTTTCTGCATATAGCAGGTGATAATTTAATTCTGCAGGAGAACTCATTCACCAAACGCCTCTGTGAGTACTCCTCCAGCTGCTCCCAGAAGCGTCCCTCGTGTGGTCCACAGGGCTGGGCTGCTGGCCTCCCTCTCCAGAGGCACACCGGGCTCTCCAGATTCTCTTAGAGGGCAACAAAATGGAATACTTAGAATTATGTGTCTAAAGGCAAGAGGAAACTAGAACATTTGCCTTTAACAGTCTGATTCTGACAGACCTTGCCCACCTGGAGTGGGAAAGCAGAGGTCTTGACAGTTGTGGGGGTGGGGCCGAGCACTGCAGTGCTGAGGAGGAGGGCGGGGTCACCGCCTGCTGGCCCCGGAGCCAGGAGCCTTGGTAGCACTGTACAGTGCATGCTCAAGGGTCCAGTGGGACCTCACCATGGTGGGCGCACAGGCACAGGTCTGGACGCCACCTCATTCTCCTCGGTTTCCGCACACAGCATGTCTGTTACTTACTTTTGTTCTGGAGTCATCTGTGAATTTACAGGGAAATGGTGAAGACTGCCCATGTGCCCTTCACCCAGTTGTTTAGGATGTGACCATCCCCCGGTGCATGTTGCAGAACCCAGAGACCCGCGTCGGATGTTGCTGTTAGCTCGCCTTGCCTCCGGACGTGCTTGGCTTCCTTCCGCTTGTCCACTGGTGCCTCTTCTGTGATCCCATCCAGGATGCCACAACACATGAAGTCATCTCGTCCCATTAGTCTCCTCTGGGATGACAGATTCTGGGTCTTTTTTTATTTCCCATGACCTTGTCTGTCTTGATGTCCTGGCCAAGTGTTTCTAAATGCCCCTCTGTGTGGGTTTGTCGGGTGTTTTTCCCATGACTGGAAGAGTCGGGGCTAAGGGAGGATCCCACAGAGGGGAAGAGCCATTCTGGTCCCTTCGTTCTGGGATTCCAGCTGTCAGGACCTCCCTGGTGCGGCAGATGGTGACTGTCACCCCCACAGCACCCACACGTTTCTCCATGGTCCTGTGACAGTTGCCCCTTTCCCTGCTGTCTACATCAGAAGTCAGCCATTCCTCCAGCCCTCCTTCCTGGCTACAGTCAGGAAAAATACTTGTGTAGAGCCCTTCCACAGGAGGCATTGTGGGCATACTGTTCTGACACTGCACATTCTCAGCGTGAATTCTTCCCCTTTCCTAAGCAAAATACGGTGTGGCTGTGCAGTGAAGTGTCCGATGCATGCGATGGCTGTGCCTAGGTTGGACCTATGTTTCTCCACTGAGAAGTGCGTGTAAGTTCAGACTGTAGGTATTGAGTGACTAAAATATTCCTATTCTTTCCTTTCACAGTAAAATAAAGAGAAAACAGTTTGTATGAAGACCACATAGCCTAGACTATTCTGATGTTTCCCTATGGTTTTATTCCACAAAGGATTTTTTGTTTTGTTTTGTTTTTGAGACAGTCTTGTTCTGTAGTCTCGGCTGCTCTTGAACTCACTGTGTATCCTAGGCTGCCCTTGAACTCACAGCAATCTCCATGCCTCAGTATCCTGAGAGCTAGGGTTGCAGGCTGTGCCACCGTGCCCGGCTTTGCTAAAGCGTTTCTAAGCCACCTTGAATTGTTGTCTAGATGTTTGTTTTGAACTGTTTCTAGCTCTCATGACTTCTTTGCCTTTGTCTCTTGCTTTTGTTTTACTCGGTTTTGAGGAACTCAGTCTGTTACCTTTCTGTTGGTCAGGAGACACTCAGGAGCCCTTCCCATCGTGGAGAGGATGGGAAACTTCAGCCTTCCCTGACCACTTTTGTAGACTGCAGCAGTGGTTCTAAGACCTGTCTTTCCCCCGTCAACTAACCATGTTAAATTCTCTGAGTTACATAAAATTGCTGATGTTTTCTAGGGTTTCTCTCTTCGAGTAGTAACAGCCACAAACCAAGACTAGAATGGTTAGACCTTTTTATATAATGCGTAGATTTCTTTCAACTAGTAATCGCAGTTTATTTGAAATCTTTTAACTTTTTCCCATCTTAGTTTTAAGCTTTGTTTTCAAAATAATAACATTATGAAGGAAGTTTTATAAACAAAACTTTGCAGTACAGAAGAGTATCTGCCTGTCTCCGGCAGTGACGTTGTCAGCTGACGGCTGTGTAGCCTATTCGTTGTTTTTGGTTTTCTGCTTTTTTTCATCTTTCTTCCTTTTAAAGCGCCTTTTCTCTTTATATAGTTTGAGAAAGCTTATAAAGACTTAGATGTAGGTTCTGATGCAGTTCTCATCTTCCTGAGTTGAACACTGGGATACGTAAATGTTCAGGAAACACCCAGAAAACTGCGGTGGAACACTTAAGGTCCCGTTTGCAGAGCGTACTGTGTTCCAACACATGGGTGGATGTGTCTCCCAGAACCGAGCTCACGCATAAGACTGTGAAGATTGAGTTCTTTGTTATGTGAGCTTTCCATTTTCAACAAATTCTCAATACAAGTAATTAAATTTAGTCTCATAGATTTTGTTTCTTTGCTCTTCCCCGTGACTGTTTATAACATTCATGACATACTTTTCAATTAGCTGTGTTTTCATTCACGAACATAATAAACTTTAAGGAAAACCTGGGGAGAATATACCCCAAAACAGGCGCCACTGGGAGACCTAGACTTTATCATGTCTGTGACTGAAATGCACTGCTCTAAAGATGATAAACGGTTTCTATCTATTTCATTGTGAAATGGGATAAAATATATTCATGAGCTTTTTTTCTTTTAAAAGATATACATTTTTTGCTTAAATGTGAACTCCATTGCTAAATTTAAGTTGCTGAGTAGGTAAATGGAGTAGAAGATACTATGTCTGTAGAAGTTAATGATCATCCTCTTACGCCGTGTGTGTGAGGCTGTGCTGACCCCGAGAACGAGCCATAAACATGTGGGAGAGGAAAAGCCAGCCGAAGTGCGTGCTGTAAGCACAGGCTGCACTTTGTGACTCTGTACTTAGAGTCCCAGGACTGCCATGTGCTTGCAGTCTGGTTTTTGTTTCTGACGTTTTCCTCCGGTTTTCTGTGGTCGTGGCGCCTGTTCTTCCTCTCCCTTATTGCTCCTCACCTGCCTCTGAGCACCTGGCGCGAGCAGTCCAGATGGTTGTGGGCTGAAGAGCGTGTGAGTGAGGCTCCCGACAGCCGCCCGTGGGTGGCGCCGCATCGTGCTGGCGAGATCTCTTGGTGCCCCGTAGTGCTTGTGGAAGGACTGAAGTTCAAAAGTTTAAGCCAATTGGACAAACTGTTTTTCTCTCCTTCAAAAAGGCCCTTGCTTGTCAAGTGAGAGTAAATATTTATAGTTGGCTCTGGCAAAATGTTTGGAGGGTGAGGAAGATGATTTTAATAGAACTTCATCCTTAATAGGAACCAGGCACAAAAATCCATTCACATGCAGAAAGTAGGGCGGTGAAGTCATGGTAAACCATAGCTAGTTAAGTGCAAAATGCCTGTTGCTATCATCCTTCCAGAGGAAGCACATAATTCTCCTATTGCATTGAAAAAATAAAATTCAGTATTTATGCATTTGCCTTTAGGAAGATATTTAAACTGATGTTGCCAAAGAGTGGAATTTACGTTTCAGTAGTTTTCAGAAGTGGCTAAATAGTTTTATGATGGAAATTGCTTGTTCTCTGTTTAAATGGGGACAGATTATTTCTTCCCTGTGAGTCATCGTCAGGGCTCCTTCTCCCTGTCACATGAAGACCTTAGGATGTATCAGAGATGAAGCTAATGTCACAGTGCATTCAGTTTCTTCTCTTCCTACATCTGTTTTTTTTTAATCAATGAAAAGTCAGCATCTCCTGAACCACAACAGTATTTTTGTGTGTGTGTGCCTATTTTTGCTTTTATTAAAATTCTTTCACTCAGGAGGCTGAGGCAGGAGGATTGCTGTGAGTTCAAGGGCAGTCTGGGCCACATAGTGAGTTCAGAACCAGCCTGGACACAGAGTGAGACCCTGTCTCAAAAAAAATTTTTTTTCCTTTGAAAAGTGAGATTATTGTCACATGGTGAAAAAAGTCGTTTCTGACAATCCTCATTCAGAAAAGAGGTAAGCTGTCTGTGAGTAGGTTTGAAAATCAAGGGGAGATGTGACGAGTCACCTGGACCAGGAGGAGGGGTGAGGAGATGGGAGGAGATTAGAGGGGTCAGTGGTGTTGCTGGTTGAAAGAACAGTGCACACACACCCCCATCACACAGGTTGTTTCTTTTATGTAGTTTAAACTGTCGAAAGTAATAAAAATCACAGTGCTTATAAGGGTAAACAGTGCAAAACAAACAGAATACACCTCTCTACTTTTGCACAACTTTTGCTCAACTTTTGCTTTTTTTAGTCTTCAGTAAAATCAAACAGAAAAGACTTTGGACCTGCAAAGCTTCCAAAACTGTAGTGGGCTCTGGATACTCAACAGCTGACCTGCTGGGGGCTTCCATCGAAAGAGAACCACAGACAAGCTCGCAGGGTCTTTGGGGTAGGCTCTTCTGAATTGCAGCAATCAAAAGTGAACCAGAGACAGGCTAAGGGACCCTTGGGAATGGTTTCTGTGTGGTCTTCATGGTCTTTGTAAGGATTATTACAAGGATATCCGAGAAGGCCAGAGCTAGAAGGGACTTGAGCGATTACCTGACTCTGGCTCTTTTAAATAAGGAGACTGGGACCAAGAGCAGTCTCTGAACACAGCTAAATGCCAATCACAAGAGAAGCTCTTCCAAAAAAACCAAAAACCATAATGGGTGATAGCCGGAGTTGGAGAGGGGTTAGGCAGGGGGCGGAGGGTCAAAAATGGGAAGGGATTGTAAAGTTGATATGATACATATGTGTACGAAACACCCAAATTCATTGTAAATACTATGTATTACATATGTATATTAATAAAAATGGTGGGGGGGAATATATAATGGGTGTTTCCACTCATTTAACATTCAGTTCTGAAAATTAGTAACCTAAGAAAGGAAAAATAGAATAAAATACTACCTTTCCTTTTGTGGTTTAGCAGAATTTGTTCCTCTTACCCAGACTCCAGGATATGGTGCTTCAACATGAACACACAGGGGGTGTGTTTGAGGTCTGCAAAACATTCCTCGTATCAGCAGGCCCTGCGAAGGCTGGCGTGTGAGGTCTGCGGAGGTTCCCTGTACCAGCAAGCCCTGAGGCTTTGGCAGGCACATCAGCACTGTGACCTGGTGCTCTTGGTTAGATTGGGATAACTGTGTTATGCTCTGAGTGAGGTGGGACTCCTCAGAACCTGGAGCTTCCTCTTAACCACATGTAGCTTCAGGGGTCTTCCCCGGGGTTGGCAGCAGACCCGGTTCTCCTTCCTGTAGAGGCTCCGGCTCCCAGGGCCCTTCCAGGTTAGTCTTCTCTGCTCTCAAGAGGCGTTGTCATGATGCCTCTGGCTGTCAGAATACCGCTGGGATTGCTTTCTCTGTTCCTAAGAAGATAACCTCAGCAGGCTGACACACAGAGCCCCAGGGCCGCACACCCTCGGTTGTTACTTGAGAAAGAGCTTGTGAATCGTTGGCCTCTCTTGACTATTCAGTTTGTTATTGCAGCAACTCTTAGTATAATGGCCTTTTAGTTTATTTGCATTTTCTCTTAGTTCTGCCGACTTCATATTCATCACCAGAATTGACCTCCGTAGCGTCTAGTAATAAGTAAGGGGTAGAAGTACTGTATTCCTTTCCACAGGAAATGATTTTTTTAAAAAAAAAACTATAAATCAAAATCATATTTCTCTTCTAAACAAAGAACAGAGTTGATACAGCCAGGCAGCTGTAGAAGCAAAGAGCGCTGGCCTTCAAAAAACAAAACCTCGATTTCTAAACTTGAACTTGCAACTACTTGCCATGTTATTGTGGCTATAACTCTCATTCTCTAACCCTAAATTATATTATCTCTGAACTGGGGAAAACAATGCCTGCATTATGGATTTGGAGCATAGAATAATGCCTGTGGGCAGTGTTTTATAAACTGCAAGTACTGAGTCAGTGAGATTGATTCACGTGTATCAGATTGTCTCCACAGGCACACTCTGTAACAGACTAGTTCTCACTTAAACATTGAAAAACAAAATTGTATGTTCAAAAGTTTATGATTCTGCTACAATAAACCTTGAATTTTTATCTTCATGTAACTGTAATTATGATGTAAAAATGTGAGGCTTTGGTCACTAATAAAACCCTAATGCAATTAGAACTCCGGGTAAAGTAAAAAGTTAAATAAGAATATTGTCATCCGATTATCATGCAAGAAAAGTGTGGCGGGATTTTGAATAATTACAAAAATTCAGAAAAGGAAATCTCTGGCTTTATAGTAACATGCTCTTGAAAGATCCTAAAAATGACGCGCTCAGGCTGAGGATGCCACTTCGTGCTGCAGTGCTTGCCTAGCACGTGTGCAAGGTCCAGGCAGACCCTCACAACCACAAAACAAACACCTCCATAATTCTAGCATATTGCTAGCTCTTCAGTGGACAGTCTTCACAGTACAATAAGTACAGTATTTGCCTTTCAGTAAAAGCAATCTGTAGACAAATTGTAGATTACTTGATGCTCTGGAAAAAGAAAGGCAGCTATCAGATGTTAGAATTAGGGTGTGGACAGTTGATAGAGTATCATTAGTCTATTTTATGTTTCAGAAGTTTAATGGAACAACAAGTAGATCTTAAAATGTATTATTTAACATTAACAGTGACCAATAAAGGAGCAAACCTATAATTGAAAATTGTGAGGAAGAATAAAAAGGAGTAATGTGAGGTTAAGTAAATCTGCTTTTCTTGTGGCGACATCAGTGATGTTGTCTGTAGCTTATGAACTTAAAGCTGTGAGTATAAATTAAATTATCAGACAGATAGAAAGAAATGACCGAGGCAGGAGCCTTGGGGCACAGTCCTGAGGGCAGGGGTGGGCTACACCAGTTGTCTTTCATGGTGAGCCCTGGATTCTCAAATGAGCAGTTTTCTGTGCACCTCTACTTTGATACAAGCACATTTGATTTTAAGGAGTAAAAACTATCAAGTTAGTGTTTGTCAGGCCGAATCACTTTGATCGAACACAGAGAACGCGTTTGTCACGGTTAGACTGTGTTACAGGTCATGCTATTATTTTGAACATACGTGGCCATAAACATTTCCATGTTTCTCCTGCTGGTCTTAGGTCACTGTGCCAGGAATGTCTGTGGTCCTTGCCTTTGAGAGTAATTGTCCATTTGGGGATATTACTTAATCAAAAGAATTGTAGTGCAGTGTAGTAAGGTATATTACTTACCTCTTCTTTTCATTTAAAAGCTTCATTTATTTTAATGAAAAGATGAAGATGTGCTTCCGTAATTGTATCTCTTGTTCCGACATGGTTGGAGCTTCTGAGGAGACGGGAGTGCTTCTCCCAGGGACAGCCTGTGGTCTGCAGGAGTGGGAGCCACTTGTCTCCTGCCATGGGCCTCTGTACATTCCAGGGACACGTGAGCAAAGCAAGGACAGCACCAGTGTAACTCCAGAGTAATTTCCTCTGATTAAAGTGTTATGTTTTCCCTCCTTGGGGTTAGACTTATTTCGAATTACTAATATGATCTAGGTAAGAATTTTAAATTATGGTATTTAAATGTGTATGTTTTTAAAAATCCTTTTGGAAATGTTGACTTAGTAGCTTCTTCATAGCAGTTTTATATTTCGATCACTAGATGGCACTGGCACATAGAACTAGGGGAAATAAACTTTAATTTCAGAGGTTATTTTTCTAAATAACAAAACTTCAAAAATTTACCTTTAAAGGCCTAGGTTGTCAGCACTGCACATTGTCAGTCTTTTGTGGACTGGCCTATCATACTTCTTCTGCTTCTAAAGCTCTGTTTCTCTGAGTGAACCAGGCTCGCGTGTGGCTTCATCAGGGATAGTTCTGAGAGAAAACGGACCCTGAAGGGGCTTGGAGAGTCAGCGCACCTCCGCGTTCTGTTCCTCCCCACTTTGTTTTAGTATGTTTTCCTTAAGGTGGGTTTGTCATTTTCTTTCTCTCTTTTTTGAGATAAGGTCTTCCTCTACAGGCTGGTCCGAACTCCACTGTGTAGCCTAGTCTGGCCTTGAACAGGGCGCTCCTCCTGCCTCTGCCTCCTGAGTGCTGGGACGACAGGCATGTACCTCCACGCATAGCTTATGTGGTGCTGGGGAATCAAACTTGAGCCTTGAGCCTGCCAGGCAAGCGCTCTAACCATTCAGCTATTCTTCCAGCCTGCGGCCTTTTCTTACTGGTACCTTCTCTTGCCTGAATGACAGGAAGCATTTTAGGGCCAAGGACACAGGACAAAAGGGCAGAGGGAGCACAAAATGTGTTCTTAAACTGAGGTTGAGTAGTATTCTCATGTTGCCACGCATTCTTTCTGTGTGTGTGTTTTGGCTGGTCGTATTGCAGTATATTACTTCCTGAATCAAGATGTGTTAAGTTGCATGTAATAGGTGTTCTGAGAGTTACTGCTACTAAGTACCTCACAGGAGCAGAAGTCATCAGAGGGTGGAAGTACCTCCAGTGACAGTCCAGTGGCCTCTTGGGAGCCCCGGGACCCAGCTGCCTTTGGTATTCTACTCTGCCAGCCCTCGTGTGTCAGGGGGGCCTTGGAGTTGAGGACAGCTCTGCAGGCCTCGGTGAACTCTCGGGGAGTCCTTACGCCAAGGCCCGCGGCCCTCATGGCCTCCTGGGGCCCCCGGCCTCCCTCAGCAGGTCACAGGAGAGGGAGCCCGCGTGGGCAGGAGGAGAGGGAGCCCGCGTGGGCAGGAGGAGGAGCCCGCGTGGGCGGGCAGCGAGCGGAATTTGCTGCCCTTTGTGCTTTTGCGGTCTCGCTGGACTCTTCTGTGCGGGGATTCCTGAGCCCCAGCCGTCCTGTCTGTTCATGCGCACGCCCTGCGTGGGCCTGGCGTGTGGCTGGCGGCCGGTGACAGCCGAATCTGCCAGCAGGGCGGGTTCTTTAGCCAGTTGTTCAGTCTGCGCGTGGCCAGCTGCGCTCCCCGACAGCTGGAGACAGGAAGGCCTCCTCTGCTGCTAGTGCAGTCATCACAGCAGCCGACCTCCTGGCGTGCTCCGTAGGCGACAGTGTTCAGTCAAAATCGGCGCGGTCTCTGCACAGGCGCAGCTTGCGGGCGGGGGAGGGCGGAGCGCCGCCTGGAGGCACAAGCGTCGCCATGGGTGCTCGCTCTGCGCTTCTCCGGCCTGTTTCTTTCGGGTTTTCCCGCGTGCAGGCACCCACTGGCTGCCGGGCGGCTCCGTCTGGCAGGCACTGCTGCCCCTGCTCGGAGCCCAGCTTCCTGCACAGCTGCTGCAGCCGGAATCCTGAGTGTCTGGCTCTTCGCTCGAGTCAGCAGATACTTGCTACACCATTAAAATACGATTGGATTCACCGATCGGTATTTCAGATACACTAGGGCTTAATGTGGATGGTACTGTGTTTGCTTATCTGTTTCAGTAGTTTGGTAGTTCTCACCCAGTAGCCACAGTGTGATCAGCTGACGTCATCAACCATCATTTTTTTTAAGCAAAATCCAAGAAGTTCTTTTCAAAAGCAGTTTAATCTTAGTGACACTGCCAGATAGTTTGAACCTGGTCTGTATCCTTTACAGCTTTCAAAGCGATTGACTTGCTTGAGAATGTGCAGAGTAAAAATAAGTTCTCTAATGGGGCTTGTTCATATTTTTTATTTTCCAGAAAACTGTGGACTATATTTTCCAGAAATAAAAAAAGATCCAGGCAAATATTTATACAAATGTCCTGAATCTGTAAGAAAGTGGCTTCAGCGGCTGAAACAAGCGGGGAAAATTCTTCTGCTGATTACCAGTTCTCACAGTGATTACTGTAGGCTTCTCTGCGAGTATATCCTTGGGTAAGTGGTGAGCCACTCAGTTTTTATTTTCTCAGTAAATTCTCACAGCAAATTGGACCAGTACTGTTCGAAGTGCTGGGCCATACCATAGAAAGGGTGCCAAGTGGCCAGTGGCTCAGGACAGGCCTGGGCGTCTGCTGAGCCGAGCGTGTCACTGGGCCAGCGTGCTGCCCGCAGCCCACAGGCTGCCCGGGCTGGTTTCCTGGAGAGTGAACTGCCTGTCCGTGGGCTTCCTGTGTTTCCTCTCTCGGATTAGAGTGATGGAGGGAGGCTGAGTTGTGGCACTCTTTCCCTGGCATGTCCCACTGCAGTCCTCCCACTGAATGTCACGTGGCACAATGGGACATGGCCAGGGAGGACAGGGCAGCTGCTCATGAAAACCAAGGCACCAGAAATGTGATACGCAGAAGTGAGACAGGCGTGAGCCCAACCCTGCTCTGCAGGGTGCTGTGTAGCTGGAGGTGGGAGCGGTGACCTCATTAGGGCTTAAATTTGTCATGAGAACAGGACACAGTACCCTCACGGGTGTGCGGTGGCATGGAAGTGGCAGCGGACAGCCAGGCAGGAGGCAGAGTGCCCAGCAGGGCTCGGATCGTGGCTGCTTATCTTGCAGGCGATGCCAGGCCTCATCCTTGGCCTGAGGAAGGGTCTGCTTGGCTGTGGTCTCCCCCAAATGCCAGTAAACACCTCGGGGCAGGAGTAAGAGCGAGCGTTACCCCGCATCAAGGTAACATTTATAGTGCAGGTCTCTTAGCACGTGTGGCTTAGGGCTTTATGGGCCATATGGATCAATAATATTTACCTATGAGTGGATTTCCTGTTTTCTGGAAAATATGCAAGGTTCGGGTAAAGTGAATTACTGCTGAAGTCCTGGATCTCCTGAAGGTGCCTCTTGTGGAGATCTTGCTGTCCTGCGGTATGACCTGGCTTCCAAGGCAACACTGAGGAGTTGTCTTTTTTTTTTTTTTCTTCCTTTTTCATTAACAGGGATGACCAGCCTTTTGTTTGCATCTCAATTTCTATTTTTTTCTACTTTTTTCACCTTTCGGTACTGGGATTGAACCTGGAGCCTTCACGTGAGCTGTGCCTCCAGCCCTTTTTACTTTATTGAGGCAGGATCTTGGCAAGTTGCCCAAGCTGAACTTGGGGTCCTCCTGCAATCCTCTTGCCTCAGCCTCCCCTAGGCCTGGGATCCTAGGCGTGTGCCACCACGCCACGGTGCTGAGCACTATGCATTGCAGTTGTGATCTGAAAAGTGTTGTAAAGTATTAGGTGAGCATTATTTCTGCAGTGTGATTGTGAGTGCTCACGGAGAAGGGCTCGTGCCTCACCGTGTCATCCTACAGGGGTCCTTGGCATACTACCAAATACAGGTTAAAAATTATTCATGTTGTCATCTCAAAATCACTACATCGTGAGACTACACCGATTTGCAAATCAAGGACCTTGTTCATGCTTGATCACTCAGAAATGTCACCAGGCCTGGTGAAATGCTGCTTTCTGTATGAGTGTGTCACACCCAGAATGGTCATTGACTCTGCAAGCTGAGAAGTCCAGGGGAGTTTCAGTCCAGACCGTGTCTGGTGGGCCCTGCACAGCTGGCAGGAGGGAAGCAGCCCCATGCCTGGGTCCGAGCGTCCCCGTGTCCCCTGGTTTGTCTTCTTGCTTTGCTTTGCTTTTCCTCTTTTATTACCTCGTTTATACCTTGAAGAATTGTCAGAAAGACTACCTGCTGCTGCAATGTAAAATCCTCCTTAAACATATAAGGAAAGTGTGTGTAGTGCGTGGGAGAACTGACCAAGCCAGAGGAGCGATGCTGTAATAGAACTGGCAGGCACAGGTTAAGCTCTGCCTCCTCTAGACTTTCCCGTTCCCTAAAATAAAGTCATAAGTAATTGCGTTGCTTTTTAGGGATGATTTTGCAGACCTGTTTGACATTGTGATTACCAACGCACTGAAGCCCGGGTTCTTCTCTCACCCCCCCAGTCAGAGGCCTTTCCTGACTCTGGGTAAGCCAGCCTGGCTCCTTCGTCTCCGGCCTGAGTCCTCGCTGATAGGACTTCCTTTTCATAATACCTTGCTCAGCCCTCCCCCGCCCGTCTTCTGGTGGACAGACTGTATTCAGCTGTCTGTGGCTGTCCAAAGCCTAAGGCAGCTGGTGGGCCCCGAAGGGCAGAGGTGCTTGGCCTCTGTCCCCAGGGCCCAAATCGGGAGCTGACAGAAGGTGGGGGCCCAAGTCATCTGTGCTTTGGGGCCACTTCCCTCCACCCAGGCAGAGAGGAGGGTAAAGCATGGTGCAGAGTTCAGGCCTGGATAAAAATCTTTCTCACCCCTGACTCCCAGAAGGTATCATTCACTAGTTTGATTTTTGTTCCCTTAAAAACCGCTTTGTACAGTGGGGGCCTGGAGTTGAGCATCTGATCACCAAGTAAGACACTGGCCAGCCCAAGGTTTGAGCAGGAAAACCTCCCTGAGCCTCGCTTTCCCCGACAGAGGACTGAAGGGAGGACTTGAGAACACACTCCCTGCATGTGGGCACCCTCCCCCGGGGCACTCTGCTCTCCCTGAGTCCTGCCCCACCCGCAGGCTCTCAGCTGGGTGCTCCCTTCACTGAAGCAGCACCCTGGCGCGCTATTCCAGAGAACGACGAGGAAAGGGCGGCACTGCCATGCCTGGACAAGCCCGGCTGGTACTCCCAGGGCAGCGCGGCCCACCTCTACCAACTCCTGAAGAAGATGGCCGGCAGCCCCGAGCCCAAGGTACGTCACAGCCGAGTCCCAGTGCCACTGCGGGCAGCGGCAGTGCACTCACATCCGCTGGCCACACGGGGTCCTTTGCTTTCCGCCAGTCTCAGCTTCTACCTTTTCTGGCTAAGTAACCTTCTCCTTGTGGACACAGACGGGCCTCTGTCCATGGCTGAAAAGAGCGGGCATTCCAAGCCGGGGCTACACGGTGGGCTTCACAGGACTCACCCATTGTTTGCAGTCCATCTGAAAAGTTTTCATATGTAACACAGGAAATAACGGAGTTTTACCACAAACAGCCTTCACACACATTTTTTCTTGGTTTCCTGATTCTATTTCTGATGTTGTACATAGAGAGCATTCTTTACAACAGAATCCGTTTCTCTAGAAAACATTTACCAGGAACCCACGAGCAGGGCAGGTCATTGGCACTGAGCTGTGCTCCTGTGGCCTCCACAGAGGGCTCCTGAGCCCTGCAGTGGACACAGAGTCTACCTCTCATCCCTTCCCCAGGCTGAAGGCTCTAGCCCGGATCGCTGGGATTGGCTTCAAATGCACAGGGGTCTTCCCAGATTCCATGTGTCTGTCTGTACTCCGGGGTTCTGCTCCAGCACATTGGGCAGCACCCAGAAACCCCAAAAGAGTGTCTGTGGTGTACTTGACTGCTGTAGTCCTTTGGAGCAGCTGGCTTATTCCTCCTAGGCCTGCGTGACAGACCTTGGCACATACATGCAGACGCATGGCTTCCTAACTTTAGGAAAACCAAATAAAACTTTTTTCTGCCTTACACTTCCAAGTGGAGTGTGTGCCTTTTTAATTTTTTATTGTTCTTTTATTGCTGTGTATACACAGTAACAGTCAGCTAGAGAAATTGGCCCATGTAAATACCACATCTTGATCATTTTTACTTCCCTTCCCCATTCCTCGCCCCCCCAACCCTCTCCACATTCCTGTTCCTCTCCCCAAAGTCTGTCTTCTTACTTTCTTCCATCGCTCCTTTATTTTTATGATTTGAGTTTCTCGCCTTAGAGAAACCACATTACATTTAACCTTCTGTATCTGATTCATTTTGCTAAGCATGATAATTTCAAGGTGCATCCATTTCCTACAAAAGTTTCAAATTCATCTTTGCGTGTGGCAGAGTAAGTACTCCACTGTATAAACCTACCACATCTTCTTTTTCTAGTCTTCTAAACACGACTCAGGTCCTGTGTGAGTAAGGCAGAGGTCATCACAATGTCTTCCAAGAAGTTAAAATACTAGTGGCAGTTCTGTTGTCATCGTGGATACCTGTCGAGAAACAGCCTTTGGTCCTCATACAGTGACCAGTGACCACCACCCCCCTCAGGCCCTAATGCAATGCCTGACTTGCAGGTCGTTTACTTCGGCGACAGCATGCACTCAGACATCTTCCCGGCCAGTCATTACAGCAAGTGGGACACGGTGCTGATTCTGGAGGAGCTCAGAGCCGGGGAAGGTGAGGCGACGGAGGCGGCCGAGCCCCTGGAGAAGCGAGGCAGGTACCAGGTGAGGGCTCCTCTGCTCCCGTATCGGTTTTGTTGTGCTTTTAATAAAGACTTGCTAAAGTGTCCTCATACTCTGTGACTTGGGGGTTACCCAGGCCCAAGGGGACACCCCTGTGCCTCCCCGGGCCATTTCTGAAGCAGCCTGTATGCAGTGGGCTCACCCTTAGCAGGCTCTTCGGGACACCTTGCTTATTGTCTGCTTTACGGGAGATTTGTGAATTGTATTTGCTAATATTTGGAGGTAAACAAAAAATCTTGTGTATGTATGTGTGTGCTTTCCCCACAAGTACCATGTGACACAAACCTCGCCTTCCCCGCTCCCCAACACCAGGCCTCGGCAGTATCTAGCCCCGGTGACCTGCTTCCAGGGAAGGCCAGTGGTCTCACCCCAGCCCCAGATTCCCGCTCTGCCCGCCTCCCTGCGGTGGTCATGCTGCCGGAGAAGGGATGCCTACCGAGAAAGCTGACAGAAGGCCTGTGTGTTCTCTGCTGGTTAAGAAAAGCGTACTTCAGTCTTACCAGCACAAAATCCATAAAAGCTGCTGTCATCTCTCCAGCTTAAAATCTGAATACAAGAGAATTTAACTCTTTCTAAGTACTGTACGGAGCCTAAAGGGCTTTCCAGAAATGTAATTAAAAACCAGACCAGATTGTTTCAAGATGGACACTATGAATATTTTCTGCATTCCATAGAAATTACCATTTGCTTCACTTAAGGTTGAACGCTATCCTAGTGTATTTCAAGTGGCCTCTGCTCCAGATAAGACCTCTGGGTTTGAGGGTCACTTTCACTCGCTTTACACTAACAGGAAGCCTAAGATAAGGACCTCGAGCATCTCAAGTGGAACCTGACAGGCTTTTGCACAAAACTGCTTCTGAGATCTTGATCTGTCTCCCACCCAGCCCACCCCATCATACCATGAGACAGGGGAGCAAAAATGTTACATTTTAAAGACTAGGAGACCAAGGAAATGAAAACTTGATAGTAAATGCAGTCTCGGCTGCGTCCTGGAGCAGCAGGCAGTCTTCTTCCCACACAGCTGCCTCCCAGGGGACGGGAGGAGGGGCACTCAGCTCACGCTTCCACCTCCACCAATTCTTGTTTCTTCACTTTAAACAAATACAAATAAAGTAACATTCGCGCACTTTTTAGAATAGCATAAAACTAGGTACCAAAGGAATTCATTCAAATTATGAAAATTCTTAGCAAACAAAAGGGACCATCCTTTAACTAGAGAAAGGCCGTCTGTCCAACCACAGAGAGCACACAGCAGGTACCATGGGCACACAGGTGCTGGGGCATGCTGTACTTTCATTGGGCAATAGGCTAAGAGCTAACATGCCAAGCTGACTTGCATTAGGGTTTGTGATCACTGGTAGAGAAGGGAGCAGTAAACCGGCAACTGTCGAGAGTTCAGTCGAAACACCGGATCCACGTGGCATTTGTTTACGCCAGTGGTAGTCGTTTACAAAGTCCCATAAAAGCCCTGTGAGAAACAACCCCTCTACAAAAATGAGTCCCTGTGCAGAATCTAACCTTACAAATACACAAGAACATGACACGGCGCATTGTGAGCCTCTGTGACCAATTCTGAACGTGCACGTAAACAAGTGAAGAGGTGAACTTCTGAACGTGCGATAGATTACATGGCGCCAGGCGTCCTCAAGTTTACTTATGAAGTGTCACATTAACATTGGGATGTTATACAAAATCACAGTAGGATTTTGGGAAGATCTTCACAGACTGACTTCACAGTTAGAAGACGTAACAACCTAATGTAGTCACCAACACAGCTTTATAGATAAATGGTGAGGAAAAGAGGGGGCGACATCAGATACTAACCATTTTAGAAAGCCACAATATTTTTTGATGTAGTCTATGGTTGCAGAGTACTGGTTGAACATCTTTAATCCAAAATGCTATAAAACCTGAAACTTTTTGAATACCAATATGATGCTCAAAAAGTTTCAGATTTTGAACATTTTGGATTTTCAGATTTAGGGACCTGTAAAATCTATGCAGATATTTCCAATATTTGCCACCGGAGACCTTTCCGTTCATAAATCTGAGCCTAGATATCTGTATTCTATACTCTTGTAATAAAAGTCTGAGATGCATCTTTATGAGCTAACATAAAGTAGGACCAATATTTTTGTCTTACTTTCTCGTCACTGTGACTCAGTTCCTTACTTCTACAACTTAGGGAGGAAAGATTTGTTGCAGCTTACAGTTTCAGAAGGTCTCAGTCCGTTCAAGGGTGGGGTGGCTGGAAAATGGTGGAATCACATGGTGGGACCACAGCTAGAGCTGGAACCGGAGTTCCTAGGGCAGAAACCCTTCCTTAAAGCATGGCGAAACAGAGACTGGGAGGAAAAGTGGACCCACACACAACCCTTCCAGGTCAAGCCCAAGCCCCCGCCCCTTCCAGCCAGGCCCCACCTCCTAACCCTATAGAGTTCATATAGGAACTTAAGGCTTTTAGGAGACACTCCAGATCCAGACCACCCCAGTTGTTCACCAAGACTTCATTCCATTGCATTTGACAACTCTGTTCGTTAGTTTGGTGGACACCTCTTTGGCTTCTCAGTCAGAAACAAATGGTATTTTATCTAGAGTTTATCTAGAGGATGACTTCCACCCCTTGGGAAGTTTCTGAATGAAGAATATATATCACAAGGACTGTGGCTAGCCCTAAAAGTGAACATATTTATCTTTCAATATTCCCAGTGAGTACCTTAAAAATTCTAAAAGGTATTTTTTAAAACCTAATAATTTGAAACCTTTTATCAGTTGACTGTGTTCCAGTACATTGGAAGCAACACAGAATTATTGTGTCCTCATCTTCTCAAAAAGTAAATAGCATATAAGAACACTTGACCAACTTGTCTTTGGGGGACATTGGGGGTGAAAGGGACTCACTGTATAGCTTGGACCAACCCAGAACTGACCATAAGCCTGAGCTGGCCTGCCTTGCCCATGGAACTCTGGACACTCCTGCCTCACCTTTCAAGTGCTGAGAGTAAAAGCATGTACCATCATGCCCAGCCCACACTGTCTTTTAATTCTTTTAAATATAATAATAATAGAGGATTATTTTAATTGTAGGAAAAAAGTATCTTTCTAGATTGCTCCGTTTGCAGTAGTTTTCAGATAAAGCAAGTGATCATTTAAAAACCCAGTTCTAGTTTGAGATACAGGCTGCCTCATAACTCTGTTTTATTTCAGAAATGTAGAATACCCAAAGGCTATAGAATTCTAGAGTTTTTCTATTTTGATTTACTTAGTGAAAAACAGTAAGATTAACTAATCAATTTTAATTCTTAATCAGTTACTTTGTTCTCACATTTCAGGAACCAAAGGCAAAGCCTTTAAATGCCTCATCCAAGAAATGGGGCTCTTTTTTTATTGACTCCGCTTCGGGACAGGACACTACACAAGGGCCCTGGGTTTACACGTGGTCTTCCACCAGAATCAGCAGGTACAGCACAATCGCCATTCCAAGTCTTGAAGCAGTTGCAGGTAAGGGGGAAAGTACATTCGAAGCCCTGCCCGTTACATACATATCTTAACTACTAAAATTCTTGTCTTTAAAAGGAAATTGCTCAGTGCAGCAGTGCATGCCAGTAATCCCAGTACTCCGTGGGCCTTAGGCAGGAGGATCACCGAGTTGACTCTCACCTAGGAAACCTAGCAAGACTCTGTCTCAGTGAACATGCGCTGGGAACATAAATCCAAGCTGAGGCCCAGGATTCAGGCCCCAGTGTGGGAGGGGTGGGTGTGAAGGTGGCAGTCTCCCCACAGCATCCTGGCTTCCTCCTGGGAAACATCCTCTAGAGTATGATGTGGCAGCCTCAGTAATTAGAACCAGTCCTTACGCTGGGCTTTCCCGTCTTCTTGGAGGGGAATGATACAAGTGAGGAAGAATGACCGGGACGGGGGCTTAAGGCCCTGAAGGTGGGCCTGAACTTGACTTTGGGACTACTGTCAAAAAAAAGGCATTCAAGGCATCTGGTGTGCAATTTTTAATTTATGAATTTGTTTGCTTCTTTGAGACAAGATCCTGCTCTGGCAGGGTCTTGCTCTAGAGTGCAGGCTGATTCTGAACTCACTCACTGTGTAGCCCAGGAGAGCCTCGGATTCACAGTAATCCTCCTGTCTCAGTCTCGCAGGTGCTGGGATCACAGGTGTGTGTCACCGTGCTTGGCTTATGTCGTGCTGCAGAATAGAACCCAGGGCCCAGCTAGCCAAGCACTCTTAACTGCTGAGCTGTGGCCCCGGTCCTGGTGTACAATTTAGAAACTCAGTTTTACCAGTTTACTTCCCAATGTCTTTTTGAATGTGTGGCTTAAGATGTACTCAATACAACGTCATGGGGCACACTCACACAGCACGCTGTTCTCCTTACAGTGACCTTTGCCCTGGCGTTGGGAGGGAAGCGTTCCTCCAGATTTTCTAGCATGAATTTTCTCCTCATAAATATTAGCTGCTTGAAACTTGATGATTCTCTTTGGCATCCATTATAAAATCTAATGTATTCCAGTATCATTTTCAAAAAGTTCAGTACTAACAAATGTTTGCTTGTGAAGTTTGTGAAATGAGTGTCATATGTTGCCGTGTGTCACTTGCACTACACTCAGTTCCTGTTTCCTTGGAGAAACTGAGAGATGGGGAATGCCCAGAGTCTGAGCTTTTGAAAGCCTGTCTAGGGCTATCCCACAGCCCCTCTATCAGGATCTAAGTGTGCACTGGGTATCTTCCTATGATGTTCCTCCTGGTCTGCGTGTGTGTCTACATGTCTCCACATGTGTATGTGGTGTTCATCTTATAAAGTTGTCGTGTTACATGTTAAAGTTCTTATTTTAGTAAGCACTTAGAGATGTCCTTAATAAACCTCTCCTTCCTCAAGGCTGTGAGAAACACTAGTTTGCATTCACCAAGTAATTAACCCCCCTAGTAGGGTGGAGAAGATTTAAAAGGTAGCCTTGGATGAAGCACATCAAGTAAGAGTAGTACTCTTGTTTTGGATCCCAGGTCAAAATCACTCTCTCAGGCTCAGGGGATGGTATGTACAGTATCCCTGAGTATGATTTAATTCACGTTGTCACCTATTTAGGGGACAAAAGAAATAGTAAACTTCAAACAGTCTAAAAAATAAAACCAAATTGTGTTTTACTTGTATTTATGGAATGTGTTTGGATACCTACAGAATAATCAGGTTGCTTTTAAAACGTTTTTGTTTTTTCCCTCAGAATTGCCCCTGGATTACAAATTTACAACATTCTCTTCAAACAATTCAAAAACAGCTGGCTACTATCCAGTGGTCCACGGCACTAATGGCCTCATCAAGTGAGACACTGATAACAAAGCATCTTTCCTGAAAAATGAAGTAAAGGACCATATTTGCATCAAATGTGTGGCTAAAAAAAGTTCATTTTCAAAAAATGCCATACAATGCCTTATAGGAACAAGTTTTTAGTGGAAATTGAAGAAGAAATTTGTCCATAAGTTTCCATTTTACATAAATCACTTGCCGCTTAACTCGTTATATTAAAATCTCAGCATCCTCAAATTAAGAACATTCATGGTGTTTTTATCCCACAAGTTTTGAAATTAGAATTCACCTCGGGAGGTTCTCACATACATTTTTTCATAGACCTAGCCCAGTGGTTCTCAAAGCATAAGGCCCAACTGACAGCACCACCTAGAACTTGATAGTGCAGACTCAGGCTCTCCACAACCTCCTGAGTCATGAACTCGAGGAGCCCCAGCACCTGTGTCCTGAAGAGCCTGCAGGTGACTGTCAGCACAGCATGGGGACAGTGTTTGGGCTGAGCCTTCTGCAGAGAGTAGGTGACTGGTGTGCTCAGCGAAGTTGACCTTGGTACCTTCCATGCTCCTTTATCGGAAAGGGTAACCAGATTTGAGAACCACTGTCCTATCCCAGTTCTTCCATGTGTCCTCTCAGGTGACATGACTTCTCCAAGCTATTTAAAGTTTTATAAGAATCCTTGGTTTTCCAAAATAAGATAAAGAGGCAGGTTTTCTCCTGAGATCATACGGCCTGTAGAACAGAGAGGGCACTAGAAGCAGCTCTCAGCCTCCAGTGTTGCCCACTGAGTTTTTCTTTCCAAAATAATGTTAAAGGCTGCACATTCATTTTCCGTAACTTCAAGGCCCACATTCAATAAGGATCGCTGCCCTCCAAAGCTCAACCCTACCAAAAAAAAGTTACTATTAATTTTTCTCATTAATTTAGTTTGTAGCTATGAGTTAAAATTTGCATTTTCTCCTGAAGAGTGAGGGTGATTAACAGAAAAAAAAGTTGAGAAAAAGTGCTTTAAGAGGTTCCACATTTGTACTACAATCTAAGACAATGTATTCCATGTGCTGCATTATTATATTAGTAACTGTCCCCAGATATCTGCTTGTGAATGTTGTCCATAATTAACTCCTGGTTATTCTTTATGCTGTAACGTTGCTATCCATAATGGGGAGGACCAAAAAACATTGGTCATTTTTACTTGAATTGTAGCAGAGAATTTAGTATATAAAACATATAATGAAAAGATAAATATTTTGTTATAATTTGTAAATGTTCACATTAATCCCAAATATATTATGGGGTAAGTATCTCAGGGTAATTATAAGGTTACTGAAAATGTTTCCTCAAAGTCAGTAGCTTTGTTTCTTATCTACCAATAAGTATATGGGTATGTATTTGAAACTGATAAACTGTTTCTGGAATATTATAATACACTATCAAGCTTAGGGCCAAATGAAAGATTTTCTCTCATGTATAATTTCTTTTTTAAAATTTTCCCGTCTTTATTTTGTGAATGGCAAAGAATACACCTCTAAGTGCTTAGAAACTGTTAACGCTAAAAATGACAGTCCTAAAATAAAAAATCACATGTTTGGCCACTGACAGTATCCGTGTTTTTGTCCAGCCTCTACAAAGGGTAAGGAGCCATGCATGCACCGGTGTGAAAATGAAGAAGCACACGTGTTTAGTCTCCGCAGTAGAACTTTGACATAATGGCCAGGTCTGACTGTGACTGTTAATGAAACGGTTACATAATCACCATCTGCTGCAAGCTTTGCCCCTTGGTATTCCCTCTTGTAATCAGAGACTGTCCTTTTTCCCTGACCTGGTTTGGGGTCAGCTCTAATCTGGCCAGCAGCTGTCACTGTCCCGACAGCAGGCCATCCTCTGGCACAGGTGAGCGCGCTTTCTGCTTGGCTTAATGTACTCATCAGCTGCTAACTCGGACTCCAGGTGGGTGAACCTGTGAGGCAGCCAGGGAGTGGGCTTGAGCCCGGTGCCACACATCCTTGGTCACCGCCTTTTTGTTCCTGAGTGTGGACACTAAATTCTGTTTTATGAATGCTGAGGTCTACTAAGGCCACCAGAAGTGCGACACACCTCATAATTTCCAGAATTTCCCAGTGACCATCTGCGAGAGCTTCCCAACCTTTCATTCATTAGACAACACAGAACTTTTTAGTCATTTTTCACTTTTTGTTGAAAACAAGCTGTGTCTCCTTGAGGCACAGGAAGCGCTAGCACTTGCTTAGTTTTACAGCAACTCACTAGCACTAGGCTTGTTAGGAATGTGAGTGCAAGTACATTATTACTGGCCCCGGGAATAAGACAGCAGGGTTTATTTTTGAGATTACTCTCACAAGACGTAGCTGGTTTGCCAAATCACGACTTTTAATAGATCACATTACTCAAATTGTGTTCCTAAGAATAAAGGTATGAACAGAAACCAGAACAAGCTATTATTGAATATTCACAACTATACAGGGCACATGTGATAAGTTTGTTCTTGTTCACAACTACAGATTTTACCCAAGCACAGTGACAGAGGGACTACATGCATGTATCTCACACATACGGAGAGGTCACTCCAGGAGTAGAGTAAACATCCAGGCATGCACTTTGATTTGCAAAAATCCACGGTGAATTCAAGGGGTTAGGAAAAACCAGAGGGGAATTCTCAGAGCACACTGTCTAAACCCTCCTCTGACTAGGAAAAGCCTCCGGGGCACAGACCTGTACCCGCAGTCCTCTGGCAGGCTGAGGCAGGCTGAGGCCAGAGAATCTCAAATTCCAGCCCAGCCTGGGGCAGCTCAACTTAGGGAGATGTTGTCTCAAAATCAAAACATCAAAAATGGGCTGGGGTTGTAGTACATTGTGAAGGCTCAGTCTCCAGTGTACCACTAAACAAACTGAACTTAAACTTCGTCTGCTTATGTTGAACATCTTAAATTCATAATACAACAAACTTGCTCTTTGCAGCAGAAACTACATTTTGAACAATCTAGAGTCTGGTGACATTCAAATACGGGCTTCAGTTCTAAGACACTTTTCACTCTACTGTAGCACTGAGTTCAGGGAGAAGCTGTCCAGGATTCTCAACCCTGGCTGCACCTTAGGGCCAAATTCATTGGTTTTGGGAAGAAACCTGAACATCAGTACTTTTTTAAAGCTTGCAGCTGTAATACACTGAGCAGCCAGGTTTGAGCACCATTCAGCTAAAGGACTACTTGCCTGGATATAAATTATTGTAATTGAGAAGATAAACAGAAATATTGATTACATATTCTAAGCCAGGCACTGGGCTGCTATTTTCAGTCTACATTCTTTATTATGGTGTTAGTGTGTGAGTGTTCTAACAGTGACAGGTGCACAGTGAGCTCACTGTCAAGTGGGTGCTGTTTCTATAGTTCTCTCTACAGCTGAGTAAGACCTTCCCTATGTGATTAGCTTATCATGCAAATCATCACCTCTACCTTACAGATAAGGGAACTGAAACTCCTAGGTTTAGTTTGGCTAATATGTGGTAACTGTAAAACAGGAATTTAATCCTGATATAAAAGCAGTGCCTTCCCTCCAACAGGCTCTAAGACATTCGGATATTTATAAAACTTCTCACCTAAGTGCCCCATTTACTTTTAACTGACCTACATGCTTCTGGATGTTCTCAAGGAAATTGCCTTTTACAAAGTGAAGCCGGAAAGTGCACATGTACACTCCACCTAACTGGACAGAAATGTTTCTTGAAGTCTGGAGAACTTTTGAGGCAAGAGAAAGTGGATTAAAGTTGCTCTTCAGAGGTCAAATAAAAAGAACCCCTTAAGCATGGAGAAAATCTTTTTTCCAAGTAATACACTCCCCGTGGTAACAGAGGGGAAATGCTGTATCTGTCACTTGTGCCCCAGGTGAAAAGCCCTAGGTGGTCACAGATCCTGCTGGCCAGGCTGGCCCCAAGTCTCTTTTTTGTGGTGGCTGATATGAATGTGCCCACTGCGAGAGAAGATACCAGATGGATGGTATTCCTTTTGATGCAAGGATAACCTTTACTCCCCCATTTCATCCTTACATGGTACTGAGTAAACAATAATTACTGGTAAGACTGCCACCAAAATTAGCTGGGGATGGTGCCCACACCCCCTATCCTATACATTCTGGGAATCAGAGCCAGAAAGATCCTAAGTTTGAGCTAAGCCTGGAAAATTTAATAACTTGGTGAGACCATCTCAAAATAACAATAAAAAACAATGGGCTGAGGATTCAGATCAGTGCAAAGGCCCCAAGTTCAATCACTGATACTGAAAAAATTTTAAAAAATCAGCCATAATTAAAAAGACTAGTTTTCCAAAACCAAGTATATTCCTTTCAACGAATGGCAAGCCTCCATGGAACTGACCTGATGCACTGCTAGACTTCGGTCATTTTCTCTTTCTTCCTAGCCAGTGCTTCACCACAGGGGCTGTGCAGCGTCTATGCAATGGCGTTTGTAACCACTGAAATATTTGCATTTTCTGACCATTTATATCTGTAAACTAAAAGAGAACCATTTTGTTTTAGAAAAATACAAATCTATAGGTCTTAAACTTTATGAGCTTAAATACACAATTCAACCCTGTCATTGCAGAACCCAACTACCCTACCTCTATGAAAACTACTTGGTGTAACTTAATACTCAAGCTTATTAGACACTTTCCTCTTTTATCTTCTACCAATGCTTTTTACCCATATTGAATTTTAGCCAGATAGCCATGCCTTAAGAGTCACAAACACATTCCAGGAAGAAAGTAGTAACATGTAAGTTAGATACTTGATATGATTTGATGTATTCACCAAGTACAACCTTGCTGTCCTAAGTAATTATTCGTAACCGCATTAAACAAGGGAAAAATGAAGCTAATTTTATTGATAAACTTAATCCTATGTCAAAATTATTTCAAAATGCGTTTAATATGAAAAAACTGAGGCATTTCATTTTCCCTATATTGTCTCCAAATCACAATGTGTATTTGATATTTACAGCCATGGTTTCAGACCAGCCACAGTTCTGCTGGTCTTAACAGCCACTGGTGGCTAAAGGCTGGTATAAGGTTGGACACCTCGAGTCTAGAGTCTAACCTTGTCTCCAATGTGACAGTTACCTGAAAATACACCAAAAAGATTACATGAAAGATAACCCCAAATTAAGTCATGTTAAAATGGAAGCTGAATGATTAAAATATCTGGAGATAACTATAAAAATGGGAAATTTGTTTACAAATGGCTGTGCAAATATCAGGGGGCATTGGTTTTTATAAAACAGAATTTTTACAAAAACTTTCCACTGCCTTACTAGTAGGTTGCCCTCTTCTTTTTTCCATCTGAGTTGTTCATTATTTTTCTGCTCCCAACTATGGGCAAAATACACTAGCTGCACAGGGATATAAAAGCAGGGTGTAAAAGCCACTGTCCCTATTTTTACATTTCCAGACTAGCAAGATGAGTGAAAATATGGCAAATACATACTTCTATTTATTCCTATTTTCTTTTAATGTATCACTCTGTCAGCTATTTTTCTATCAGTACTTCCCCAGTATTCAATACTGGGAATGGAATTTTGTCATTCTTCTCTTTCCAAGGCCTAACACAGAGCCTTAATATAAAGTTGTTAATTTGCTACGATAATTGTTTTCTAAAAGAAGTTTCTACAAAGTGCACTAAGTACATTTCTAAAATGATTTTATCTTCAAGTGTAGAGCAGAAAGATTACAAGGCAGAGAAGTTAACAGGACAGGCCTTGAAGGACTTGGCAGAAGAGGGTAGCGAGAGTTTGAAGAATTAACACATTTTCTCAGATGAGAAAACATAGGACTAGCACATCACATAGAACAGTTATCTCTGAATGTTTATTAAATGTACAAGTGAATAGAAGAGCATCATGAGTTATCTGACGACAAATTTTATAGATACAGAGATGGAGCATCTGAAGAAGTGAAGGGAAGGTGATACTGCACAAGCAATCGGGGAAAAAACTGAAATCTCTAGTGTAGAAGTTGCATTTGTAAACAGTGCCAAAACAAAACAATAGTAGCCACTACCTTAGAAAGTACAGTAATGTACTCTGTTTCCTACTTTTAGGATAATGCCTATTGTGCCCATGTAGGAAATTTAATGATCCTATCATCTGTCATTAACTTGGAGCAATTACATTTAGGAATCTTTGGCGACAGGGTGAAAAATAAGATATCTAGCAGAGTGACATGCTTTTATTTTTACATCATGCATATAAAAGAAGCCAAATATGCCAGTGGTACACTTTTAATTTGACAGACTGATCTCACAAGTATCTGTGCAATTAAGTAAAAAAAAAAAAATGTCCATTACTAAGTTAGCAGAGCAAATTATCAAGAAATGAATCAAGCCATACATTTTGGTGTATTATTTTTCCACAAAGATAGTAGTTTGACAAGTCTGAAAAAGACCATGGCATCCAAACTATATTTCTAAGAATACAGTTTAACAGAAGAAGTGCAAGTTGAAAACTTATATTCACTTATGTCTCAATATTGTACAGGAAAGACTTAGTTTTCCAGTTGTTCCCAAATGGAAGCTGTACAGTGCCGTTTCCACATAAGCAGAAACTGAAAATCACAAGGCTTTACTAAGTACTAGTGAAACAGGAACAATACTGACCCTCCACAAACATAAGGTCACATTTTTTAAAAGCATTCAAAATTGAACTGTTTCTTTAAAGAATCTTTTCGAGGCATCAGATTTAATACTCCAAACATCGTGCAGTTTTCCTATTTCAATCCAGAGAAAGCATCTCCTGCCGTCACCACTGCCAACAGGACTGGCAGGTGCTCCGTCAGCCCAGTCTGCATTCTCGGCCCCACTTTTCACACAGCTCAGTTCTGCCTCCAGCCTGTGTTCAGTCTCCCCTGAGTGGAGAACCTGCTACGAATCGGAAAGCATATTTCACCTTCGGGGGAGGTTGGTCTCCCTTTAAGCACTCCAGGATTTGCTAATGGGCAAAGGAAGCTGGGAAGACAGCATAGTCATCAGAATCTCCAGTAATTTTACAGGGTAACCTCTGCTCTAGAAATGACAGCAAAATAAAAGTCTGCTTTTCCTGAACTATCCTTCTAAAGTGTTTTTTTTTTTGTTTTGTTTTGTTTTGTTTTGAGACAGGGTCTCACTCTGTAGCCCAGGCTGGTCCTGAACTCACTATGGAGCCCAGGCTGGTCTTGGACTCACAGCAATTCTCCTGCCTCAGCCTCCTGAGTGCTGGGACTACAGGCGTGCCCACCATGCCCACCTTATGTGGTGCTGGGGAATTGAACTCAGGAATTTAGCGCCTGACTTAGTGCTTTCTAGGCAAGTGCTTCAACCGCTCCAGCCCCTAAAGCTTTTTTGAATAGGAAAAGAGAAACGGTTAATGTGGAAGAGGGACAATGGCAGCAGCCAGCCAGCCAAAAGCAGGCAACTTTAGAAGGTAACCAGTAGGGCGGGAAGCGTAATGTAAATCACACAGAGACAGTGCCTCCCGGTTGCTTTCCTGTGTCATCATCAATACCCACTAACTGTCCACAGATCACGTGCCTATAATCCTAAATACAGACAGGGCCAGCAGGCGGGCTCCTAGGCAAGGTCAGAAATCCCGGTGGCAATAAGAGTTGAAGCCCTGGGAAAAGCACTGTAAACAAAGGCAACACAACCTACACTGTCTGTTGCTTGTCTCACGTGTGAGTCAGGGCCATGCAGCATGTGACATTTATACAAGAGAGCAGGAAGGCATGGAGAGGCATGTGCACGAAAGTGTCAGTCTTGAGGCTGAAAGATCGGAGTGTGTATCCAGAGGGGAAAGAGAGGGAAATCAGAGAAACGGAAAGATACCCACGCTCTGCCCAAGCACACGTCCAGCAGGAGGTGCAGAGACGCTGTGCGGCAGTATCCCGGGGCAAAGGTTAACCGGACTGGAACCCGAAGGGTCTGGGAATCTCCACCGGCTCTCTCAGTGGGCGGCGTCGGGGTCGACGGACCCCGTCCCGCATCAGGTAGTACTGCAGTGGGTTTGGCCACAGGTCCTCCTTGATGATCTCGGCAATTCTGTCAGCCTCCGGAAGGCTGTGGTCTGCAAACCAGGTAAAGAAGCTGCAGACGAGGTCTTGGTTTCTCCGAATGAAAGACTGGGGCTCCTGGCCCCGGCGCCAAATGATTGGCGTGGAGAGGGACACCACTTGGCCAGGGGCTCGGACCTCATACTCCTTGACGATTAGCTTGTTTCTGAAGTAAGGGTTCCGGCGAAAGAAAAACTTAAACTTGCAGCCAGTTTTTGGGTGCCTGAGCTCCTTCACCTCCAAATTGGTCACATACCTTAACATGTCTGCGTCTGGGCCCCGAATCATGGCGGACAGCTGCGGGTGGTTCCGGAAGGCTGTCATCCAGAAGCCCGGGATATTCTGGATGATGTAGTTCCTTCGCTCCAGGTAGTGTCGGCGCATCCGCCCGAACTTCTGCTCCAGCTGCTGGAAGGCCCTGTCAGCTTGCGCGTTCACCGTGTCCAGCTCCCGCTGGATGGCCTCCAGGGGGTCCACGCGCAGGGCCCCCACGTCCCGGGCGCCGGGGCGGGCCTCCTCCCGCGGCTCCGCGGCCACGTCCATGTCCTCTCCGACCGCTGCCTCCTCCACCGTCACCCCTCCGGCTCGCTCAGGGTCCTGCCCGGCTCCCGCGAGGCCGGCGCCCGTCTCCGTCTCCGCCTTGTCCTCGGACCCAGGCCTCACGACGCCGCTGCGGTCCCGGGCGCCCGCCCAGGGCTCGGGGCCGGCCTCCAGGCCGCGGCCGGCGGCGCCCGACGCCGAGGACGCCCCCGAGCCCGCGGGGCGCTCCTCGGCGGGCGCAGCCGGCTCCGCGCGCGCCGGGCCCGCCTCGGGCTCCGCCGGGCCCTCCGAGCCGGGCCTCTCGGCGCGGCGGCCGTCCCGGGCCTGCGCCGCGCGCTCGGGGCCACCTGCCGGGCCGCCGCCAGCCGCCGCCCACCCCTCGGCGGGGAGCGGCGCGATCTCCGCCATCTCCGGAGCCGCCGCGGCGTCCCGCGGGGCGCAGGCAGGGGCAGGGAGGCCGCGGGCCGCGGGGAGAAGGGCCCTCTCGGCCCCCGCCAGGCCGCCGGCGCTGGTGACAGGCGGCCGGACCCGGCGAGGACCCCTTCGCCCACGGAGACTAGGCTCGGGAAGACGGGGTCGCGCTGCCCGGACCCCGGCCGGCGTCTCCAGGCGATGGCGTCTCGGAAAGATGACGTCGCGCGAGCGCGCCCCAGTCGGAGGGGCGCGCGTGATGACGTCATAGCCCGGCGCGTCGCCGCGGCCCCTAGGCCCGGCGGTGTCGTGCGTTTTCCCTGTTAACCTAGCCGCTTGGAGCAGTGGTTTTATTGACATAAGTGAGCGTCGGGCGTCTCCGAGACCCCCGGCCATGACGCCGCTCCTGGCCGTGTTTGTGGGAACTGGCCTGGCCCGTCCGCCGCGCAGTGGGCGGCTCTCTGCCCTTCAGACATGGCCTCCCGCCAGGCGCCGAGGGAGTGCTGTTCGGGTTTTCAGTTTTTTGAGTCCGGAAAGCAAGTATGTTCGCTGTTACTCTGTACAACCAGGCAGCAAAAATCATCCCCTAATTTGAACTGGAATGAATGACGAAATAGTTCTCTTTCCTTAACAGAAGTGGCGTAAAAAGTCGATTCTAGCCCCAAACGTGCTAGGGTTATTTATACTATTAAGAAGATACATATTCTTGGTAGTCCTCGACTAATAACCGCATCAAATAAGAACTTGTGGTATGTCGTGTCAGGAGGAATTAAGCAGTTCGCCACGCACCACTCCACGCCCCTCTCCGCAGGAAAGAGGAAATGGCAGGCGTTTCCAGCCTTGCCATCTGTGAACTTGCGGGAGCCCGGAGTTCTGTAGACGGTTGTCAGTACTCACAAGCAGCAGTTCGCTCCAAGAGCTCACTCGAGAGGAATGGTGTTTCAAGTTTGTTGGGATTGTTAAATTCGTGTGCCCGAACTGTGAGAAAGCCAGCGCTAGAGGAGAGCGGGAAATAAAGTCAACTTCACTGAGGATGCTGGCAACCCAGAAGCAAGGAGAGGTTTTAACATGAGGTTTTCCAAAGCTCTGGGAAAGCCCGAAGTACTTAGATGAGGATGGAGTTCAGGGCTATGGGCAAAGATCACTATTTCCAGGCAACTGGAGCCAGTCCTGTGTTATTTTGATGTCCTCAGAAGTCCTAATCTCCTAGGGTCAGCCTGTTTTCATCTTGAAGGCAAGAAGCCCTAGAGGGCAGAGGGAAGGCCAGGCCCTGGAAGAAGAGGGGAGTGGGGGACAAGGAAGGGTGGAGGGACTGAGGGCAGTAGCCTGCCACAGTGAGTTATGTCAGTGTTGATCTTCTGGAGTTGCGTGGCGTCAGAGAAGTATCAGCAGAGGGACACCCGCCGTCAATTTATGAGGAAAAGCCAATGACAGTGGCTAACCCGCAGCCTCGGAGCAGAAAGCAGGGTGCTCACTCCAGGTGGCGAGCGCAACTCAATTTACCCATGCCATAGACTGATAATCTTCATGATGTCCATGTCCCAGTCTTCAGAACCTGTCGTGTGTGCTGTGTGGCAAAGGGATTTTGCAGCTATGATCCAGGACCTAAGGCTGGGAAAATTGTCCTGCTCTACCCAGGGGTCCTGTGGAACAGAAGTGATCCTTGTAAATGGGGCAGGAGTATCAGAGGTGGGATGACCACCGCTGAGGAACAAGGCCAGCCTCTGAAACTCTACAGGTAAGGAAGTGGGTTCTCCCTGAGAGCCCCCAAGGGCACACCTTGGTTCTTGATGTCTCACCTCCAGAACTGTCAGGTAAAAAATATTTTTCCTATGATGCTGGAGATGAAGCCCAAGTCTTTCACAGTGAGCTACATCCCCATTCCATTTTTGATATTTGATTTTGAGACAGTTTTTGTCAGTGGTTGCAGGGCTTATAGACTTGTGTCATTAGGCCCAGCTAAAATAATAAATTTATGGGGTTTTTTTACAAAGAAAACAAGGTGTAAAATAGATCTTTATTTAGAAGGAAAGAACAGAGGGCTAAAAGCTCCTCTTATCCAAGAGGAAGTCCCAAGTGAATTGCTCCAATGTTATTTTGTTATTGTTGTTGTTGTTTGGATTTTTTTTGAGGCAGGGTCTCACTCTGTAATCCAAGACACCCAGTCTCCTAGGGTCAACCTCTTTGTTTTTACGCCCTTAAATTTGTGTTAAATATGTTACAGATGCAATGTGAAGTCAGTACAGTGTGAGTGATTGCTTCTCTGCAGCAGGCTGTTTCTCGCACATGGGCCCCTTCCCTAGAGTAGTCCCCTTACTCTCTCTTCCTATTCTCTTCCCCACCTTCCTCCCTTAAACTCCACCCTCATTTTCTTCCATGGGCCCTTTCCCTCCAAAGGGCTCCTTCCATCATGGGCCCTTCCACCTGTGGACCCCTTTGTCTCCCCCACACCCCCCCCAAAGGCTCCTTTCTCCTGTGGGCCCCTTCCCTGTCGTTATCGCCTTCCCTTGTGTTGGCCCTTTCCACCCCATCCCTGTGGGCCATTTTCCTCCCATGACCTTCTTTCCAAAGTCTGTGTATTTGGGTATTGAAATCAGAAATACACCGAGTGGATACACAAAATTGAATCCTAAGTGTCCCAAAGAGGATGTCTGAGGTGACTGAACTGTAAGGAGGCTGTGTTTACGTGCTGCTCTGCACAGTCACATAGAATGCCATAGATTATTAAAGTTGTTGTGGTTTGGATCTGTGGGGGACCCTGACTAGGCCTGGGATGATTGTAGGTAGCAGTGGCTCATACCCTGGTAATCTCAATGCTCAAGATGAGATTGGCAGGTGTGGGGCCACTCCCTCTTATCCCAGACCCAGGATGGGCCACAGCTCAGGTTTCAGCATACCCAAATAACTAATTTTCCCCGGTTCCAGACCCTTACCAGAAATCATGTGGTCTGGTTTCGAAAAACCTGCCATGCAAGTTAGGCTACTTCCAGACCCCAAAATCCCCCCAGTCAGTGAATGACCCTTGCCTTTTTACTTGGTAGACCCACCTCCCTTAAACTGCTTATAAGCCTGTCCCTCACCTCCAATAAACGAGCTGTTAACACTGATTCAGCCTCCCAGATGTGATTTCATCATACTCATGCCGCTCAAGACCCTGTTCCCTCAAACATCGCCAATCTCGAGACCCTCTTCCCTCAGACTTCACTGGTTTCTGATCACCAGTGGCCAACAGTGGCCAGGAACCCCTGGGCCCTGACAAATCTGAAGTATCCCCCAAAAACTCCTTGCGTCTATGGATACAGTGTATTGTTGGGAGGTGGGACCTGGATGGAAGGGGCTGATGCTTGGAGCTTGCCCTGGAGTGTCCTGTGCAGATTCCACCCCTCCTCCCAGACTGGGCTCTGTTCTGCCTTGCTGTGAGGATCTCTGCCTTCGGAGCACCAGCTCCAGCTCCGGCTCTGGCCCAGATCAGGCTCCAGCCCCCTCATGTGATTCCACCATTTTCCAGCTGCCCACCTGTTGAGACCTTCTGAGATTGTAAGCTAAAATAAAATTTTCCTCCCAGAGTTGTGGATGTCAGATTTTCTGTTGCAAGCAGCCAAAAAGTATCTAGATAGAAATTGGCACCAGAGAAGTGGGGTTGTTGCTGTGACTTTACCATGTGGTTGGGAAGCCTTTGGGATTTGTTTGTGAAAGGTGGAAAGGATTGAGGATGCTGGCTGGAGAAGCTTTGGAGGGCTCTGAGCCAAGCATGGTGGGAGATTCTTGTTGGAGCTCAGAAAACCAGAGTGCTGATAAAAGTGTTGATTGGAAAAGCCAGACTTAAGAAGTTTCAGATGGTAAGAACTGTATTGGCAAGTGGTCAAATAACCATGCATGCTAAGCTCTGGCAGAAAATTTGTCAGCATTTTCCCCTTGTCCAGAGACTTTGACTGAAACTGAGATTAAGGGCAGTGGACTACTTAATCTGGTAGAGGAAATCTCAAGGCAGCCCAGTGTCCAGGCTGTTGCATAGCTGCTGTTTAAGGCTTTTATTTAGCCAAGTCTGTGGTGAGAGACAGGAAAAAATGTCAGACAAAAAATTACATAAAAAGTTTGCAATACCAGACCAAAATTGACTGCAGTGGTAGGGCCAAAGAGCATTGAGAAGTTAAAGAGATTAGCAGTAAAAATGAAGCCAAGTACTTGTACTTAGGACCATAACAAAGATGCCATAAGAAAGGACATCTCAAAAATCAATAAGGCGCTCTTTACCAACAAAAGGGGGCGAGGCAAAAGACTTCTCTCTGAAAAGTATACCCCAGGGTGAAAGGAAAAAATGTCTGTCAGAGTCCAGCCTCCTGCAGTTTAAGCATCTAAGAACTCAGGGACTTGAGCAGCATTATCCCAAAGGGGCCAGGCTACTGCTCAAGTCAGTGACAGATCTCGGTAACATCCACACATTCCTGGATTTACAGGCTTGCAGAGCACAAGAGTTGTGAGATCATGGAGGCTTCACCCAGACTTCAGAGGAAGGCCCTGGTGCCAGCAGGTGTGCTCCTGGGAGGGCAGTGTGTGAAGTTGTAAGAGAGAAACTGAGAGTGTGGTGGAAAAGCCAGGAACATGTGATCCTCCGCTGAGTAAATATGCAGGCTGTGAGTGGATCTGACTCAAAGGAGAAAAGATGGAGGTTGCAACTAGCAGTGATTTTGTAGGAGCCAGCCCGTTGGAGTTCATATCTTGCCTCAGTTTACCTTGGTACTAGATATGGGACTACAGGATTTAACCTTTGCTCTGCTGAGTCTGCAACTTGTTTTGGTCCAATTGCCTTTTATTCTCCTATTCCTCTTTTTTGGATGGGAATGTTGGAAGTGTTTAACTTTGGTTTTCACCGGAGCTCGCAGTTGAGAGTTTCCCTTGTGTCTCAGGAAAGACTTTGGCCTTGAACTTTTTTTTTTTTAACAGTGCTGGAAATGTCAAGACTGGCAACTTTTGGGAAGGACTAAATGCAGTTTGCTTAAGGAAGTAGGCATTACTTTTTTTTTCGGGGGGGGGGTGCCAAGGGAAGAATGTTGTAGCTTGCATCTGGAGTGTCCCCCCACACCCTCATGTAGCTAAGGATACAATATGTTGTTGGGAGGTGGGCCTGGCTAGAAGGGGCTGGTGCTTGGGGCTTGACCTGGAGGGGTGTGTGATGGTTCTACCCTTCCTTCTAGACTTGGCTCTGTTCCACCATGCTATGAGGATCTCTGTCCCTAGAGCACCAGCTCCAGCTCTGGCACTGGACTGGGCTCCAGCCCTCCCCTGTGATTCCACCAATTTCCAGCCACCCACCTGTGAATGTACTAAGACCTTTAGAAACTGTGAGCTAAAATACATCTTTCCTCCCTCAGTTGTGATTGTCAGGTATTCTGTCCCAGCAATAAAAATAACTAAGACAAATGTGTTAAAAGAAAGAAAAGGGGGGAGGGGAGATGGTCAAGATGGCGGCTGAGTAACAGCACTGCACAATGTCT
Organism: Ctenodactylus gundi; assembly: GCA_004027205.1. Classification (NCBI taxonomy): domain Eukaryota; kingdom Metazoa; phylum Chordata; class Mammalia; order Rodentia; family Ctenodactylidae; genus Ctenodactylus; species Ctenodactylus gundi. Next base: position 182,841 of record PVKB01001709.1, on the reverse strand, counting down.
CCTCATCAACTCACTTAAAAAGTCAAGAAGATAGTTATAAAAAGCGTGTTTGGTGTAGCTAGGAAAGAGAGGCGCATCCCCAGAAACTGAAAGGCAACCAGCGGGAGGCCAGAAACTCCAAAGGATCATCAAAACTGGAGGGATAAAAAAATCCCCGCAGTCCAGGAAGCGGCCACAGCCAGCGGCAAATGGCAGGCAGCGGCGGACTGAGAAAAGCTCCTGGGGACCTGAACATCTGACTGAACAGAGCAGAGCTGGGAGAGGATGGGGCACACAACAATAGGAGAAGAGGCTGTGAGCAGGTCAGAAGCAGCCTACAAGGTGCGGCCCCACACTGCCGGCACCCACAGATCACAAACAAGGTCCAGAGGCCAGACCTCAGCCCAAGATAAGCCTGGATCCGGACTAGTGGGAATCACTGGCTGCGGGCGGCCCTAGCCAGCCTCAGAAGCACCAACCCGTGGTTGTGTGTACTACAAACACAGTATGCACTCCCCCTAGAAAAGGTCCCAGGATCCCAGATCAGAAACAGGGCTCAACAGCCGTCACAGGTAGTGACGTCAACAGGAGCCATTCTCTTTCCTGTGCACCAGAGACAGTCAGAGGTAGCAGAACCATGGGGAAACGTGGTAACAAATCTTACACAAAAAGATATGATTCCCCAGGGGAGGGTGCAAGGGGTGCTGAAATTGCAGAACCCAAAGAAAAGGACAAAAATGATGGTAAGCTCTGGGCCCAGATAGTCAGTGAATTAAAGCAGGAATTAAACCAGGAAGCAAAGCAGGAAATAAATCAGACAGCACAAAACTACAAGAACACTTAGCTAAGCATAAAGCAAGCCTTGAAAAGAAATTAGAGGAGACCAAAGAAGAAATGGGGAAGCGCAGTCACAAATCTCCTACAAAAAGACCTGAAACCCCAGGAGATGAAGTCAGGGTAAATAAAGATGAATATGGCAAAAATGATGGCAACTTCTGGGCCCAGAAATTCATTGAATTAAAACAGGAATTAAAGCAGGAAATAAAAGAGACAGCAGAAGAGCTACACGAATACATAGATAAGCAAAAAGCAAGCCTTGAAAAGCAACTAGAGGAGACCAGAGAAGAAATATACCAGAAGATAATGACGACAAAAGAAGAAATTAGAGAAGAACACAACAGAGAGATACAGAAAAAATTGAATGCAGATATTCAGGAAATGAAAAACACACAGGTAATAAGCAACCACTTTAAACAACTTCAGAATAGTATGTCAGACCTAAAAAATAAAGTGACTAAGCTGCAACATACAGGCCATGAAGAATACAAAGTAAATAAAGAAAGTGAATCATTACAATGACTGATAGATGATTCAAAGAGAAATAACCTCAGAATTATGGGAATTGAGGAGAAGACTGAGGACAAAACAAAAGGCGTAAAGGACATGTTTAATGAAATAATGGAAGAAAATTTCCCAAATCTAAAAAAAAGAAATGAACATGGAACTATTGCAGGCATATAGAACACCAAACAACTTGGATCAGAAGAGACCCTCATCACGACACATCATAATTAAAATTCTAGAAACCTGACACAAAGAGAAAATACTGAAAGCGGTAAGAGAAAAACAGAAGGTGACCTACAAAGATAAACCCATTATGATAACGGCAGATTTTTCAGTCCAAACTTTGAAAGCAAGGAGATCGTGGAGCAATGTCATCCAAGCACTAAAAAAATATAGATGCCAGCCAAGACTGCTGTATTCAGCAAAATTATCTTTTAACCTAAAGGGAGAACTTAAAACTTTCCATGACAGAGACAGCTTAAAGGAATTTACAGCCACTGAGCCAGTATTGCAGAAAATACTTAAAGGAAATTTGGAAAGTGAAAGGGAGACCAGCGAAACCAGTGACCCCAGAGAAAAAGTGACAACAGCTAGAAGAGAAGGAGTTGAGAAAAAAGTAGGTTAGTAATCAGTGAAATATGAGTAAATAAGATATGAAAGTTAGGAAATTAAGAAATAACTAGATTTGCCTACATGTCTGTCGCTTTAAGTATATTTATGTGGTATAGATTTAAGTTCATTGAATGTAGCAATGTGATACAGTTTTAACTTTGTTTTGTTGTAGCAATTCACTTATTAGGTCACTAATGAAAGTTTATCCTAAGGAAACTGATTGATATAAAGATAACCTTGTGAATGTACAAATATGCACCTTCCAGTATTGAGCTAAGGCAATTGAAATTTATTTATTTATTATTTTTTCTTCTTTCCAAAATTAACTATCCTTTTGAACTACATGCTTATAATTATTTTCTAGTGTGAACTGGTGGGTAAGGCCAGGTTTAACAATAACAACGAAGATGTAGGAAAATATGGAAAAAAACTTTTGGTGAATATCCCAATGAAGGGATTGTTTGGATTCAGAGAGGAGATACCAAGATGTGACTACTGCGAACCCATTAGAGGAATAGGAAGCTGGGGTAGAGTGGTGACTTGAGTGAAATGACTTAGGCGTGGAAAATTAATATGTTCAACACCGTATGGTTTCTCAGACTTGGAAAACCCAGATCACAGACATTCTTTGGAACCATATGAAGTGATAGCTGGAGCCGGGGGAAGGGACAGGGAGGGGGTGGGAGGGGAGAAGATGGGAAGGGATTGTGAAGTCGATGTGATACATAGATGTACGAAACACCCAAATTCATTGTAAATACTATGTATTACATCTGTATATTAATAAAAATAGTGGGAAAAAAGAAAAAGAAAGCAAATGAACAGAACGGAGTGTCTCCTGCTTGCAGATGAGAAGGTGAGAAAGTGAGCGTGCATGGTCACCTTGCTCTCCTTCCTGACCACACTGTCCATCGGACCCAGGGCCTTGCACTTGCTAGGCAAGCAGTCTAACTGCTGTGCTATCCTTCCAGCCCCAAGGGCGAGGATTCTAAAGAGAAAAGGAGCTGCATGTGTTCTGTGTCGCTTCTTTATAGAAGCTGGAAGGAGGGGTTCTTCAGAGCAGGAGTGTCAACCTGTAGCCAACCAGTTTTTTGCCCTGGATATTTTAGAATATTATAATGAAGAAATTTTAAAAGGAATTTTGGCTACTTACATACAGTACATTAACGATGTTAGATAACATGTGGCCCAACAGTCCTCTTCCAGTTGAAAAACAAGTGCAGAAAAACAAAAAACACACAAATCAAAACATAGTGGGAGGCTTAGGTAGGACACTCAGATTCCAAAAGTCCATCCTACACCAATTCTTTCTGCTCAGAGAAGAATACTTAACAGTTTCCACTTGGCCACAGAAAATTGCTGTTACCCTAACAGAACTACTGCATGGCTTTTTCTTGGGTTTGTGGTCCTAAAGTCCCATGTGGGCCTTTTCCACCACCCAGGCTTCCTTCCTGCTGGGACATTTTCTCCCTTAGCAGGTGTTGCCCCTTCTCTAAGACCACAAACCTGCCTTGCCTTAGGGTGCACTCTCCATTTTTAAATGCAGTAAGTTAACTAGATTTTATAAAAGAAATACTAGTAAGATGTTAACTGGCTTAGTTACTTTCTCAGTGTTGGCTGGAATATCTACCTCTTAAGGGAGGAAAGATTTATTTTAGCTCACAGTTTCAGAAGGTTACAGTATATTTCACAGGTGGCCAGAAATGGTGGACACACATGGTAGGGAAGCAGCTGGAGAGCTCTTCATCACATGGCAGAATAGAGCCAAGACTGGAGGAAGGGAGAGCCAGCATATATCCTTCCAGGTCAAGTCCCAAGCACCTTTCCCTTCAGCCAAGCCCTACCTCCCAACAGTACACGATATCTTTGTACATGAAGCTTTTGGACGACACATCAGATCCAAACCACAGAATTCTGTCCCTGGACCCCAAGAAACTAGTGTTTGCCTCCTTAGGCAAAGTGCATTTAGTCTTTCTCTAAGAGATGCCAAAGCCTGAACAGTTCCAGAACTGTTAAAAGTCCAAAGTCCAAAGTCTCTGGGATGCAAGACAAACTCTTAGCTGCGAGCTCCTGTGAAAAACCAAAGAGTTAAGCACTTCCAACATACAATGGCACAGAGTAAACACTCCCATTCCAAAAGAGAGGAATAAAAGGATAAAAGGCAATTGAACCAAAAGTAGTTTTAAATTCAGTAGGAATCCTGCAGCTGCATATCCAGCACCTTGTGGAAGCTGTCGCCAGGTGTGAACTCCAAAGGGCTTGGGTGGCCCTTCCCCTACAGTGCTGTCACTGGCTGCAACCTTCATCTTCTCTCCTTTGGGCTGGATTTTCCCACAGCCTGCAGCCTTCTTCAGGGAACGACCCATGCTCCTGGCTTCTGCAAACGTTGGGGTCTCCACTGTACCTCAGGGTTCTCCTTCACAACTTCATGCGTTACTCTCTCAGAGGCACACTGACTGGCCTCCAAGGCCTCCCTCTGAAATGTAGGTGGAAGCCTCTGTAACCCCACCACTCTGTACTCTGCAAACCTGCAAGGCCAGGACCACGTGCACATTGCCAAGATCTACCACTGGCTTGAGCAGTATCCTGATGCCCTTGAACAAACACTGGCTCTCTTTTTGGCACTGCAGGATGCCATGAGGTACACTCCTCAGAGCAAAGTCCTTTCCCTCTCTACTCTTGAGTTGGTAAAGGGTGGGGTCTTGTTGATTTATCAGGTATCCTTCCTACATTCCTGATTGTAAGAACTTGGCTCCTTTTAATGTTAATCTCTTTAGCTTCCCCTTCTTCCTCTGCTCTACTACTATCGGCTCTTTCAGACTGGCAAAACTATGAGCTTTACATGTAATTTTTCTCTGCCATTTTTTCCTCCCTTTCACTATAGATTTGGCTAAAGCACTAGACAGTTATGTAACGGCCTGAACATCAGGCTGCTTTGAGATTTACTCTGCCAGATCAAGTAGTCCAGAACCCTTAATCTCTGATTTAGGCAAGGTATCAAGACAAAAGCAAAATGCTGACAAGCTTTCTGCCAGTGTATGGCATACATGGTTTTTAGACCACTTACCAGCATAGTTCTCTTTCCCGTGTGAAACTTGTTCAGCCCGGCCTTTCCAATCCTCACGTCTATCAGCACTTTGGTCTTCTGAGCTCCAATCAGAATCTCCCACCAAGCTTGGTTCAGAGTGCTCCAGGGCTTCTCCATCTGACACCCTCAAACCTTTCCAAAGGCCTCTTGCAAGACAGTTCCAAAAACTTCCAAACCTTCCAGTCAGCAATGACCCCACTTCTGTGGTACCAATTTCTGTCTTAATTACTTTCTCAATGCTTAGGCAGAATGCCTGACATCTACAACTTAAGGGAGGAAAGATTTATTTTAGCTCACAGTTTTCTAAAGGTTACAAGTCCATTCACTGGTGTCCAATAATAGTGGACACACATGGCGGGGGAGAACTCTTCATGACGTGACAGAACAGAGCCAAGTCTAGGAGGGTCAGAAAACCAGTACGTGCTTCTCCAGGTCAAGTCCCAGGCATCTTCCCCTTCCAGCCAGGCCTCACCTCCCTACAGTACATAGTATCCATAAATACATGAGGCTTTTCAGGGACACTCCAGATCCAAAGTACAACACTGACTTAGCCAAAGTCATCCGTACTATAATTGATAAATTCTTGCTGGTACAGCTTTTCTTAACCACCCTGCAACTCCTTAGTCTTCCTTCCAAAATTGCCACAGTTCTTTCCTGACCTATCCCCTGCAATTCAACTCTTGTGGATACTCATCCCTGCAGTGGTTTTATTTTTCTGTGTGCCAGCCTTGTACCCCCTACAGCCCTAGGTCATGGGTAGTGTTAGGTAAACCCACTGGCACTAACTCAGTGTAGCATGGGGATTGGGTTTTGATAAATTCTTAATGATATTTGTTGATTTGGGAATAAACCTTAAAAGATCTTAGAAAAACTAATAGTGTGTGTATACTGATGGTATATTTTATCAAAAGAGGAATAGGTTTTGGCGGGAATCAACATATTACCATTTTGGCTTTTGGAATGTGGATAATATTGGTATGTGACAGCGCATCTGGAAATAAACTTCCTTGCCCAAAGATAGTCACATCTTTCTTAACAGTGTGGGCAATGGAGCAGAAAATGACGCTATGCTCTACCTTCCCAGGAACCCTAGCTCCTTTAGGGTCATTTCTCACGAGGTAAGAAGGTAGCAGAAGTGTAGACATTTTTATTTTTGCAGAAATTTATGTTTTCTTGTTAGAATTAATGATGGTGCTTACTTACTTACTGCTGCTGGCATACCAGACACGATCAGAAACACCATCCCGTCCCAGTAAGGACACTGGGGGTGATGGCTTCCTGACCTTTGCCTGACCCACTGTGGAACAAAGGCAAGGAGAGACTGAGCCACTCTCCCAGATGTGTGGGAGGTAGCAGACTGGTCCTTAAAACCAGGAAGTTCCACTCAGAAATCCATGCTCTTTGAACAAAGTTGGAGGTCATATCCGTCGAGTAAGAGTGTAAAACTATCCTTAGTGTTAAGCTGATGTGTATTCACAGCATACTGGTATTTGTCAGGGAAGTGTCCAAATGTGTGGTTTCTATGTAGAAGAAAAGCCCTGGTCCCCAAGGCCAGTATTTTCTCATCCCTGTTGGATTGAGTGCCACATTTTTACAACATGTATTTCTAAAATAGGTTTTACTTTTCTGATGAGAAATTTAGGTATAATATAGCCCACCTACACACATAAGTAGAAAAACTCAAGTTGGCGATTTAACCCTGTGAAAGAATAAAAGTAATTACAGTTGTCCTAGTACACAGTCACAGTCGCATACCTGCCCTGTAAGAACTGGCAAAGCGGTTGGAAAGTTGCACATGCTGGTAAATTGCGGTCGGTGGAGACTGACGCTGCCGTTTCCTCGTTGAGGCTCAGGTGTCTTGGTTATGAGATTTTCTGAAATGTGACCCTTTCCTGGCTAAGTTCGGAAAAAGAAAAGATTCCCCCATGATTATCACAGTACTATATTTTTTCATTGTAACAAATGCATATTCATTTTAAATACTTGCTAGGTTTTTGTCTTAGTTCCTGTTTATGCAGTATATTTGTTGACTTGTGTGTATTGAACCAGCCTTGCGTCCCTGGCATGAAGCCCACTTGATTATGATGTATGACATTTTTAATGATTTGTTGCATTCTGTTAATATCTTGTTGAGGATTTTTGCGTTTGTGTTCATTAAGAAAATTGGGTTGCAGTTTTCTCTTTTTTGCTAAGTCAGTTTTGGTATTAGGGCCAAGGAATGATTTGGCAGTGTTTTTTCCCTTCCAATTTCTTGAAAGAGTTTGATGAATATTGACATTAAACATTCTCTGAAATTCTGGTAGAATTCTGTGGTGAATCTTCTGGGTCCTGGAATTTTCTTAATTGGTAATGTTTGTGTTCCTGCCTTTACTTCATTGCTGGTTATTAAACTATTCAGATTTTTTGTATTTTCTTGATTCCATTTGATAGTTGGTATGTGACTAAAAATTTATCCATTTCTAACTACTTAGATTTATGGACCATGTAAGTTTTCAAAGTAGTGTTTTTTAATCCTTTGGTTTTCAGTTCTATCCATTGTAATTTTGCCTTCTTTTTTATTTCTGGAGACATAAAGGAGACCTGAACAGATGGGAAAGAGGTAACTTAGAGGAGTGGAGTTTTTTAAGGATCAAAAAGTGATATATATATATTCGCCAAATGAGTATATATTGCAAGCATACAAATTTTTAAAAAAAGATTTAAAAAAACTTGCTAGGCATGCTATTCCCAGTTGTCCCCACTAGAGGGAGCAACTGGTATTCCAGACAGCCCCGTGTCTGCTCTATGATGGAGGAACTCAGGATGATCTTTCACTGTACATTAAAACTCTCACAAGTAAGTGGACTCGTAGTTCTCTTTGCCCAATTAAATATATCTGCTACAGTATAGTTTTCCTGGTGAGCTTACATTTATCAACGGCTCCCAGTATTGGTCCAGGCCAGCGTGTCTCCTGCGGGGCTCACGGTCTGGCTCTAGCCCCAGCTTCACCACTCAGCAGCTGTCCAGCCCAGAAGCCTCTCAGTCTCTCTGATCCAGTTCCTTTTAGATAAGATGGTAATCTTAATATGCACCTTGCAGACCTGTTATGAAGAGGAAAGAAGACCTGCAAAGTCTTAGTGGAAGATGGTAGTAGAGCTTGTTATTTATGTGCTGCGACTTCCATACTTTAATCACAGGTATAGTCGAACACCAGGTTCTTAATTTCCTATGCGTAAGTAAGTGTAGAGGATTCCAGAGACGATAGTCACCTCTGTGGACAAGAGCCATCAGTGAAAGCCTCGTGAGAAATAAGGCACAACTTGACTCCTGCTGTGGGCAGGACCTGAGTAGGATGAGAAAGAACTGGGGCAGGACCAAGCAGCAGACATTCTAGATCAGCCTCGCAGCTCCTTCAGCTTGCAGTGCAGGCATCTAGAGTGGTAGCCACTGGCTACACGTGGCGGCCCAAGTAGTCCAGTTGGATGAAACGAAACCCAGCTCACGAACAGCGCTGACTGGGCTCACCCTGTCACCACACCTGGCTAGCAGTGGCTGTGTTAGAAACTGTGGCGGTTCATCATGGCAGAGCTCTGTTGTATAGCATCATGCAGACGTAGAAGGTGGGAAGACAGGATTGTTGGGACTCCGCATTGATAGAAGGTGCATACTTTACGAAGTACATAACAGAGAAAAAACTTTTGGAATTTCATGCTTTTAGTTAGCATTCATTGAGCAAAAGTTACTGTAATTATAACTGGGAGGAAACAGTCTAGGTAGAAGTAGTTACCCATTGGCTTAAGTAATTTGAAAAATGTGATCCAAATCTTATGTTCCTTCCTGACTGGAAACTGGAGAAGTAGCACAGTGGTTAGAGTACTTGCCTAGCAAGTGCAAGGCGCTGAGTTCAATTACTCAGCACCACTTAAGCTGGGCATCGTGGCACACGCCTATAGTCCCAGCATTCAAGAGGCTAAGACAAGAAGATTGCTGTGAGTTCAAGACCAGCCTGGGCTCCATAGTGGCCTCAAGACCAGCCTGGAATACAGAGCAAGACCCTATCTCAGAAATAAATAAATATATCAAAGTTATAAAACTGTCTGATCCGTTGCCCTCTTCTACCCTGTGCCCCAGCAGGCCTGCCTCCTGTCACAGGGTGGAAGAGGATAGGAGCAAGGACTGCTGGGGCGTAAGGAGGGAGAGGGAGGACAGGAGTAGGCCAGCGGGGGGGGGGGGGGGGGGAGGAAGAAAGAGGAAGAAAGGCCACAGTGTGGTTAGCTCACAGTAGGAACTCTGAGAGTTACAGATGAGCCTTATGTTCTGCCACCAGCACACTGTTGAACCCTCCCAAGTTGAGTTAATTTTTATATTTAAAATTTGGTAGCTTCCTCCCAAACACTTCAGTTTCAAAGTCTTTATACATGAGATATAATTCAGCATCTACATTAGCCATCATGTGGAACGAGGAAGCAAGAACCACAATGTGGAAAATCACGTTGACATAATAATACAGCAACTTTAGTGTCAATATTTAAATAAAATACAGCTGTCTAGATTTCAAGAAAGCAATAATTTGTTTCCTAGTACTTAGCATTTTCACCCTGCTTTGTTTGCTTTTCAATATGTGACTGAATCCTGAAAGAGAGCAATTTTAATGTGTAGCTATAAACAGATCTACTTAAATGGGAAAAAAAAATGCAATTTGTCATCTTATTTCCATTCTAAAAATAACCAGAATATTATCATGGAGGTTTATTTGAAACCAGAACCATAGAGGCTGGGGAAGTAGCTCAGCAGTTAGAGCCCTTGCCTAGAAAGGCCCTGGGTGCATTGCCCAGCACCACATGAGCTGCGCATGTGGGCACACACCTGTTATCCAACACTCTTGATCCTGAGGCTGGAGTATTGCCATGAGTTTGAGACCAGACTGGGCTACAAAGTGAACACAGGACCAGCCTGGACCTCAGAGTAAGATCTTGCCAGAAAGAAAGAAAGGGAAGGAAGGAAGGAAGGAAGGAAGGAAGGAAGGAAGGAAGGAAGGAAGGAAGGGACAGATTTAATTTGGATCCTAGCTAAGAAAATTTTCCTTAAACTCATCAGCTTTGCCTTTGCTTAACCTGACATCTCATCTTGATTGCCACAAATAAAAGGAAGGGTAATAAAGATACAGGCATTAAAAAGTTAATTTGTGGAACCAAGAAATACTCTAAAGAGGATTGGAAGAGTGACCGGGCCCCAGCAGTGTGATGCCCTAGGGGAGGTGGAGCTGGAGGGAGAGGTGCACATGCTAAGGCATTGCCATGAGCCTTCCTGGGAGGACCCCAGGCCACAGTGGAGCGGAGACCCCCGTGGGCCCCGTCAGCAGGAAGGCCGGGTGGCCGTGATGAGGGCGAATGTCTTAGGAGATGACCTCCAACTGACTTGTGTGGCTTATGTCAACAGTTGAGTGTGGACAGTTTTCAGGCTGGAAGGAGGCTGGATTTTTTCATGGGTACAGTGAGAATCTGTTTGAGAATTGAGCAGGGTAGCGGTGACATCATCCCATTCAGGCTTTGGAAGATGATTTAGGCTGTTTTGTGCATGCAAGGTCGAGTGCAGAGGCAGTGAATCTGGTGAGAGGTGCTGCAGGGATGCATGGGAGAGTCTACGCTGGCTTGGTTGGAGTGGTAGCTGCAGAAAAAACAGAACTGGTAAAACTCAGAATGGAATTTGGATGAGCAAGTTGGAGCAGGAAGGTCGGTGCTCCATTCCTGTCTGCTCAGCCCTGTGTCTTCAGCACGTGCTGAAGGCTTCCTTCTGCCAGGCTGGAATGTTGGGGAGCTGGTGTCCAGGGTCCAGCCTTTCCCCTCAGGAGGTAGACAGGTGTCCCTGCTCCCTGTCTTCCAGGTAGAGGGTGGCTCTCTGACTCATGGTCTACAATTTTTCTCAAAGGTCCCAGTGGGACCCAGTCCCAGCTGCCTTCATCAATGACCTACAGGTCATTACCCCTTATACTGACTTTCTTCCTGCTGGGATCTGACCCCAGCTCCCTTCATCAGTGACCAGCCAGTCATCGTCCCTGCACTGGCTTCCTCCCTGCTCCCTCCTCCTCCAGCCTACAGCCTACACCAGGGCCTCCGGATCATCTCCTGGTAACACTACAGCAATCCTTGGCCTAGGGTCAGCTTCTGGGGAACACAATTTGAGACTCTGCTTTTAGTGAATTAGAGTAATTAATTGAACAGAAAGGATCTTTAAATCTTTCTTTCTTTCTTTCTTCTTTTTCTTTTTTCTTTTTTTTTCTTTTCTTTTCTTTTTTTATTTATTTTTTTTGATTTTGAGATACGATCTCACCAAGTTTTAAATTGCCTGGGCTGGGCTCAAATTTGTGATCCTCCTGCCTCTGCCTCCCAGAAGCTGAGATGATAAGCTAGAGCCACTGGGCTGGGCTAGGATCGTTGATGAATATTGCTTTGACACTACTTGATTTTTTAAATGTACGTCAAGATGATGAAACTGCATTTCCACCCAGGTGCTTTCTTACATACAATTTCAAGGTCCTGTACCATTTTCAGTAATCTTAGTTTTTGGAAAAAAGAATCTGGAGGAAGAAGTGGCATTACTCTAGCATCTCTTTGCCCCAGAAGGTACTCACCACCACAAAGAATTCTCTAGAATTTACTAATGATTGTGATCACCGGGGCCTTGGGGAATTCTTCCTGAGCCATTCCCATCAGGCTGGGGCTAACAGTGCAGGTGGTGAGTGACCCTCCTGGCCAGCCTGGCCCGGGGTTCTCTGCTCAGACCCTGGGATAGCAAGTGTTTGAGTTTTAACGCCTGCTTTGCCATTCATTGGCTGACTATGTTCAAATGTTTTTAATCTTCTGCTGTTTCATTTCTTATCTGTAGAGTTAATGCACTGCAGATTCATAAGTTAATCCTCAGTAAATTCACAAACTGATGTGAAAATCAAGTGAGGTTACATGTTACGTGTGCGTGGCAGGCAGAATACTGTCTCCTCCCCCTCAGATACCCACGGGGTAGTCCTCACAAGCCATGCGTGTGTTACCATGTATTGCAGTACGTGTCAGGGAAGAACTCACATTGCAGCTGGCCTTCAGGCTGCCCACAGCCAAGCTGACACACAGAGATTAGCCCGGCATTTCAGCCAGGCCGAGGTCAGCACAAGGGCTCTTCTAAGGAGGAAGGCAACGAGGAGCAACTGAGTCAATGGAGAATCCGCTTCCTTGCTGGCTTTGCAGAAGGACTGAAGAGCAGAGGAAAGCCGAGGCCGGCGGAGGCCCGTGCGGAGCCTCCCCTCCAGGCTCCTGGCAGGGCCGCCCGCTGAGGGCACCGTGTGTTTAACACCTGAAAGCTACTTTGGAATCCTGTTCTCCCATACTGTCAGATAATAGATGTGTGTTGTTTTGCTACGCTACATGTGTTGCAAATTAGCATGAACTTCTCAGTAAACCGACAGCAACACTTGTCTACAAACTAAAACTTGCAGAATGTACTTTTCAACTGTGAATGGAATTCTGAAGCTTGGACCACAGAATACACCAAGATAGTACACAAAGAAAAAGTAGCGAACTAGAAGAAAGCAAGCTCAAAAAAATGGCATATAAGAAAACACTTTAAAGATGATACCAGTGTAACACAAGGGTAGTTTTCTCACTGTTAATGGTAAGAACACACTGGGGGACTGGATGTAGCTTAGAGGTAGCTCACCTGCCTAGCACGCGTAAGGTGCTGGGTTGGTTGAATCACCAGGACTGCGCTGGTGTACACGGTCTGGGGTGCGACGTCATCAGCATAGTAAAATAGTGGGCATAAATCTTTCTTAAGTGTCACCCATAGAAAACACTTTAAGGCGCCACTCGTTTGTATGTGAACATGCATAAACAAGGCTGAGACAATAATGCTTTTTTATTTGTAATAAATTTTACTATATTCTATTTCAGTGTTCTATAAATATTAATGTTGGGTTCTCATTACAAAGCAGATAAACACCTATTCTAACCTAGTAAAAACTTACGTTAATTTGTTATGTAGTTATAGGAAACTAACTACCTAAAAGATCCAACACGTTGTTGCGGGTGTGCTGCTCATAGGGGAGTCTGAGTTGGCGGAGTCCCGCTGTTGAAGGTCCAGGAAGTAACGGGCTCCCTGCACTCTGGAGGCAGCCTGGTAACCGGTACCGCCCTTTTCCCCTCTGCCCACTCCCGCGGGTCCTCCTCTCTCACTAACCCTGAAGACAAACATTCCGTGGCCCCTCAGGCTGGGCATAGGATCTCTTTCTTTTGAACCTTTAGGCAATGTTTGTGTATTTATTATACTTGTTTTGTTTTACCTTATTTGAAGCTATTTGTAATTTTACTTATCCACCTTAATGTGGAAAGAAATTGAACATGAGGATAGTTTTTATTAACTTTTCTATTCCTGGGGTAACATCCGTTTCATAAAGTGAACAATGCACACTAAGCATTATGAGTACTGAGTGCAGGAACGGAGAACTGAAAGCAGGCGGGGTCTGCTGCGGCCTAGAGCGCAGTCTTTCCTCTCTTGTGCGGGCAGCGAAACTTGGTTTGCAGTGCAAGCAGGAGTTAGTGTCCATGTGATGTAGTTTTGTGCTTACTTAAAATTCCGGGGAAGAAAGATGGACGGACTACTGAAGAACAATTAGCAGTCTGCCCTTCGGGTGTAGGAGTAATTTGATCCGGTCATCTGTAATTAGGAACTTAGAAACTATGAGGGAAGAAAATAAACAGTACAGGGAAGTAGAAATGTAAGTAAGCTCATGTTCTGAAATGCTGCTTGAATAAAGAAAGAAAGAAAGAAAAGAGCCAGGCCCTGTGGTGCAGGCCCATAATCCCCATACTTGGGGAGACTGAGGCAGAAGGATCACAAATTGAAGCCCAGCCTGGGTAACTTAGTGACTTAATGAGACTGTCCCAAAATAAAAAATTAAAATGAGCTAGGGGTATAATTCAGTGAGAAGGCCCCAGTGTCACAAAAAAAGAGAAAGGATCCTTGATTCTCAGTTTCATTGTGTGTAAGCTCATAAGTCTTGGGTCAATTATGACCAAAATGTGTGCAGTTATCTTAAGCTGAAATTCCTCGTAGTGCAAGCGAGTCAGGTGAGTGGAGGAGGAGGAGGTCTGGGAAGATTTGGAGCAGTAGAATAAGGAGAAGGGCAATGTTCTTCTTTAAGAGTTTTAACATCAGGGAGAAAGATTTGGGTTCTGGCCATGCACTTCTGAAGCCGTATAGGGGTTCCAGGGGAAGGCTGAGCCACTGATTGATGTAAGGAAGCTGGTCAGAGTATCCCTTCAGCCCAGTGACCTGCCAAACAGCCCGGGGGCCTTGGGGGTCAAAAGAACCTGCAGAAGGCCAACCAACATCAAAATCGTGTCAATCTATTTCATACAGTGTTTGGAGTCAATCTCAGGTGCGGCCTGTTCCACAGTCTCTTTAAACCCAAGAGAAGTTATGAGGCACACACTGCAAGTGGAGAGGACGAGTGGCTGTGAGCGGCACCCATTTCTCAAATTTAAAAGTGAGAGGAAGGAAAGGAAAAGTAGGAGAAAGGAGTTCGAACTCAAAGAAGGGAGATTCAGACCAAAACAGACCAAGTACCAGGTACACAGACAGGCAAACAGGACAGGGTCCACAGACCCGTGAAAAGAACAGGTCTCCTACTCTAACACTGTTGTGCTCAAATGGGGAGGGAGCTAGGGTGATGTCCCATCGGACATTCATCCCAGAAACAGAAGAACCAGGAAATTAAGAGGCATTGTAACTACAAGATTCACTGGCAAATTGAATTTCGCGGGAGAAGTGGGCCCAGGGTTGTCCAGGATGGGCTTCACAGGGCCCTGGAACGTCCCCGCGTGGCGCCTCTTCGATGAGCGTAAGGAGACTCTGGGAGGACCAGAGCGAGGTCTTCCGGGTTGGGCTTCTCAAATCTCAGCGAGTCCTCCAGACGTCGTAACTGAGCCAGGCTACATCACACAGGAGAAGCACCACTTGTTGAGGAAAAATTAGGAGTTCTTTATGAACAGGCTCCTGCTCCAAAGAATTCTCAGTGCCAGAACAGGGATTGTGTGCAGGAATGGGAAGGATTACATGAACAAAAGGATAAGGATGAATAGTAATTAGCAGTACATCTACAGAAGAATGAGCTAACAATGGTTAAAATCTAGCAGTGATCTGAAATTTAATTGATGCCTTGTGCCTGATTCCAGAGGGGGAGGATTTCTGATAGCAATCTGGGGGCAGAGTATCAGCAGAGAGTGCGTCACCAGGTAACAGACAGCCACAGAGGAAAGATGTCAGGGCAAAAAGGTTATCAGGGAAAATCTCAAGTGGCAGAGTATGGTCACTTTACTTCCATATTCGGAGATTGTGATAAAAATAACAAAATTTTTATTTGTTTATGTTTGTTTTTTGAGACAGGGTCTCAGTCTGTAGCCCACGCTGATCCTCAGCTCACTGTATAGCCCAGGCTGGTCTTGAACTCCAGGCAGTCCTCCTCTCTCAGCCTCCCAGAGCACTGAAATTGTGGGCGTGCACCACTGCTCCCAGTTTATGTGGTGCTGTGGAATCCAGCTCAGGGCCTTGAGCGGCAAACTCTTTAACAATTCCTCTAGCCCCAAAATAACAAAATTTTTAAAATCTCTGGCTCAATTATGAGTTCGTTTAGCTTCTGAATATGTAATTTTGTTAATCTTGTTGATAAGATTCCAGTCTTGAAGAACTAGGAACATTTAGGATTGAGGAGGGCCATGTATGACTCCCAGCACTGCTGTGTTGTGCTTCAGGACCCATATGTAGATCTTCTTTGTGTGATTGTCCGCCTGACTGTTCAGCCCCGCCTGTCCAGTCTGACGGAGGGATGTTTGGCCTTCTGCTAACTGACCAGGGCAAGCGTCAAGGAACTGTTGCCCTCCCCCTACCCCCAGTCTTTGCGTCTGAATCCAAAACCAATGAGTGCTAACTGGCTTCCCTCACTAGAAGCGCCTGGTTTCAGGTCTGGAGAAGTTCTGTCCCAGAGTAAATTCCAGCACTGCATGAGTCTTGGGAAAGGGCAGAGAGTCAGAGCACATTCTGCTTCCTATGAAGGGTTGTGCGTAAGTGACAACTGAGGACGATTTCACTGCAGCTTTGTTGCACCTGTATTCATAGACAGGAGCCAAAAGGGGCCACCGCGCTGGCTCTGGGTTTACTCCACACTGTGCGAGTTCCCCCACAAGGCGGCTGCCCTGGGTGCAAATCCTCCACCCACAATGGAGGGCCAGAGCAGCAGCCAGCTCAGTGCGCGTGTGGACACGTTCTGTGCCCCTGTCTCAGGAGTGTGTGACCTAAGAGGGCCCCATGTCACACTCCCTCTTGATTGTTCTGTCCCTGCTGTAGTCTCAGTTCAAGGCTTCTGATCAGCACTGTTACTGGTGAGCTCAAAACTAGGGTCCGTGTTCTGTCAAAAATGAATCTTGCAAACAAAGAGAGTATCAGCAAAGTAGAAAAGTAACTTTACTGGGATAAGTACAGGAGAGAAAGTGAGGCTGAAAGTAAGAACTCCCCTGCGAGCAGGAGGGGCAAGGGCACCAGTCATGGGCAATTACTATCATCTTTTGTACACTTTTTCTACAGATGATGCATATTCATTTTCCTATACAGATTTGGCCTTTACTGTGATTGGTACATATTAGCATAAGACTAGTTCATTGGCTTAAGATCAAATTCCAGGGCCCAAGATAAGACCCCAGATCTGGGGCCACAAAGGTCTACAACCTCACGACCTGCTTGACTTTAGCGTTCCCCTTGGTCAGTCCAAGGTGTATTTTTTTTAAGCTGTTGAGTTCCTCATCTAGGGAGATCTTGGCCTACCAAGCCTAACTACTCTGAACCTGCCTGAAGAAATGTGGCTCATTCGGATCTGATGATGTGACATCCTCATCAAGACCCTCATGGCTCAGTAGTGCTCAAAGGAAATTACAAGTGCTCTCTCCCCCTCTACCCAGTTACAGCTTCCGTTTCTACTGTAGACTATGATCCTTCTGGCCCTGCTAGTGTTTGTGGAGCTTGCCTCAACTGACATGTTCTCTCTCTTCCCCTTCTGCCCGCACCCTCCTCCTCTCTACCCGCCCCTTTCCCTCCTTCTCCTCTCTATCTTTCCCTTCCCCTCCTTCCCGTCATCCCGTTCCTCTCTGTCCTCACTAGGATTTTTTGCCAAGTGAGATCCAGAAGTCCCTTCTGCCTTTGCAGCATATTTTTAACTGAGAAATTCTGGGTGGGAGTTTGTGGCCCTGGCAGGAAGCAGTGTGTGTCTCTGATGGATTCCCAGCAGCAGGAGGAGCCTCCCTGGTCAGGCAACCCAGGGTTCCTCAGCTCTGCAAGGAAATCCCCTGGGGAAATCCCATGATGAGGATCTGCTCAGAGGGGAACTTGTGGCTCATGGCCTCTTCCTTA
This sequence comes from Ctenodactylus gundi, assembly GCA_004027205.1. Taxonomy (NCBI): domain Eukaryota; kingdom Metazoa; phylum Chordata; class Mammalia; order Rodentia; family Ctenodactylidae; genus Ctenodactylus; species Ctenodactylus gundi. The sequence continues at coordinate 165,392 of PVKB01001709.1, read as the reverse complement.
GGCCCCTGAGATGGTGGTCCATCTGCAGCCCGCTGGGGCCCTGTGTGCCCCCTTCAGGTTATCCTCCATCGTGGACCTGTCACCCCCACCCCAGGGGCACAGGGCACGCGTCCACTCAGAACCCAACCCTCTGCCTCCTCAGCCTGGAGTCCCACGCCCAGCACTTGCTGTTTCCTGTACCTGCATTGCCTACATCAGGTGGCCCTCCTTCTCCCCTGTTCGCCCCAGTCGCCTCTCCCACCCATGTCCGCCCTTTCGGGGCAGCATCGCTCAGCTGGCCTGACCTCCCAGTGCGTCCCTGCCCTGGATTTGGTGCCTTCTCTTCTCTGTCTTTTCCTCACTGACCTTAGTTGTAGCATAGTAATAGATTTTAAACTACTAAAATGACAATAAAAAGTGAAGAAAGCCTGAGGGAACTGTTCTAGACCAAAGAGAACAGAACAGGAGCTTCAGTACATGGCCCTGGATGAAGTCCTGCCCACCAAAATTATGCTGAGAGATCCTTATTAGAGCAGTTGATGGAATTGTAATAGACAAAAGAGTCTTCTGTTGAACTTGTTGACTTGATAGCTATACCACAGTTACAGAGAGGGGCACCTTTATTTTTGAAAAGTGCACCCTGAATTATTAAAAGATAAAAAACTAATGTACTAACCTATTTGCAACTGTTTGGAAAATAATTGTGTTTGTATGCCTGAAAGTGCATTTGTGTGTGTATGTGCTTGCACCTACGTACACAGGCTTATCTATGTGCCTAGTTCTAAATACAAATATAAATATGTGAGAAATATGTATTAATCATATGTAATAAAGCAAAGATAACAAGACGTGGTCAGTGGCCAGTGTGCACGGAAAGTGTGCCAGGCACGTGTTACTGTTCTCATAGACATTCTGTAAACTTGAAACTGTTGCATCATAAACACTTGAGCAACTTCAGTTTTACATATTGAACTTGTTTTACTGTCACCCACAGAACTAAATTTATTATAACACACACACATATGTGTACCCACAGTTCCTTCAGCCTCCACTCCCATATAGAGAATTTAGTCCCCTTGCCATCATGCTTAGAGATTTTCCGGTCTCTGGTCCCAGCCTAATTTCCTTTTTCCTGTATTACTCCTTACTCATCTGGGCCGAAATCATCACCGTTTGCTGTCCTGCCCACGTTGCTCTGTGTGTGGCACTGGGGAGTGAACCCGGGGAGTGCTGAGGTGCACCCCCGTCCCTTTTTTATTTTGACATCAGATCTTACAGAATTGCCTTGGCTGGGCTTGAACTTGGGACCCTCTTGCCTCAGCCTTCCATGTAGCTGAGATTACAGATGAACACCATGCTTGGCCCTCCTGTAGTTTTGTGCCTGTTCTTCTTTCCCTGCTTTTCTGTGGCCTCTGGCTCTCGCTTTGGGACCAAGCTCAGCATCACGTCTCTGCTTCTCTCCTCTCCAACCCTAGGCCACAGCCCTTCCCGCTTGAGGACTATGTATTTTGACATCCTGAACTTGCCATGTAGTCCAGACTGGTCTTGAAGACTTGGCAGTCCTTTTCCCTCAGCCTTCCAAGTGCTGGGATTATAGGCGTGTGCCACTACGCATGGCTTATGTGGTGCTGGGGAATTGAACCCAGAGCCTTGATCTTGCTAGGCAAGCATTTAACTAACTACTCAGATATTCCTCCAGCTCCATATTTTTTTCTTTTTTGAGATAATATCTTGCTCTGTATTCCATTCTGGTCCTGAACTCATTATGTAGCCCAGGCTTACCTAAAACTCATGCTAATCTTCCTGCCTCAGCCTCCCAGGTGCTGGGATTACAGATGTGAGCCATCACGTCCAGCTTCTGTGTAACTGAGGAATCAAACTCAGGGCCTTAACAGCTGTGAGATAATCATGACACCTGTCAACACCTGTCTTTCTGTAGGATTGTATTAAAAATGAAAAAATGTGCATGTAAATTAGCTACTTGCCTCAAAAAGTTGATACATAGCAGCTCTTACAATTAATGCTTTTTAAATTGAATGAACAAAATAAGAAATTGATATGCAGTTAAGATATCTTATTGATTATTGATTTGCTAATCTTTTAGAAAATTTATCACATTTTCTCACTGTATTCTAAAAACTTAGGATTGCCTGTTGTTCTACACAACAGCAAGAATTCTGGAATCATTTACCCTCTGCTTACAAACTCCCCCAACTCTACTCCCTACCCTAGAAAGCTTTCTCACAAGATGAACAAGAAGATGACTTGGATGATATTTAGTCATTTTACACCCCACCCTAAGGGTAGAAGCTTGTTACATGTTCTCTAGAATGAGCCCTGTTAGAGCTGCTTTGCACACCCTTAAATAATATTCCAGTGTGAGTACATTCACCTTTGCTTAGCTAACCTCAAATGCAGAATAGCCCATGGTCATTGTTCACATCCCTTGGGCTACCAGGAAGGTGCCGGAGGCTTGGGGTCTCAGAGGAAGAGTATTTATTCCTCTGGTGCTGGAGGCAGCAGCCTGTGGTCTGGGATGTGTGGCCGCTGTGCTCCCTGAGGCAGCATGGCCACTGCCCGCTGGAGAGGTGGAGGACTGCTGAGGCCTTCCATGCAGAAAAGAAGGAGTGAGCTCCCACAGCAAGGCTTCCTGTCAGGAGGCCTTCTCTCAACCCACACACTCCATCCCTCCCAAAGCCCTCACTGCACACGGCTCAGGGGGAGTAATCCCAGCAGTGTGAGAGACACAAGAACACTGACACCTTTGAGTCATTCAAAAAACCTTGGAGGTTACCTAGGGCAGTGGGGGCGGGGTGGGGGGGGCTGACGGGGCAGAGAGCTGGGGAATTCTGAAGGTCAACATGGAAAGAATGACTTTGTTTTTGTTTTTTAATTTTGAAACAGGTTCTTGCTAAGTTGTTAAATTGCCTAGGCTGGGGTAGAATTTGCAGTCCTCCTGCCCCAGCCTCCCAGAATGCTGGAAGTATAGTCCTGTGCCACCAGGCCCAGCTAGAGGATAGAGTTTTATACTTTTTGAGAGTCATGTAACAGGTTATTTATTAAAATAAGCCTACAGAAGGAGATCCTGAAAGCTGTCACAGAGATAGGGAGCAGTTAGAAAGTTCAGGCACAGGCGTTCTGGGTTGTGGAGAAAGAGAGCCACCAAAGATCACCGTCACAGACTGACCAGGCTTCCTGGGAGGATGCTCAGGCCCCAAGACAGAAGGGGCTAGGAGGCGGCGAGGGTCAGGAGGCTGTGCTGGAGGGCTTCCCAGGGAGGAGTGGCTGACAGAAGGGATCAGTTATTAGATCGGGGATCAGTCATTAGATCAAGGATCAGTTATTAGATCAGGGAGGAGAAACCTGTGAAGGCTTAACAGGAAATCAGATGTCATCTGTAGTTCAGATAACTCTGGAAATAGGAGCTGGAACATCAGCCTGTAAATAAATCCTTAGGCTGTAAGGGGAGACTTACTCCCTTACATTTTCTATTTCAAAGGTCAACGCCCTGGGTAAGTCCCCATCCAATATGGTGGATGTCCTCCTGAGACGAATGTGGGAGTACAGGCACCAACGAGAATGCTGTGGGTGGTGGAAGTGGATGCTTTGGCTCTGCTAACTTCACACGTGGAGCAGGAGCTGGGGAGACAAAGAACTACTAACCTCCGGGGGTGGGGGACGCCTCCAGTACCTTGGCTTCCTTCTTCTGGTCTCAGGGACTGAGATGTTAATTCCGGCCATGTGGTTATTTTAAGCCACAGGGTTTGCGGGATTTATTAGGGCATCCCTAGAAGCTAGTACACAGACCGTACTTTTACAATCCAATTTTGAAATGATGCCAAACAGAAGTAAACCGCCAGTTCACTTTGTAACTGTTTATGGGACATTTGATAAATTTGGTTAGAGCTTTCTGCGTGCTTTGGTTGATTAGTAATAGTGATTTTTACCTGGAACCTGTAAGTGTGAACATCTTTGCATGCCTTGGACCTCAGTCCTTCATACGCCGAGTCTGAATACCTCCAGTCACCAGCTGAGGGGATCCCAGCAGAATCACATATAGATTGTGTTTTCATTTTCCCATGAAGAGCTCCGTCTTCCGCGGGCTTGCTTTCTCTTTCCTTTTCACTGAAGCATTAATTCCTGTGCTGCCATGTGGTCATTTATTATGCCAGTGAACTGTGGCGGATGCCAGACACGTTATCCTGGAAGTCTCGTTAGCTCATATACCTAATCAGACAGTTCACAGGGAAATGACATAAACAAACTCACACGGTCCTGGACCCGTAGAAGTCTCTGTGGCTGCAGCTCACATGTCACTGTATTTGTCCTTGTTTCTCAGGCCCTCAGCCACTGCCGTGGTGGTTTCCTTTCCCCTATGTTTTTTTCTGTTAGCACGATCTCTTAAACTAAACCCCAGTTTACTGTTTTATCTTCTCCATTTCTGAACCATGTGCTTTCATAATAAAGATAAGAGTAGATTTTGCTGTTACCATAATGCACGACTCCAAACAGAGGTAGCCATACTTTTCAGATAGTTTCTAGCTTGGTTCGCATTGTGTTTAGATTGGCTGCTCCTTTTCCTGTAACCAACCTCAAATTCTTAATTGGTTCAGAATTTTTCCAGACTTGAAGGCTATGGAAACAAGACTGAGCTTGGTCGCATTGCATGGCTTTAGCCATTGTAGTTATCTTGTAACCCAAACAAGTATTAGGCCCTGTGACAGAGGGCTAGAAGCACTATTGTACCGCCTCCTCCCAGGACACTGGCTCAGATAAGCTGTCCCAACAGTGCATCTTCTTAAGAGACTGTCTTCAGCTGTTGCTTTCTGGCTTCTGCTCTCCCGTAAGTTTTCTAGGCTTCATCTGACTCTGAGGCTGCTGAAGATGCTGCTCTGGCCAAGGAAGTGAGTAGGTTTCCATTATTTACATGATGATGCTACTCTCCTTGAGGAAATTTTTTTGAGATGAAGTCTTGCTGTGTGGCCACGGCTGGCCTCTAACTCCTGCCTTGGCTCCCACCCAGCTGAGGCCACGTGGTATACCACCATGCCTGGCTAATAACTAAGCTATGGCGTTGCATCAAAATTTGTTTCATAGATTCTGTTTGCACTTCCTCTTGGCTGCTGCTCTCCTATCATGACACACATGAGGACCAGAAGAAAGCCGCTCAGAAGACGATCACACAAAGGTGCTGAAGGAGTTGGCTACAGCTGTGGGCAAGGTGGGTTCCTTGCTGCCCTTTGTCGGGTCCTTGCCCTCAGAAACATCAGAGAGCTTCACTCAGCAGGACTTGCTTACATGTAACACCAGCAAGAGCTATGTGCAGGCCCAGGAGTGAGGAGCGTGTGCCCCAGAGGTGGGCCGAGGCCCACTGCTGGCACACCTGCCTTCTGGGCACTGATTGAAATACTTCTGGGTGAGTTGAGGAGAGGTGAGGACAAATCTGGGCCTGCCGCATCCCCTCACTCTTAGGGGCCCCTTGGGCATACTTGGTGCCTCTGTGGACCCCTGGCCTCCCTCAGGTCTGTGAGGGGAGATGCCCGCCCTCACTGAACCTCTGTGCCGGGGCTATTCCAAGTATATATGTGAGAATTGTGCTTAATCTGTGCCACCCCACAGGGGTGAGATCAGTCGAGTCTCTCCCCCACTGCCCTGCCAGCAGTGTCACCCTCCCTTGTCTTCTCACTTTCTAGTGTATTTTGTGCTGTTCTGTCATTCTCTGCCCTTTCCTAAGGAATGAGTCTGTTCTGCTCACGGGTCCACCTCTAGCCCAGAACCTGGTGCTCAGGAGCTGTAGCTGAGATGTTGATGTTGACTGAATGGGGTTCAGAGATCTGGGGATTCACTGATGCTGGAATTGGTCCTGGCTGCCTGTCTCCAGATCCCAGCCTCTGAAGCTCTATGTTGCCCCTAGCAAAAGTATGCAGCTGATGGCTTGAAAGCCATGGTGTGTAGAGCGGGCTTCATGTCGGAATCCTATAATGGCGTTAAAAAAATTAAAACTACCTACTGTCCTTCCTACCCCCATTTTGCGCTCTGACAGGTTTTGTGAGGCAGGAGTTACATTTTGATCTAAAATTCTCAACTGAACTTCATTTACATCTGAAGTGGAGAATCAAAGCTTAAAGTCCATATAAGTAAATCACTTAATTTTATAAATCTTCAAAATTTATCCTAAAAGAAGTTCAGATTCCATGTGAGTACCAGAAGAGCAGCTAGAAGCCAGCGGGACCAGAACCTGCTGCGAGTTCAGCTCGAAGCTGGGCTCAGAGTCCTCCTGAAAGACTGCAGCTAACCCAAGCAGTAGGAGGAAAGGGCCATGACGCATAGCTGCAAATATTGCTTTCAGTGATCTACGTGATTTAAATCAATGGCTTCACCTTTCAGTGATTCACCCATGTAGCCAATGCTTCAGTACACGAGGTACATTAGGTTTTGCCTGGAAGGAATCCGGTAGCTGTGCACCAAGGAGGTAGGTAGGACTGTTACCACCCTAAAATCCTAGTAAGAAAACCAGCAGGAAGAAGATTTCTGACAGGAACAGTTGTCATAAGTACAGGAGATAACAGATACGCCAACTGGCTTGATTATAGAAGTCATTTCAGTATACACACGTGTATACATCAGGCTCCATGTTGTCCATCTCACTAACTTGCCAAGGTAGACTCTAACATGTGATCCTCCTGCCTCAGTCTACCAGAGTGTTGTAACTGCAGGCGACTCACCACTCCCAGACTCATTGATCGATTGATGATTGATGCCTGGAATTCTTTAATATAGGAAAAAGGTTTAAATGCTAATCTGTGATGAAGGCTTAGTTCAGTGATATGCAGCTTCTGCTAAAACATAATCAACCAACCCAGGAATGCAGCAAGGAGAGAAGTGTGGTGCTGTGTGTGTGTGGTGGGGAGTAAGGGAGGGAGCAGCGCGGTGGCGCCAGAGAGGGGTCTGTGAGGGCTGGCTGTGGGGAGTGCTTCCCAGCTTGCCGCAGCCGTAGGGCATCCCTGGAGAGCCCAGCCGTGGTCACAGCCTTGCTTCATGGGGCTGCACACCTTGCTATATGTGGACATTGAGTCCATGTTTCCAACAGTTGCTATGGCCTGGTTTTCTTAGTGTCCCCTAAGAAGTCAGTGAGAAAAGGTTCCTTCCTCACCCATTGTAAAAAGAAACACTTGTTGCCTTCTCCCCAGTAATCCTGCGGCTCCCTGGGCTTCGCTGCCGGAATACGCGTAGTGAAGATCCCGCAGTGTCCTCCAGTGCCCGAAGGCGCTCTTGGCCTGACTTGATTCTTCTACCATTGAGTTCAGGGTAAATCAGATGCCTGCTTGTGGTGGAGGATGAAGTTCTCACTTGACTAGCCAGAAAAATGATAGCAGAATTACTACGGAGCAGGAAATAGGTATTTCTGAGCCAGTAGCTTAGCCAAGGCACTGTGGTGATATGTGATTCCGTTACCTATAAGTTTGTTTTTCAATGTTCTCATTCAAAAGTGTGTCCAGGAAATCAAGGCCTTACCGTGATTCGTTTCACCCACTCTTGTTCCAAAGACAGTGGCATTTTCTTTGCAGTGAGCAGCACAGAGAGTTTTTAAGTGTTCTGAAGTGAGTTTTGAACTTGAAGGCTATTAAAAAAAACCGTCAGATGAGATGGCACGGCATCCAAGTTGGTATAAGTTATACGTCGTGAGAAAGCTGACATTGGTAACAGGTGACGGTCGGTTCTGTGCGTGGTTCTGTGGAGAGAAAGTTGGTTCTGAGCCCGGCAGAACGTAACCCGCCTCCACCTCCAATATTCTGCCCAGGTTTTCCTTAGGCGAGCGCGTTGTTGGCCAGTGTGTGCTGCTAGAGGCTTGCTTCACTGGTTCTTCCCTCCTTTCTGGGCAGAGCATTTCTTCCGTGTTGCGTACGGTAAAGCCGCATCTAGTAGCACAGTGCAGAGGCAAAGCCTGGTGGTCCAGGAATCTGAGCTCCACAGTTAGTGCGTCACCATCAGCCCCCGGATCCCAAGGGGACTTCGCATACTCCAGAAGCACAGGTTCCATGGGTAGGTGTGCCTGCCGCTGCCCATCCCTGCTTGCCGCCACCATTCCCTTCGGGCACAGTTGCCAGCCCTGCCCACCCCGTGATGCCTTAAAAGCTGGTTCCATTCTGTTAGGCCAGCCTGACCCGGTGCTGTGCGCTTGGATCAGCCCTCACCACCCCGTCCACCCCACAGCTCTCCAGGCCAGAGTCCGTCCCTGTAATGTTTTGCCCTGTAGATTTGTGCTGTTGCTTCAGATTTTACTTCTGTTATCACCAAGGCAAGGTCCCATGTCCACTTTCCCTGATACAAGAATAAGGAAACAGAACAATTTTTTTAAAAAGCAGATTGGTCAGCCTGGGGCTGCTCTAGGTCAATTTTCTTACGACAGAGGAAGTGTTGGGACTTCTTCGGTGTGCTGAATTTGGAAGACTAGGCCTCTGCTGACTAGTTGCTCTAAAAGTTTTGTTTTCAGGGGGAAAATGCTCTGTTTGGAGTCTACCAGCTTCCTGAAAGTTTCCATTTGCTTATCTGGCCTGCTGGGGTCCAGTGCAGGGATCTTGTCCAAAGTAAGAGTCTCCTGTGAACTTTGTAAAAACTGTTTTAGGAATACACTTAGCATATTAGTGTCCCTACTACGTATCGGTCGCCAGATACTGGCTCCTTTAGAATCTAGGGAGAATTTTATTTTGGCATTGTTCAATCTTACTGCAATAAATCTCTGTTTTAGAATTTTAAAATCCATGTCGTGCGGTTTATCAACAACAACAAACAACCCGCATTCCTGTTGAAAAGGCTCCTGCCTTTAAGGGAACTTCAGCAGTCGCTGAGGGAGCTAGCGATAGGCAGTGGGAGGAACGCGCAAAGGTGACTGCAGCAGTGATCTTGCTCATTCAACGCAGTGTCTAGCAAATTATGTTAAAGTAAGTCCTGCTTTTAAACTCGTGCTGGAATAATGCCACTCCCTGAGCAACATGCGGTCTGATGCCTTTTGCTTACGTGTCTTAAATAAAAGCACTTGGGAGGAAGAGGAGAGCAAGAGACAGGTGAGGACGCGGAGCGGACGCTTCAGACAGTGTCCGCATGGACAGAGGCATCACAGTCGGACTCGTTGATTGGTGCGATTCATACGCACCCACCATAATAAGAAAGAAGCCGTCAAAGTGACTGGAGACCCCAAAGGCCCGGCTCCTCGCCCCTCCCCTGAGTCTTTCCTGTGGATGGGAAGTCATAGGGAGCAAAGATGCTGCGTCCTGGCTTTGCCTCGGCCAGACTCCTCAAAAACGTGATCCACAATTTCGAGTTTGAAATGCACTAACTGCAGAATCCGCCAGGATAATTCGAAGAGCACAGGAATTACTGATGGTTGCAAAGGTGTGAGCCAAAGAAAAGCTGAAGATTTAGAGATGTCAGGTTTTTACAAAGACTAGATTTCAGATATAACACAATGAAATGGTTTTACATGCCTCTTATGACTATTATTAAAGCAGAAATGTTCTGTTGAAGCGGAAGTTGCTCCATCGTTGAGGTTTTCCTGATGTCTTCTTTGCCCCGTCACGCGCCCTGTGCAGCTGCCTCATGACCCGATAACCCGCCTTCTGCCGACCCCCAACCCTCGGCCGTTATAGGAAATCACAGTCAGACGTAAGGAATACATTTTGAATCACTGCTCGCTGTCACAGTTCGCTTATTCCTGCTAGTTACATGTCACAGATTCTGAGTTTGCTGCTGCTTGTTCTCTTTCGATTCCCCCAGCCTGGGCCTCTTCCCCTTTACACACCGTGTTATCTGTCTTCCTCTATCAAGTTCTTGTGACCTTTCTCACTCTGTGGTCTTCGCCTTTATAAACCCCACCCAACCCCTCCTTCGGCACTGGGAACTCTTTGGGGTCCGAGCCTTTCTCAGTGGCCAGCTGACAAGGGACTCCTGGCTTCTCCTCAGGAAGTGGTGCTCCTCCCATGTGCTATTGTTGTGCTGTGGTACAGTGCTGTGAAGTTTGGTGGTTTAGAATTGGCTAGAGATCTGGGGGTAGGGCGCAGTGATTATAGTGCAAGGACTCAGGTCCTATCCTCAGCACCACATCGTAGCCGGGCATGGTGGCACATAGCTGTAATCCCAGCACTTGGAAGGCTGAGGCAGGACAATTGCTGGTGTTCTGGCTTTATTTATCTTCAGCACATCCTTTCATCGTGAAATGTCGCAAGCTTGATGCTATCCATTCAGAGTTCGTTATTATCCATAGAATGAACTTTTTAAAAAATTACCTTTGGCTTTTGTGCAGAAGAGGGAAGGCTTTAACTAAACAGGCCTACCCACCCTCCATCCAGCTGCAGTTTCTGCTGCTTAATGTCTGACCCTACCCCTAACAGAGCGGAGTGATAAAACTCTCCTCCCCTTCCCAGCCAGCACTGGCCAGGCAGCAGCTGGGCTGGGGGGAGAGAGGGTCTCCTGAACGTACTGGGTCCTGCGGTGCCCCTCCCAAGGTCCTGGCCCGGGTGCATAGGTCCCTCGAGCCACACTGTCCTCCGCTGCCCCAGATGGCTAGACGAAGTTATTTTACTCTGTGTCTCCTATGCCCTGTGCCGGACACTCTGCTCACCTGCATCCATTTACTGGTGACACACACTCGTTCTGTAGATAAATCAGTCTGTCTTCTTTCTGCACGTGGTGGGAAAGGCCCAGGAGCCTCCTCACCCCGCCCTCCCAGGCTCCTTGCTCCCTTTGTTCCCTGGCCATGTGGACTGAACTTCTCATCTCTGCAGCTGACATGGCCACCCTGTGCTGCCAAAACCTTACATAATATTAATTCCTAGAGCATTTACAATTTGTCAGGGAATAGGTTCCCACCCACAAGAAAGAACTTTTTTTCTACCTTTATTTTCCTTCTTTTCTGCCTCATGTTTTATCTTAAGTGCATTGAAAATGTCTCTAAATTTTCTTCTCAACTGGAATTTGGGTTGGTGAAGGCAAAGGGTAAATACAGTTTGGAAAAGAATATTCTGCTAAGAAATTTGGATTTTATTTAATGAGCCATAGGAAACCACCAGCTCTCTTTGTTGTTACCGGTTTTTCATGAATGATCCGTGTTGCGTGGAGGCACAGCAGTCTGACTGCTGTGTTTTGGGTGGATTAAAAAGAAAACAGGATCAAGAAGGGCCAGTCAGTGTTGTCAGATGCATCCAGGTGAGTGAGTGATCTTGAATGAGGGACGGTTGGTAGAAGCGAACAGCAGAGAGACAGGGACGGGTAGGCTTGGCAGAACCTGGCAGCAGCAAACACTGCACCAGGAGGAAAAGCTGCTGCTGATGGAGGTTCCGGTCTGCTGGCTCCTGGTGCTGGTGCTGAGGTCCCAGCAGGAAGGACTGCCGCAGAGACCTTCCGTCTGTGGGATGCTAGCCAGGGGCTATGAAGAAAGGCATGGAATTTATAACACGTGGAGGAAACGTTTTCTCGTTTTTAAAGGAAGGGAAGTGCACAAGGAACAGTGAGGGTACGAGAGGACCTGTGAGAGTCTCCAGAGCTCACCTGTCCTATTCTGAGCAGCTTGACTGTGCAAATAAGTGTTTTAAATTAGATCTTCCTCCCTCTGCTCTTTCCCCTCACTCTGTCTCTCCCTCTCTCTCTCTCTCTCTCTCTCTCTCTCTCTCTGTCCCTCTTGCTCTCCCTCTTGCTGAAATGCTCGTGACTGGCTGTATTTTCTACTGCTCGGTCCCATTCTTTCTGCCGCTGTCTTGAATCTCCTTTGGAGACCTTCTAGGGAGCTTTTCATTTGTTTTCAAATCCCAAACAAGCAACTGTTTCTCTTTTTCTAATTTCTGTCCTCTTGCTGAGGTTTTCCCTTGTTGGTTCATTGCTGCCCTACTCTAGTTCTTTAAACATGGTTTTCTTTAGTTCTTTGACTCAAACAGCGACTTTTGGAAAGAGATGCTTTGTTTTTTTTTTGTTTGTTTGTTTGCAGAATTCAAAATTTGGTGACAATCAGAGATTGTTTCTACTAAATGCTTTTCTCCTCCACGTAAATCACACATTTTCATTTCTTTGTATATAATTACTTCGTTATAAACTCAACATTAGGTAACATATTGTAGTGAATCTGGATTCTGATTTTTTAAAACTTTCTGAAGCTATTATTGTTGTATTTTGTTTGTTTAGGAACTGCCTGGGAAAATTTTGTGAAATTTTTCTGCCCTGCCATTTGTATATGGTAATGATTATGCTCGGTTAAAAAACATATGTAAGCTGGGCCTAGTGGCCCCGGCCTGTGACCTCAGCACCCAGGAGGCCGAGGCAACTCAGTGATTTAGTGAGATCTCTTCTCAAAATGCCAAACCTAAACAGCGGGCTGGGATGTAGCTTAGTGCGAAGGTTCTGGATTGGACTTCCTGTACTGCAAGATACAAACACACATGGACATGCCTATATATGAAGTACGTGTTTCTGTCTCTAAGTACGTAGAGGCACAGTACTTCTGCACACACGCACACACTTCAAAGCCTGTGTTCCCAAGGATTTTTCCACCTCTCCACAACTTGTGGGTAGACAGGGCTGCTGGGGCCGCAGCCAGCCTGGCCGCTCAATCCATAGGTGTGCGCACTCCACTCCAAGTACAGCCGTCTCCGGGTCTGCTCAGCCCTTCCTCATCAAGGGTCCCTTGGCTGTGTGTGCACAACGGCAGGGTCACCCCAAGGAGAGGGCGAGAGGTAGCCGTCGCCAGCATCCACCTGGACACAGCCCAGCGCAGCTCCAGGCTCCCCTGCAGCCTCAGACTGATGGCTCCCTGCCTGCACACCGTATCCCTGGCTTCTCCTCCACGGGCAGGGTGCTGGGAGCTCAGCAGCTCAGTGAGCTTCTTAAAATGTTTGTTTTTGTTTTAAAGTGTGCTAATACGTTGGCAGTTTTACTAGGATTCGATTTCTAGAAATCATTTTTATGCACATTATAATATATCTTACTCCCAGGTATACTCTAAATTCATACTAATTGGTCATTATTTTACCTCATTATAAAGTAGCTACATCCATACCAAAATTTTTAGTAATGTTCCACACAGGAGAAAAAAGTAAGGGCTGCCAGCCCTCTCGGACTGCTGCTCGTGAGTTCAGAGCCCCACAGTAAGTAATTTAAGAAGCTCAATTTTACCGAATTCTCTCAAATCATCAGTTTTGCTGGCACAGTACCGAGCCGGGACTCAGAGGCCCTGGAGTGGGGAGCAGGGAGCGGGGCAGGCCTGTTCGGGAAGGTGACCCCCTGCCCTGAGTGGACCTGGAGAGGACCCCTCTCCCTCCGCACTGCTTCCCAGCCCTTCTCCTGCCCCTCAGGGGTCCTGTCAGTGTGTGGGAACCACAGTCCCACCTGCACCCTCGTCCATCTCCCTAGCCTCCTGGGCCTTCGCCCGCTCCCTACCAACACCCTGCCTGGGATCTTTGTTGGTTTTGCGATGCGGCCTCCCTCCAGCAGGTGGGGGAAGGTCTGAACTGGGAAAGGTCGCACCCGCAGCCAGCTCACAGGATGCCCGCACATGGGGTCTTCGCTCCCTCCATGCCTACCCATTGTCCTTCCTCCCTCCCTCCCCTTTCCTTCGCGCCCCATCTCTTCCAGAACAGGATGAAATGCGTTTGTCAGACCAGTCGGTGGGGAATGGCTGAGGTCAGGGAAAAGTGGGAGCCTTGCGGTCCCCCTGTGCCTAAGAACTAGACTCGACGTGCTCATTAATTTATAATTTCAATCTACCAATGAGTGTGTGGGTGTATGTGTGCGTGTGTGTGTGCGCGCTAGCGTGTGGGTGTGCACGCACCTGAGTGCATGGATATAAACACTGGTGGATCTTTTGCCAGATGAACTGATGTTGACCTCTCACTTGTGGTTAGGAAGGAACTTTAGGTTCTACTTTTCTCTGGAGAAATGAGAAGACTAATAAGGACGGGGTGCCTGTGTGAGTCTCGGGCGATACTGCGTGGAAGGTTAGTAAGGGTGGTGTGATGGAACTGTGCTGTGTCGGCGCAGGGCGATACTGGGTGGAAGACTTAGGGTAGTGTCCCATGTAGTCTTTCAGAGAAATCTGTAGATATCTTAGATAGTTACTTGGAATAAATATCTTTCTTCGTGAGCATGTTCCTAATTTCCTGGAAAAATTCATAAATATTTCTCAGTAAGATGTTTAAATAAAATTTGTTTTTAATAACGCTAAGTCCCAGGCCTCATGGCGCAAGCCTGTTGTCCTGGCATTTGATCATCTGAGGTAAGAGAATGGCACGTTCAAGCCTAGCCTGGCCAGCCTAACAACTGAGTGAGGCTCCGCCTCAAATAAATAATAATAGAAGTCTGAGGAGGTAGTTCAGAGCGAAGGCTCTGTCTTCAATCCCCAGCAATCCACAATGAAATAAAACAACATTGCCATTGAACGTGTTTTCTGCCTGGCACTGTTGTCTAATACCTTATGTCTCTTTCATCCACATTACTTCAAAAAATTGGACATTAATATTCCCAAAATACTGAAGTTTGGAGAGCCTCAGTAATTGGCCAGAGGTCATAGAACAAGCAAACTAAGTCTGACGGGCTCTGCCCGGCAGACGCCGCCACTTCGAGTGACCCCAAAGATTTGGATAGACATGTGACTGGTTGTGTAATTTTGCTCTTTGATGAGTACTTGCCTGCAGAGATGTTTACTTTTTGGTGAGCTTTAATATCTGAAGTAAAATAATTTGATAATGATGATTTTAAAATTTGAACAATCTTAGAGTCGGTCTAAGCATACTCATTTGCTATGTTCCAGGACTCTTAGAGAGAGTCGCCCCACCCCTGGTAAAGGGCCCCCACCAGACCCGCGAGGTTCCCCGGGGAAGGCGGAGGACTGTGTCTGCAGCTTGTCTGTGGGAAGCTTGGCAGGGTTCATGGACTCACGTGAAGTCGCTGTCCTGTGTCCTTCGTGCCCTCTCCTGTGTCTTCACGTGGAGTTTACATATGCAGCTTCCCTTCTCTCTGGCCCCATCTAGGAGATGCCTCTGTTCCACAGGTGGGAAACTTTGAGTTTTGAAATTCTGCGTTAGGTGAGGAGACTTACTTGCCTCAATGGTACAGCCCTGGCCTACCAAGCCTGAACCCCTGGATTCGATCCCCAGCACCAATATATTGTAAAATTTAAAGCACAGCAAAGTTAAGAGGATCTTGTAGACAATACAACTGTCTTGTAGGAACCAGCCACTAGGTGGGTGAGAGCGTTCGGTGGCCTGCCTTGGGGTTGGACCAGGATGTTGGGGACCCACTCAGGTTCCCCGTGAGCAGCCAGTCACACCAAGGGCCCTGTGCCCACGAGAGAGGGGCTATCTGCAGCCCTGTCCCTCCCCCGGCTCACCACATTCTGTCTCCAGGGCTAGTGCCCCAAAACATCACTAAAAAGCTATTTTCTGGCCCTTCAAGGATGTCGCCCTTTCGCCACCTGTATTAACTGCTAGTATTGCTTCCACGAGAGCTGTGGCTTTCATTAGGCCTTGATATCTTCCCAAAGCATATTTCAAAAAAGAAAATCCTACTTAACTCAGTGGCATAAATGCCTGCAACTCTGTTATGACGCCCCGTGTGCACCTCGGCCTGTCTCTGGCTCCCCAGAGGCCTGGGTCCCTCCCTCTCCTCCCCACACAGGCCCCTTCCCCAGAAGGCCAGCTGCAGCCGCCCCGCACCAGGCTCCGGTAGCCTCCCAGACAGCATTGGCAGAGCCTGGCTTACGTGAGACAGTTTTAAAAGTCAAAAAGTAACTCTTCTTCGTTCTCGTCTTCTAATAATTTAAATCTAGTATCTAATAATTATTAATAATGAAATAGTGAAATTGATAAATAATAATTATAAATCTAATAATAGAATAAAATTAGAATTGGGAATGTTAAGAAAATAGTGTTACTGTTACCATCCAAAATATTTGGGACTTCCTTCCCCTGACCTCATGCTGCTCTGAGTGAAGCCTACAGGGACCCAGGCCCACAAGTTCTTTTCCCAAAGGGCATGAACACCCCTCTGTGAGGGTGTGTGTGTGTGTGTGTGTGTGTGTGTGTGTGTGTGTGCATGCGCATGCCCGCATGTGCACGAGCGCTCCCTTCCTCTCCTGCCGGCGCGGATGAGCGTGAGGCCGGTGGCAGTGGCACGATTGTTGGCCACGGTCTCCCTCGGGGTCTCTGCTGCCCCTTGGGTGCTGCTTTCTGGGGTCCTTGCATTCAGGTGTCCGTGGAGGCATTTACAGGAGTCACCAGACCAAGGCGCTGACACAGCAAGGCGCCCGCCCGCAGGCCAACAGGGCTGCTCTGGGAACCAGTCTGCGCGAGGACAGGGCGACTGTCCAGCCCTTCGCTGCCCCTCGAGCCTCCACCGGCTGATGCCCTGGCTCCTGGCTCCAGAGCACTGTGTCCAGCGTGGCAAATGCCTGTGCTCAAGTTTTCTGTCCCGCATAACTTAAGCAGCGTCACTTCTGCTGCTGACTGCTGCTGACCACAGACATCCAGGGCACATTCACTTGGGAGAGGAAACAAAAATGAAAGAAGTTAGAGCCCAGAGCACCAAGGGTGTCTCCAAGCAGCAGACCGCAGCTTATGCTGGCCTGTGCATTGTCCTGTGACGTCTAAGGGGAGCTCTGTAAAGGGAAATGCTCTTCCTTTGTTATTAAAACTCTGAGCTGAGCCAGGGATGCTGTTGCAGGCCTGGAATCCCAGTGCTCTGGTAGGCTGAAGCAGGAAGATTACCAGTTTGAGCTGAGCCTGGGCAACCTAGCAACTTAGAGACTGCTTCAAAATAAAAAGTCAAAAAGAAAAGGAAGAAGAAGAAGAAAGAAAGAAAAGCTGGCGATGAAGCTCAGTGCAGATGCCCTGAGTTCAATCCCTAGTGCTACAAGTAAATAAATGGTTCTGAGAGGAGCTAGCAATGGAAGAGGGCAGGCACAGTCTCGAAAGTGTTCTGGGAAGGTGACTTCCTCCCACAGAGGGAACTTGTGACTCCTGGCCACCTCCAGTGGTGGCTTCTAGGCCACAGGGGAACCCTAGTGCCACACAGCCATATTGTGGCAGAATTCCGTGGTGTGTCTCCTGGACACACATCTTCCTATGAGAAGATCTGTGTGGCCCTGGTAAGGCCTGGACTGTGGCATATACCTCACCTGGGCTCCACATTGCCCTGCTGCCATTCTCCTCTGCCAGGCGAGGTTGCCTCCAAGGGCCATAGGAGTCTGGTTGGAAGTAAAACTGCCTGGCCTTCTGCCTCTTGTCCGGCTAAATCACCACTGCATTTTCTATTGTGTTTTATGTAGATTAGCAAGAGTTCTGCTGCCACCATTTCAGTTTCATGTTTCTCAGGTATACACCCTTAAACTTGGAAAGTAAACACCTACAAAGTCTTTCTTTGTGGACACAGTCACCACAGTGCAATGGTTCTTACACAGCTTGAAGAAAATCCTCTTTAAAGAAACTTCGGAAATAGGTTATTAGGCTGCACAACAATTCTTATAGTTTCATGGTAAACTAAATAGGAAACATTTACTGTAAAGTGTTTGTAGGTTTGCATATGTGATGATGACATCCTTTTACAACTTCTCACAACTCCCATATTGTTTTTGGTTTTGTTTGTTTAAAATATATTTCTGAAGACATGCAAGGGGAGTTTTCCTGAGTGTTAGCAAATTTAATAATTATTGGCCACTATCATGATAAAAATTTTTAAAGCTTTTTTGTATTTATAATTTTAGCCCAGCTGTTGATACCATTTTTATGTATTTGCTTCCCATTTATAGCAAATACTGTGTTGACAGTGATGCCCAGGAGCTTCTTAGCTAGGGTGAAATTTCAGAAAACAACAGCTGACAGAGCAGGACGCACAACAATAGTACTGTTCTTTCACACTCAGAATAGAAACTACCATGCAGATCTCATTTTAATACAGCACCCGGACAGGTGATGTGCACTGCTGCAGGGGCCCGGTGGCGTGGCCAGTATGGTGTGCACGCCGGGGGCATGGTTACTGCAGCACGAGTCTTGCTTTTGTTAATGTGGCATATTACTTTGATTTACGTGTGTCAAACCAACCTTACCCCAGAAATGAAGCCCGCTTGATCAGGGTGTATGATCTTCCTGAATATTTGCAAGAATCTTACTGAGGATTTTTGCATCTACATTCATTAAGGAGATTGGTCTATTTGTTCAGCCTCCAAGTTCTCCAGTACAGAATCTAGCCTGGAACACAGCCATATTCCAAAACCGCATTCTAACTAACTGCACACAGCATGGTAGGAACCATGAGAAAGGGGTGCAAATGAAGATGACAGTCTAGCACACAGGGATTTGTACTTTAGTAAAGAATATACAATCTAAACAAGCTCACTGAAAAGGAACTCCCCTGGGTCAACATCCTGCAAGTCAGGCAGAGGTCCCGTGGGCCCGGATTGCTCTTGGAGCCACTTGCACTGGAGCTGCAGATAGACGGTACTCTGGCCTTCATGCACTCAGCTTACCCAAAACAATACTTAGCAATTTTCACTCCCTGTGATATAATGAAAACAGGAGAATAATCATAAGTAGCCTAAGAACAAATTCAGTGGGTGATAAAAAGTCAGGTCAGGAAGAGAAAAGTTGAGCCATTTCTTTAATAACCACAGTGGCACGTGGACATGGTCCCGGGCCGTAAGCCTGGCCTCCAAAGCTCCCGAACACGGCTCCTCCTCCCACGCACTTTCTCAGATGTCAGGGCATGGAAAGCAGGGGACTCACATCCCTGTCATAAGGGATAACTGACTGAAGGCCAGCCACCATCAGTTCTCTTTCTGACTTCTTTAGTGATAGCTGCACTTCTAGAGTACTATGCAGACATGTTTAAGGAAAATATTTAATGCTAAAACTTCCCTTTCATCCAAACATCTGACTTTGCCCATTGGCATAGCTAGTATCAGTGATCACTTTTGTAATTTCTGAGAACAGTACTATAACACGGAATGTGTTTGGTCTTTTATAGTATATCACAAGATAATATAAAATCATTCATTTCAAAAGTCATTTGTGCAAGAACAGAGGCTGGCTTCCCCCAGGTCTGACACTCACACCTCACGTGGGACTCTAGGTAGAAGCTGTGTGTGCCAGTGGCCCGGTAGGGAGAGGCTGGGTTACACATCGGCACACCTTCTCATGTGGGAGTAGAGCTTACTCATTCCAGCTCTCTGAGCCTATCTCCGCAAGGGTCAGATCATGGTGCCCACCTCAACATCTGCGAGGAGAAAGTAAGATACTTGCCAGGGGCCTGGCACTCAGCTGCCCTGTCAGAGGTGGTGAGGCCAGATCTGAGTCTGAGAGGGACTGAGCTGTGGCTCAGTGTGGAGGTGGAACTCAGTTCCAACAGAATGCAGGTAAATATTCCACGCTAAAAACAGCTCAGTAGGCTTGACTCACCTGGGAGGAAGTGGCCTCGCAGAGCAGGATTGGAACAGGGAGGTGCAGGTCACAGCAGGCCCCAAACAGAGCAGAGCAGCCAGGCTGGACAGTTAGGGAGGTGCTGGGTGAGGAAGGCCAGAGATGCTGCAGAGCAGGGGGATGGAAGAGACTCAGAGGAGATCACTGGGGAGAAGCAGATGTAAGAGGGCGCCACAGTTGAATAGACCACACCGTCATCCCTGCGTGGGGATCCGTGGGAAAAGCCTCTCATCTCAGGATAAGGGCAGTCGTTTTGACCTGAACAGGAAAGCATCTTTGAATGGCCGAAGCAGTTGTATAGTCACAGACCCACTGATTGGCTAGTAAACTAGGAGCAGATGTGAATTTGAGTGAGTTAAACTCAAGAAGAGGACAGAAGCTGTGTACTTGTAATAGCCTTATAAATTAGACATAGGATTTGTTAGGAGAGATCAAGACTAAACCAAGGACAACAACAAAAATACACGTAAAACACTCTGTCAGACAACACCGTGGAAGACTTGCTTCTGGTGGGTATAAGCGGATGTCGAGACAGAAGGAATTTTCATTTTTCTTATCTTCCCCACCATAAAAAATAACATTGAATTGAAAGAGCAGAATAACTTTACAAGAGTTGGCTGAAAACTAAGAGGCAAAGAACTTATAAAAAATAACCAAAGTCTCTCTAAAGCCCAGCTTCTCATGGGGAGTTTACTAGCAAGGACTTTAGCTAGAGTCCACACAGGGGTGGGAATAAGAAGAAGCTGAGGTTTTCAAAAAGAAGCTTGATTTCCGAAACCCAAACAAGAGATTCTTCACAAGTGCTGAGTAAAACTGATAAATCTACTATAATTAAAGTCAGATTAGGGCACTTGGAAAAGGCAAAAGGAATTCACTAGATGTTAGCAAAAATTCACTAAGCCCCGTTGCCTTTATTTGACAGTACGGCTCTACCAGAGAGCAAAGACGCAGCTGCCGGCCACAGCGGGGCAGGGGCCGTGCTGCTTCTTAGGCCTTTAGCTCGGTGAGGGTGGCGCCTTTTTCCAGTCCCCTAGCGGTGCTGTGCTCCTCGCACACCAGCTGGCTGCCCTGGGACAAAGGAGTACATGAATCCTCAACTGACGAGGTTGTTCTTCAGCTACAGGTTGGTATTAGGCGGCTTGAGAATTACAACTTCAGTGATGACACAGAAGACGGGATGGATTTGTGGGAAATGTCAAGTTGGAGGTAAACCTGCTCAATAACACCCAACCTGCCAGCAAACAGCAAGAAGAGGCCCAACGGACTTCACACGGTGCAACTCAGCGGAATCACCTCTAGGTGCTGAGCACAGCTGCAGGGAGAAAAGGGTGGGAAGCGAGTCGCAACAGCAGCTGTGGAGGAACCTTCACCACCTTGGGTTTTAGTAGATTGTTCACAATGGGTAGGAGTCCGGGGGTAACGTGCTGGTGGACATCTTTCTGCGCTTCTCACTTAGGTGAAACTTGGAACTGTTTCTGGGCTCGGGTTTTGAGGGGGAGTTTGGCGAGGTCCCGTGGATGAGGGGCTCTGATGGGCATGTGTGTGCCGAGGAGCAGAAGCACTCTGTGCAGCGTGGGCTGGACGGTCACGGGGGCTCCAGAAGGCAGGCCTTGGCTCAGCCTCACTGTAATGGGGGAAAGGTGGGCTTTGCAAGAGGGGATGTCACCCAGAGGACGACTTGGGTGGGGATGAGTGGGGAGCACAGGACAGTGAGTATCACCTCCTCTCTGGCTGCACTTTCTGGCCCCCTGGAAAGATTTTAAGTGCTGACGTTTAAGCCGCAGCCCCAGAGATTCTGATTCACTCTGGGACCCACTGAAAAGGATTCCCTAAAAGCTGCTCTGATGGTTATAAAGCCGGAGAATCACTGGCCAGAACACTACGTGCTGAGAAGTTGGAAGCATTTAACCAGGTGTTTTGGCTAGGGGTTCTTCCAAATTTGAGATGAGAAATGGACATGACTGCACAGATCACGCGTGACGGCTAGGCAGGATTTCCATCTCAGCCAGAGCCTGGCATGTAGTATGACCCAGTAAGCATGCGGCGTTGCTGCCGCATCTGTCTTGTGACTGTCCAATGGGGTCACTTTATCTCTACACTGCGGATGAGGAAAGTGAGGCTCTGGAGTTCGCCTAGCTGTGAAAGGCCTGCAGAAAATTGCACAGTAAAAACCTGTATCATGTCAAAGCCAGTTCTAAATTCTAGAGCCCGGGCTGTCTTTCCAGGACTTCTTACCGAAAACAGCGGGACGCGGCTGCAAATCTGCGGTGGGCCTGCCCCGTGAATATTTAGAACAGTTAAAACACCAGGACCATATCCTCCGAGCGAGGGGTGAGGAATGTCCCTGCAGAACAGCAGCTCCTGGGGAGGCACCCTTGCTCCCAGCCTCGGGCCACAGGGACTCTCCTTGCGGTGTTGGGGCTTGGGGACGGGAGGGCGGAAAGCCGACGTGCCGGGAGGGGGGCGCACGGAGAGGCCTTCCCTTGGCCCCGGAGGGGCACCCCGGAATCAGGCGCAGAGTGGGTGGGGGCTCGGGGATGGGGTGAGTGGCCTTCCCAAGAACGCAGCGGGGACGCGCCTGGGGATCCCACGGACAGGGCGGGTGGAAGGACCCCTGGAGTCCGGGGGGCGAGCCTGGGGCCACAGGAACAGAACGAGTGGCGGGCGCACCTCGAGGGCCTTACGGGCCGGGTGGGTGGGCCTCCCACTTCACCCATGGCCCCCGGCCGGCCTCAGGCGGCCTCCGGCGGCCCGCAGACCTGAGCCCAGGCTCTCTGCTGGGACGAGGGCCCGCCGTCCGCGACGAGCCCACAACAACCCTCCGGCTCCGGCCCCAGCGCCTCCGGGAGGCCCGTGTCCCCCCCCCGGCCCCGAGCGCAGCCGGCCCGGCCCCCCGGCCCCGTCCTCCTCCCGCCCGCTGACGTCAAGGCCCCGGCCCCGCCCGCCGGCCCGCGTGGCGCCGCCCGAGGCCGCATCCCGGGGCGCGGGGGGCGCGGGTCGACTCCCGGGGGTCCTGCCGTCGCCGGCGGGAGTCCACGTAGAAGAGCAGGCGACGCGGCGGGGACGGTGAGAGGACGGCGGGGTGGAGCGGGCGGGGGACCCGGGTCCCCTCATCCCGCGAGAACCGGCTCCCTGCGCGGTGGGGGAGGGGGCCCGGGCCGACCCGGTCCTGGATGCCGCAGCCCGTCGGCTGGAGGGACCGTGGCCCAACTTGCGGTGATCCTGCCCCTCCCTCGGGTGACCCTCAGTCGGGACCCTCCCCGGACCAGGCGGAGAACTCGCCCGAGTGTGAGTGGCCGGGGTGGGGGATGGCTGCGTCGTGGTTCTGGTCCATTCTGGGTGTGTAGCCGTGGGAGTCTGTGATGTTGTGGTTGTGCCCGGGACCCGAAGGCGCGGGGATCTGGAAACCTCTGGCCGCCTTCCACAGTCTGGAGGATCCCGCGTGCACCTGGAATTCCTTAGTGGGATCTGAGGAAGGCGTCTGGGGCGCGTCACCCCGTCTCGGCGCACGCCCTGGCTGATTTGGAAATGCAGCGTCTCAGAAACGTTTTCATTACTTTTCCTCATTGATAGACTTGACCTTGCAAGAATGCCTTTTCCGGTTTTTTGATTTCTCAATAAATGATAAATCATCTCTATGAAAGGAAATGTTGAGGTTCTAAATACGCTGTAGGATATCCGGGCTGAGCAACAGAATGGGATAAGGAAGACAACCTGCCTGGGTCATCAGTTGGCTACGGAAGACTTCTCTTCTTCAGGGCTCCTGTGCAGGCACAGCCCTTCAGTGAAATCTGTTTTAGGTAAGGTCTGTTTTCATGAAAGTGTGGGAGAGAGATGGAACTGGTGTCCCCAACCCGTAGTGGCTGTCTGAGGTAGGGCCTGGCAGAGGGGCCACTGGTAGGACATCAGGGCCCAGGGCTCCTCGCATCTCAGGGAGGTGGCCCGTGTCCCTATAGGCCTCTGCCTTAGTGTTTATAACAGCAGTTGCTAAGAAGCCAGTGGGGTTTGTTCAGCCCAAGACCCTCTGCTGGCCCAGGGGACATTCCTCACTTCACAGATACTTTTTAGTTCCTCTTTATAAAAACAAAGCAAAGAAACTGACCTTTTTTTTAAATCCCTAAGAAGGTGTTTTAAGATCATAGATGAAAATGCATTCTGCCCCTAAACAAACAAAAAATCTACTTAAACCTTTTGAATTTTTCTTTTTTGTGACAGACACTTGCTATTTATTTCTGCTTGCCTTGGATCATGCTGTGTTGCATGAAAGAAATGACACTGTTCCCACTCAGCATTGTAGTTTCTCTAGGTGACTGGAAAGGAAAGAAGATAGAATATTTGAATTTGAGTTTTAATGTATCAGGTACTTTGTTTTCTGAAGAGGCAAAGAGATTAGAAAAAAAAAAATTAGTACCTGGTAGTTGCAACATAGACTCAGTATGACTTGGCCACGAGCGTGCTTGAATCCTAAGTATAGTAAATATTTTTATACTTTTTCAACTTCCCCTTGCCTGCCAAGTAAAAAAAGAAGAGAACTTCTGCTCTTCTCCAGGGGATGTGCCTGTGCCTGTGCCTGGCCTTTAGGACGGTCCGAACCTGTGCTGGGGGCCTTATCTCCACATTCCCCTTTCCCAGAGGGCCTGGGCCTTGCAGTTCTGAAGGGTGTGGGGGGCTCTGAGGAGTGTCCACGTTTCCACGGCCAGGCACCCCGCAGACAGGACGGGTCCCACCAAGGAACAGGGCAGCTCTTTTTACTATGTGAAATGTCTTCCGGCTTTCTCATCTTGGGATTGCATTATCTTCCCCTGCAGTGATTTGTAGAGTAGAACTCTGGGGCCCCAAATGACTCACAGATGTTTGGAAGACGCGCCAACGTCGGCAGGCCTGGAGCTGGTGCCCAGCCTCTGATGAGGCACCAGCTGGCAGTAGAGACTGGATCCCGAGGTCGGCTCTGGGGGCCCCGGGTGGCAGCGGTGAGTGGCGTCCAGCGAAGCTGTGCCCAACCCCAGCTGGAAAGCCCCCTCTGAAAGTTAGACTTTGCTTTAAGCTGACCGGATATTTAGTTGAGATGATTGCTCCTTAAAGAAAATCTGTGTGTAGAGTAAGTGAATGTAAGTCCGACTCTGACCTTCTAAGTTTAGTGTCTCTCCACTTCCGGTTAGTGTTGAAGCGGTTTGGTTAGTTGGTGGTGAAGTGTTTCAGAAAAGAATCAAACTAGACGAATGGAAAGAGCTGTGGCGGGAGTAGGGTGGGAGCACTAGCCTTGAACTGCAGCCTGTGAGTCTGTATGGAAGTAGACTCTTGAAGGAAAGGGAAAGCCCTGGTGGATCTTCCAGCGCACACACGTGGCCGTTCAGGCCGCCTGGCGCGTTTCTTCGGTTTCAGGGAGTCCCGCGGGTTCGTGTTTAGACCTCACAGAAGAGGGAAGTTAGGTAGAGCTGTGTCCCCTCTACCTAACTACGTTTGGTGGCATGAAATGGGGACACCGAGGGAGAGACTGAATCATGTGTGGTGAGCCTCAAATGGGCGGTTAGCAAACACTGCACACCGGATGCCGGTTTTCCTCCTTTGTGCCTATTTCTTACTATTATAGGTCCCAGCACTTCATTTTCCAGTCACCTGCTACCCCATCCTCCTGCTTCCTGCTGCCGGGGATTTCTGGGTCCTTGGCTCCTGCGGCTGGCTGTTGACCCCTCCCGCCCTCCTCTGTCCCCCAACTCTTTCCTCAGAGCCCTAGGCCAGTTGCTGGGTCTGCGGCTGCCTTGTCCCGGGTGTGGGCAAGCTGCAGCCTGTTTGGGTGCAGACTCGGAACCTTTTCAGATGCGCGGGAGAGTACAGACCTGCTGGAGGAAGAGCCTTCAGCTCTTAGAGAGCAGAGAGGGAAGGAGAATGACTTTGATTTTGCAAAGGGAAGATTGCTGCGGCCATCCGTTCATGCAGCGGAACAGTGAGTCCCTCACTCAGGTGGCACTGTGAGTTTTCATGCACATGGAGGAGCTCAGGGGGCTTCTTCCTCTGTGTCCCCGCTCTGCAGCAGTCATGTAAACAGGACCCTGGTGAGCGTTGTCCTCAGAGGTTGGTGAAGTTCTTGAGAAAACAGAATTTCTCCCTTCAGTTATATGCAGAAGCTATACACAGTTCTGACAATACCCTGCTTTGCTTTGGCGTTTTGTGTTTGAGAATAGTGCCTGCTAGGTAAGCGTGGTTTTGTTATAAAGTATAACAAAAGGCATAGGTGCGGTTCGCTTTTGATGGCACATCCATGACGTATCCGCAGTGGATATCGGTGTCCATCTCCCTTTTCCTGGACGGAGTCAGAAAGAGTTTGCCCTGCATGTATGTGACTGTGCCAAGCAAAACCTTTCTTTGGGTACTTACTGTTTGTAGGGTTAGGGTGCTCCTCTTCTCCTCGGTTCATGTGAAAGATGAGGGCTAGTCATATGGAGACCCCTTGTGTGTGTTGAAATCAGCATTCATACTCTGTGAGTAGAAGTGAATGTACAGTCAGCCCAAACAGCTGTCAACTGAATTTTGCCATTGGAAACATTCATTACATCCTCACGTGTCATAGAGCTATGAAGTTGTGCTCAGTGGTTAAATTGGGTACTTGGATTTTTCTCATGGGCAAACAGGCTTAGCCACTAAGCAGTAGGCAGCTAATGGATGCAGGAGTTGTGCCATAGCAAAGCTGAATCAGCATTTCATGACTCTCAGGAGGAATTTGTAGAGGAAATGGGATCGCTAGGCTTATAGGTCTATAATATTTTTATTGATGAGGTATGCAGCTTGACTCTTGCTGTCAAATGGCTGTTACAAAGAAAATCGTATTTGTTAGCCATTCCTTAAGGAGGTGACGTTAGGGTCGGTTGTGTAAGTTTTGGTATAAAATGCAGTCATCTGCTGAGTATGTTGTAAACCCAGTGTGAATTACTCATCAGAGAAGTGACCAGTAGCAACTGACTCTTACTTACAGAGTAGTCTTTTAGATTGGAATATGAAAAAGGTTATTGCTTTTCTAAAGTTACATCCAGAAAGTGTCATCAGTGACAAAAAACTCAAGGACTGCAGGATGAAAATCACTAACCCTGAAAACACTGCATGCCCGGTGCTTTCCATACCCAACACAGACGCCAAAAGCCTGAGTCCCCACTGCACAGCGCACCGCTTGCTTCCTAGGCGGTGCTCGCTGTGAACTTTCCTTCTCAAAGCTTTGTTATTTTTGTTCAAATATATCTGAGGATAGACTGTAAGAGATGAATTTCTAGAATCCTGCACTAGCCTTTGCAGTTGGACGCCATCATCCCAGGAGTTATGGGAGGCGGGGCTCTCCACACAGTGGGTAGCCGGCATGAGGGCGTGTGCAGGGCAGCTGGATTCTGGAGTCACCTGCTGAGTGCGCCTTCCCCAGGGGGCCTGGGCCTGCAGGAAGAAAAGGGTGGCCTGAAAGGGAATGGAACAGCTGTCTTCCATCCTCCCTGAAGAAAAGGAAAGAGTGAATAGACTTAAAGAATGCATCAAGAGGGATTTATGCTAAATACAGGGGAGCTTTGCTGTTTTCATCCTTTCGGATGAATTTCTGGAGACCTTGGAGTTCTCTGTTTAGACAGCTTCAAGGGAGGCTTTGCCAGCAGAGAGTTTATTTCTGCTCATCTGACCTTAAACCTTAGAAATTAAGAATGATTGATTTGTATGAAAGTAGTAGAAGTTTTCGTTTTCACTCACAGAATTTCTGCCAGAGCGAAGTGCTTGTTGACTGGCTGCATGTAGATCAGTTAAGAGCCCTTCAGCTTTTGTTCAGGTGAGCATTACAGGATTCCTCTACTCTGTGTAGTTTGTTTCTCTTCCAGAGAGGACACTTTTCTTCACATTTATTAAATTTTTAAAGGACTGTCTAGTTGACAGGGATTCCTTTGATGATATGTACAATGTGTAATTACTGCCACAGTGAAATTAACAGGCACCCCCATTGCTGCTTGTACTGGACCTTCTACAAGCTCTTTTATTCTAGGAAATCTTTAAAAAAACAACAACCCCCCAAATACTTCAGGCTTGGCACCAGACTGTGGTGTTCCATCTGGACTTTGATTTATAGTGCTTACTTTCTCGACTATGTTTCTGGGGTGGCAGCAGCCTGGTAGTGGAGGGAAGGTCTTGGGGCCCCATAAGCGTATTGGGCCTTTACCAGTGATGTGGTCAAAATAGCAAAGTTGCCTATATCAGAGAGTCGGAAAAGTCCCCTCAGTTATGAGGCCTCTGTAGCAGTGCTTATGGTGGAAAACAATACTGTTTTTAGAAAAAAATATAAATTTTATTTCATTTTGTTTAAGAAACGAGAATCTCCAAGAGTACTAATCACTGGCTTCAGGCCAGCAGTTCTGTCTTTTCTTAATATTTAAATTAGGCCCCGTAATACTGCGAATGGAATTCTACTGAGAGCAGTTTCGTCTTGGTGCAGTAGACAGTGTAGGAAATGCACTCAGCTGATGTTGCGGACGCCAAGAGGAGGAGCTCAACAAAGTCAGTATTGGAGCTAATCAGGTGCCTCACTGGGCGCGCTCTGGGAGGCTGAGGCAGAAAGACTCCAAGTTTGAGCCCAGGCCGAGCAACTTAGCCACACTCGGTCTCAAAATAAAAATAGATAAAGAGAAGCCAAAGGTGCAGCTCAGTGTGAAGGACCTGGGCGCAAAGTGTGCCACCTTAGTTTTATATTTTGTAATTTTTGAGCAGTTTTGGAATGCTTCCCACAGTTCTTTTCTCAAAGGCCACTGCTTCTGGAACCACTGAGAGCTGCCCGGAGGCTCTGTTTGAGGCCGCCTCTTGCTAGCCCCGGTGGGCTTGAGACTGTCTCTTGGTCTCTTCTTCCTGTGCCCTTACTTGAAATCTCCTGCAAGTTAGAACCTGTGGCTTCTAGTAAGAACCAAAGAGGGGCACGAAGCAAAGTAAGAATTCATCTCGTTTCATGCAGCTTTATCTCTTCTTTAACTTCATCTCTTCTTAAATACAAAGGTGAATTTTTTTTTCCCTCAGGAATCAGTTCTACTGAATCCAACCTATTATCTGTTGGCTATGTTAGGGTTATAGGATTTTCACCATTAAAATCTTAGGATTACATGTGGCTTGCATATATATCATTATTCCATATGAAAATTAACACTGAGAGTTGAATGCCTGCTGTGGAAACTTTAAAAGTATGATTTCACCTCAACCTGTTAAATTTTATCTTGCAAACATGAGATTGCAGGGCCACTTCCAATACCTCTTTCTTAGAGAAAGGACGTATGCCGATATCACTCCGGGGTAATTTAGTCACGTAAATAAGCTGTGTACCTGAAGAATTCGAGTCGACTAGCAGCGTTAGGGCGGTTCTGTGACAGAGCCCTCTTTGTGTGCCTCCGTCCTTTTTCCTTTTTGATGAAACTGTTCACTTTTAATTCAGTGATTGGGAGTCTTAGAGAATATGAATCTGTGTTACTTGGGAATGAATGCTTTGATGTATAACTTTTCCAGTGGACTTTTGAACTCGGAGGGTCAGATGAGAGAACTCTGTACTTGAGTGATAGAAATACTAAAAGGATTTAGTTATTTAGCAAGTACTTGGCAGGCTCTTTGTGTTTGAGGGGGTATCTGGGTGGTGGGAACACAGGAGGCATGCAGGATAAATATGACGTGATTTCCAGCCCCGGCTTCTATAAAATCTGGTTACAGAAAGACAACTGAGTATGGAGCTTTATGAGAACAGCTCAGCGCTGGACAGAGCCGAGTGTATGCAGTTAAGACTGCGGGTGGGGGCAGGACAGCTGAGGCTGAGAGTCTCACCAGGATATGGAATATGCAACAAGGGGGGCGAATGACTTGGGCTCCAGAATTTTATGTGAAAAAACAAAAGGAAAAAAAAGGTGAAGGAGAAAGAAGCATCGCGAGGAGGGAGGGTGGAGGAGTGGCTGGGAGTGCTTCGGGGGATTTTAAGAATTCACTTGCCTTCCGTGACATTCTCCTCCTTCCTTTTTTCTCCCCGTTATGTTCTCCCTCATCATTTTCCACTCGTTTTTGTTTGAAGATCTGTATTGCATGTAATCGCTAGTACTGGTCCCTTCTGGGAAGACAGAAATGTCCAGGATGCTGCCTGCCTGCTGGGTTGTCTCTCAGATTCACAAGGCTGAAATGGCAGGTGGAAGGAAGGCCGGTCTCTGTGCGCCCTGTAATGACGCTAGTGTGTGTGAGGAGTACTGAGTGTGAAGCTAAAATGCACATACGAAGGCCCAACTAAGAGACCCATCCTCTGCACCCCCAGCCGGAAGCATCGACTCACGTCTGTAAACTCCGGCAGCACTATGCAAAATGTCTCATGCAAAGTGACTTCCTCTTCTCATAGTGATTGGTGTCAGTGGTGCATTTTTCCTGTCACCCTGCGAGTGGGAGAAGCTCCTTCCTGCTGGCGCCACCCTGACCTCTCACACCATGGTGAGCAGCACACAGATGGGTTTTCAGGGGAGGACTTGGGAGCGGACTGAGAGGGAAGCCTCGTGGGAGAGACGTGTGCACTTTGGGGGAAAGTGCCCTGGGGGGTGGGGGTGGGGTCTGGTGAAGACCGTGGTGTTGGCGAGAAGAGCAGAGATGGAGATGGGAGGTCGGCTTAGGCCTTGTGTGCGAAGTCTGGAGGGTGAGTCTGAGCACAGAGGAAATGAGGGCCACGATCGAAAGGTGGGCCGGGGCCAGATCTCGTGAGCTGCTGGACCGGAGACCACTGCTCGTTGTTCTGAAGGAAGCAGGCTCCTGAGAAGGGACGTGATACGATGGTTTGTTTGAGGGGAAGTCATGGTTTGCAGAGGTAATTATGTCAGGGGTAGCGTAGGTCATCTTGCCTGGGTTTGCATGTTGTCACCTTCACTTTACGACCTTGGGTAATGTGAGGGTTGAGGTCTGAAATGATCCCTGAAAGTATTATGTCTTGGGAAGGTGGTGGGATCACGAGCGCTGTCCTTATCGTGGGCAGGTCTGCTGATAAGCTCCTAGCTGGGTGGAGGAGATGGGTCCCTGGGGCGTGACCTGGACAGGTTTATTCTTTCTTCCTGCTCTGCTTCCTGGCGTCCACGCACCCCTTCATGCCCTGAAGTGTCTGCCTTGGAGCCGACTGACCATGGACTGCAGCCTCTGAAACGCCGAGCCCCGTCAACCCCCTCCTCCCGGAAGTTGCAAGTGTCAGTCAGGTGTTTTGTCCAGCAATGAGAAAGCTGACTAATATGGTAGCGTACTGTATTGATCTCTGCCTCAGTGTCTTTAGCTGTAAAAAGGGATGATATTAGTATTGTGTCATGGGGGAATTAAATAAATTAATCTACACAAAATACTTTTCCTGGCATTTGGTAAGCGCTAGATATATTTATTATTTATTGGTGTAGATGTAATCGTAGTTACAGTGTCTACGTTAGAAATGAGAAAATTGTATAGCTAAGACCGTTAATTTTCAGGTGATCCCTGAAATTCATCCCCTTAAGTTGAGCGGCTTAAACCACATACGTTTATTGTTTCCCAGTGCTGGAGAGCAGAAGACAAAAAGTCAGGGTGTTGGCAGGCTACTTCATCCTGAGACTCCGAGGGAGAATCTGTTCCATGCCTTTCTCCAGGGTTTTGGCTTTGATTTTGGTTTTGTGGTAGTACTGGGGATTGAACTCAGGGCCCTCCACATACATACGAGCAAGTTCTGTGCCACTGAGCTACACCCTGAGTCCCTTTCTAAACCTTTGTTTGATGTGCCGTCACATCATTCTCCATATGCCTGTACCTGTCTCTAAATTTTCCCTTTTTGTAGAGGTATCAGTCACGCTGGACTGGAAGCCCATGCCACTCTAGTATGACTTGATGTTAACAATAACATCTGTAGCCACTCAGTTTCCAAATTAAGATCACGTTTGGAGATATTAAAGGTTAGGGCTTCAATATGGGAACAGGGGCTGGGGGAGGACACGAAAAACGACTGACAAGAGACCCCAAGTGAGGTATTTTATGTGCCATCCTAGGGTATGGCGTTCCAGGAGAATAGTGAGGGGGAGGGGTCTGCAGGTCTGTTTGATGGTCAGTTGCTCAGCTGTCCTTGGCTCTCCGCTCTCATTTTTCTGGATCTGCTTTGTTCCCTGGACAGCCCCGCGGTGGTCATGGATAGAGGGCCTTGAGGTGCTCCCCATTTCCTGAGAGACTCTTCTGCCTTTCTTCTGTCTTTCCAGCATGGCATCCACTGTAATGTCTCTTTGTTTGGGGGTGGAGATAAGAATTTGAAGATAAATGCAGCACTAAGCTTGCATTGGTTTCTTCCAGTTCTCTTCCCATATTTGGATGGCACATCAGTGTCCCAAGGTCCAGGTGATAAAGTATAAGAGAATACTTTTGGAAAGAAGCAAAACTGTTGCATACCTCACGGTAACGATGTTACTAAGAAGTTAGAGGTGAGCGAGTAGGCAGGTGTACAGCTGTGTGGCAAGATGGAGTCGATGCCTCCTGGGCTTACAGTGGAGATTGAAATAAGTACACGAACGAGAATGAGGTTCCTCAGGTCCCTGGGGAAGGTGGGAACAGTCCCAAAGCCATACAGGTTTCTGGTGAAGATGAAGACGAACACGTAGACAAGTGGTGGTCTCCAGTGACGCAAGTGGTAGGGAGTCACTCCTCGAGGGAACCACGATGTCCCCAGGAACTGAAGGGTTGCATCGTCTTCCTGTGGAGCGGCAGAATGGGAGCTGGGTGCAGCAGGGTGTAAGATATTAACGCAGCAGTCTGGCACTTTCCTAAGTCCTTAATTTGAAATATCTTAAATGCCTTCTTCCTCTGCCCCATTTAGCTCACGATTTACCCCACAGATGGTAACAGAGCTTCCATGTTCGTTTGTGATAAAACGTGAGAAGTTTGAAAAATTAATAGAAAAGACAGTTTTCTTCAACATGGACAGACATCAGTTTTGGTCAAGGGAAGCAGCTAGGGTGAGTCTGGTTTTACGTAGAGATGAGATCTGACGGTGGATGCAATTGGGAAAGTTTGGGAGAGAAGGGTAGGAAAGAGGGCTGGAAGATGCGAAGAAAGGAGCTAAAATTCTCAGTAGGATATAAAAGACAATGAAGTTTAGTCGATTCCAAATGAAAACACAGACACAGAGTTAAACCTTCATGACCTTGTGCATGTACAGACATCAACACTAACTATCTGGATTTGTTCCAGGCTCTGATTTAGAGTATGTCTGTCTGCTTTTAAAATATATATATATATATATATATATATATATATATATATATATATGACTTTTTAAAGTACCTTTCTATGCCAGCATGCCTCAGAACCTTGCTCGTGTGCTCATTCATCTTTCCTCAACTCCTTTGATGTGGACGTTCCTACCACTGATTGGTGATGCAGTGCTGATTTCAGATTTGTCTACGGGAGCGTGGCTTTTGTCCTGTAGATCCAGGCCATCAACTCAGAAGGATTATTTTGTTCTGTGTGGTGTGTATCATCTCCAGCAGTCTAGTAAAGCTTTCCTTTTCCACAGAACTTGTTTCCTAGTCAGTGATGCATCACACATAGACTTCTAAATGCTCGAAGAATGGTGTAGGTCTAGAAGACGCAATAGAAAGCATCTTTTTCAATTTTCTAGATTAAAAAGTTAGCAGCACAGACAGTTTTTAAAACTTACAAAAAATTCCAATACCAACTTATTGAATGATAATGATTATCCTTGGAAATATGATTAAAAGTGGAAACATGAAGAGAATTCCTTAACTTTCAAAGAATAGTATAATAAATAAGTCTTAGCCCCAAACAGCTGCCCAGCAGAAAGGCTAGCCTTGCTGGCCTCAGGCCAGATGGGATATTCATTCCCACCCAGGATGGGCTGAATGGTTTGAAATGACCTCAGTAAGACTCATGAGAACCATCTACGGAGTGCCAGGTAGTGATATAAAAGGACATTCGGGAGGCACACGGTTGTTAATGGTGTGCCAAGACAGGGTAACACAAGCTCCCTCTGCAAGCAGTGGAGCCTGGTGAATGCCTGCAGTGCTTGGCCTAGTGATTGGCCCTACTCAGAGTAGCCCTAAAAGTTGAGGCATTGCTCCAAAGAGTTTGTCTTGATACACAAAAAATTTTAGTGCTTCTTTTATGTAACTTTGCTTATAGAAATGGATAATTAATTAACTGAGTAGTTGAGGATTGCGCTGTGACCCATAAGTTAAATTTACACAGTGAATACTTGCCGGTGTATTCTAAGGTGCCCCCATGTCCCAGCTGTGGGCGTGCTGTCTCCTTGCTGGTTGCACACCGCTGTGCCCTTCCCAGTGCCCATGCACATCTTTTCCCCCGGAATACTTAGCCCCAGATGGCTGCACACCCCCACTAAGTATTTGCTGAATGTTCCTTTCTCAGGAGACCAGCTATATCAGTTGAACTTACCGTTACCAGACACAATAGCCAACAGCCACAACTTAAAGGAGGAGAGATTTCATTTGGCTCATGGTTCCCAGCTGGCCCCGAGGCAGGACCGTCATGGCTGAAGGGCTGGTGGAGCAAAGCCGCTGTGTTCATGGAGGTGGGGAAGCAGAGCAGGACACTGCCAGAGAGGAAGGGGCAGGACCAGATATGGTCCCCAAGGCCGCATCCCACCCAAACAAACCCAGAAACATGTTCTTCTACCCTACCAGGCATTTCTTCATCCAGTGAAACTGGCAAAGCCAGATTATCGGGCAGAACAGCAGTGACCATCTAACGGAGATGTCACCCTTGCTGTGAACAACTGCTGCCTCTTCTTAAGTCCCTTCTGGTTTTTGTTTTCAACACTGCGACCTTCTTATCTATAGCATAATATACTTATTTCTTTTCTGGGCCTGGTTCCATTCCAGATGTAAGCTCCTGTGCAGAGGGGCAGAGAGAGAAGGCCAGCAGGTTAGGAAGAAGAGCCCCAGCATATGGCGTCAACGCTGTCCCAAGTGTGGGAAGCCCTGGGAGGGTTAGGAAATGCAGTCATCCCCAGGCATTGGCCAGGCATTGGCGCTCACTCTCAGAGTATGGGAAGCCCTAGGAGTGTTTCAGAAAACAGGTTATCGTGTCTGAATTGGGGTTTAGTAGGCCCACTTGGGCTCCTGAGCAGCCTCAGGGAGGGAAGAGGGAAAGTGAGAAGGCAAAGAGATTGGGCTGGAGGCTGCCCTGGGCAGGGCGGGCAGGACGATGTGGCTTAGGCCATCAGAGTGGTGGTGAAAGGGACGTTTTGGGGGAATGCCAGCAGAATTTGCTGATGAGAGAGGTAGGGAGGAGTGGGGAAGAGAGGGAAGGGAGTTTGTGCCCAAATTCCTGACAGGACTGGCTGCCAGTCACTGAGGTGAGGAGGTTTAAGAAATCTCTGGGCTAATGACATGCGCGTGTCATTGTTTTACAGACCAAGTTAGTGGCACTCTGAGTTTGAACATGACTCGTAAGAGGACATTTGGAAAGCACCTTTGGGTTTGAGACCAAAGAACTGTGATCTGTGAGACAAGAATGAGAATTTTTTTTTAAAGTAGATTTAAAAGTGTTTCAGAGTATGAATGGTGGTAAAAGAAGGTAAAGTTTATAATTGATAAAAAAAGTGGAAAAATGCTTGAATATAAGGAATGAAAAGAGCTTCACGTGCTCCTCCACCTTTCTCATCCAGTGAACCCAGTCTTCTTACTCAAGTGAACCGGAATGACGGGTGTAATGCTAGTAATCTACTTTCCCATGGATTCCCCTGACGCCTCCTCCTGGGTGCCCACATACTCCACAGTGGAGAGTTTCTGAAGCTGTAAACGGCATGAGCATCCACGTGTTCCATGCTGGCCTGGCCTCCACAGTTTGCTTTGTGCAGCCCTGAGCAGGGTTGTGCTTCTGGGAACCGAGTCTCAGAAAACGGCAAAACGTGAGTAAAGAGAAAAATTTGGTGGAAGCTACCAAACCTTTTCTTTACTAGTGAGACAAAATATGGCAAGACTGTCAACATTTTAGTAGGAGTTTAATGATTTATCCAAAGGAAGAGAAGGCATGTCGGTGGAGGTGGCGGTCCACCTCTGCGGCCACGCTGCGCCGCAGAGTTTGGTAGATGTGTAGGATACTTGTAGGAGCGATTCAGCACATTAAGGGTGCAGATGAGAACAACACTAGGAAAAGGTGCAGGGCGGGAAGTCCAGGGAAAATCAGGCCCGGGCTCCTCGTGCCCTCTCCTAGTGGAACCCGTGCCACAGTGCGTGGGGAGCTTCGTGTCCAGGGCTCTTACGGGCATGCATCGCCAGAGAGGCGAACTTCAGCTGTTTGGGCTCTAGCCCTCCTGAAGCAGGAGTTTGTCACAAATCATGTTGTCAACATGAATCCTTGATCAAACTACTACTACCTGACCCAAAGCTTCAGGCTTATAAAAAAAAAAAAAAATCCCAAAAGGTTCCCTGAAGGGCAGCGGAAGATTGCAGGGTCTGAGTTCCTCTCCCATGAGCGGGCAGGGGTCAGTCCTGGAGGCTGGAGTGTGTAGGCTGGCAGAGTTCACCCTTCCCTGCACCGTGCATAAGGCCTTGGACACAGTATTGGTGCGTCTTAGTTTCAGTATTGCTAGAGATTAGGCCACAGGGCCTGACCACAGCAGTGGAAACAAGGACATCCCAAGAATGTGCATCACCTTGAACAATTCTAGATAAACTCCAAGCAGGTGAACCTCAGGATGTTCGACAAGAGAGCTTAAGCATGCTGTGTGGTGCTTCCCCTGGGAATCTGAGGTAGATAAGATTAACTCAGGCATAGTGTTCTAATAGCTACGAGGCCTTTAAAAAAAGAAAGAAAGAACAGAAAAACTGCCCTGTAAGTGTGTGTGATGTTGACCAGATTTAGGAAAGAAGCTCAAAGACGAGAGTTAGCTGGGAGTTGTTGAATCCTAGAGGAAATCTCCATCAAGAATCTGCCTTTAAAGTGCAGAGAAATCTTGCTTGAGGAGGAAATGCATGTTTTTGTGAAAAAACTTAATGTGGAAGGAAAATGGTAGGAAGGAATTAGACGTTATTTCCAAATAGGCAGTTTGAGAAAATGCAGCGACGCAGTTAGTTTGAATGGAGGATGAGCTTGGCTTTGGATGTAAAGTGAACACCTTAGAAAGTGAGCTACAAGGAGGGCAAGTGGAGGGGGCAGAGGGCACACACGGCGAGGGTCCCTCGGGGCCAGGCTCAGGCCGGGCATGTGAGAGGAGCCCCGGGCCAGACCAGGTGGTGCAGTGACGTTAGACAGACCTACAGTGACAACAGACTACCCGGTCTGCAGACATGCCAACGCTTTGGCCAAGTCCCTGGGTTCAGTTTCCCAGCACTACATGAGCTACACGTGGTGGCACACACCTGTAACCTCAGCACTGAAGGCTGAAGCAGGAGGCTTGCTATAAGTGTGAGGGCAACTTGGGCTACATAGAGAGTTTATGGTCAGCTTAGACTCTAAAGTGAGACCTACCTCAAAAAACAAAGACCTGACTGCTTGTTGATCAAGAGTGGGTAGATTATTTTACCATTCTAAATCTCACTTTAGTACAAAGCTGTCCTACAGGGTGACGTCTGAGGCTAAGTACGGTCGAGAGGAGCTTCCTTTTCACAGAGAAGGCAGTGACTGTTGTGTGAAAAAGAAACCTAGATAGAATTTGCCTGAGAATTGGCAGGAGAAGTAGGAGAGTATGGTCTTTCTGGAGAGGCCTCTGTCAACAGAGGACGGCACGGTGTCATAGGCACTGAGGGTTTGGGGGTAAGTAGCTTAAGGGTCTCTGGGTTTCTCTAAGGGTCTTTTAAAGGGGCCTTGGCCTACGTATCTTTAGTGAGTGTGTTAATCAGGGTTCTCCAGTGAAATGAACCAAGAAGAGGTCGCTGGTCTGTCTGTCTGTCTCTCTCACTCTCTTTCTACCTATCATCTAATATACCTTGTCATCTGTCTAGACAGCAATTGGCCATCACACTGGGTCATGCAGTCATGGAGGCCAAGAGGTCCCCCATCTGCCGCTGGTATGCCAGGAGAGCTGGTGCTGTGGTTCCAGCCCAGGTCTGAGGGCCTGAGAACCAGGAACACAGGAGGCATAAATCCCAGTCCTGGACAGGAGGCCAGTGTCCCAGCCCAGAAAGTCAGCCAGAGAGGGAGGGGGCAGAGGAGGCATCCCACATGGGGCCAATGGAATGCTTTATTCAGCCTACAACTGGGAACTGCCCAGCAGCGCTGCCAGAAATAATATTGACCAAATATATACCAAGTCTATGACCCGATCAAGTGCACACCGAACACAACCCTTCTCAACTGGTAAGAAGTCTAAATGAAGATCTCAAGGAGGGAGTCGGTGATACAGAACTAAGATACTTTTACCCACAAACTGAAAATTAATGTTGTCATTTGCAGGAAGGGAAATTATATTTCACTAAACATTCGAACTTCAAAAAGTTATATTTAAACTCACACGTAGTTTTATCACCTGTTATATTTCATCAGGACTGATGTTTCTGCATTCAGGGTGTTTTTCTGACCATATGAGCATAGGTGCGTGTGGTGTGCAGCAAGCTTTGTCCATGTACTTCGGCTGGTGAAGAAACAGCATTAGCTCTGAAGGCCCTTTTCCCTCGGTGCATCTACTCCTTGGCATACAGAGCCTGGGAATCGGTGTCATGCAGCTGAACAAGGAGGAACTTCTCGGCATTGAGTGTATTTGTGAGTATGCTTGGTACATTAGGCCTTTGCAGAGATTGCATGGCTGTTAATAAGTAAGGCCTCTAGCCCTTCTGGGGATAAAACTCCCCAGGACTTCCTCTCTTCCCAGTAGCCAACCTCAGCCTTCTCACCAGTGGTGAGATGACACCTGCTTTGCTGAGCACTGCGACCCCCCACCCTAGTGCCCTAACTGTTTCCACTAAATAAAGCCTTACAGAAACCCTGCGAGGAAGATTCCATTATTTTACCCATGTGGCAAAGGAAAAGAACAGGAATATAGCTAAGGAGGTGGGATCACTGGGAGTTTGAGACCCAGGATGTCCAGCGTATGCCCCTCAGCTCACCATCTTCTGAGGTGGACATGTAGCTGGCATTCTTACAACGCTGAAGTGGTCAACACATTATAGATGTTAATCTCCCATCCAGGCTGAAGCAAATAGCCTTTTCATCTTATTTAAATGAAGAAATAGGTCAGATAATGGAGAACCCCCTCTCACCGCCCCACTCTGCTTTCATGAATCTGGCTCAGGAAGAAACTTCTACCTCAGTCTCAGGAGCATTTGCATGGTTC
This sequence comes from Ctenodactylus gundi, assembly GCA_004027205.1. Classification (NCBI taxonomy): domain Eukaryota; kingdom Metazoa; phylum Chordata; class Mammalia; order Rodentia; family Ctenodactylidae; genus Ctenodactylus; species Ctenodactylus gundi. The sequence continues at coordinate 126,695 of PVKB01001709.1, read as the reverse complement.
AGTGTAACTGTCATTTGAAACTGTCAGGTTGAGGTAAGCTGTGGCCACAGGTTGAGGTAAGCTGTGGCCACACTGTCTTTATTATGCACTTTCTTTTCTGCCCTTTAATTTTATAGCCAGTAGTGCCACAAACATGTTTTTGTGGTTAAAACTGTTACTAAGAAAGCATAGCTGGCCCTGTGGACCTCTCAAGGAAGTCTTTGGTCATTTACCACTCAGAGAAACTTTGTAAAGATTTTGAGTTTCCTTCTGGGGCAGGAATGATGGGTGAAGTCAGTTGCTTTGGAAGATGGGAGAAGGCATATTCATTTTTCATTGTCAAATGGTGTACAAGTCTTGCAGTTTGACAAAGCATCAGAAACACCAGTTTCTTCCATTTTCATCATGCATCTATTTAGAGTAGAGGTACAGTTTTTTCTTGTTCTCTTTGTGTCCTGAATGCCTAGCACTGTTCTGGACTGAACAGTTGCCCAAGACATAGTAGAATCCACTGATATCCATAAGAAATCCTAACTCCAAACATGGTGGGGGTTGGTAATCAGTTCTGGGCAACAATGCACTGGTTAGTAACTTCTAAGTTTCTAAGAAGTTAGTAACTTCTAAGCATTCATAACACGTAAAATACATTTAACCATATTTAACTTTAACACTGTGAGAATATGAATAAAATTTTGGAAAATACCTTGAGATATTGTATTCCCAAACCATTATGAAAAAGTCAATTAAATAAAATACAAGTTAGAAGATATTGAACTGTTCAACGGTAGCTTTAGCTTCTCTTAGAAGAGTTGTAACCATTCTGCTCTGTTTTCTCTTGGTGGTCTCAGGATGTGACGGTACTCCCACCTCTGCCCTGCTGTCTTTAAAATGGTACAGATTTTAATTTGTGTGTATGTGTTTGTGTGTGTTTTAAATGGCCACCACTCTTTCAAAATCTTTATCTTAATGGTTTGCACTCATGTGTGTGAAATGGGGGATGGGTGTTCAGATTTGACGTCACAGTATCTGCTCGTTTTTAGCATGGCATAGATGGATCACCCTTCCGTATAGGAAGTTACACAACTATCGTTGTCGGTGTAGGAAAAGAAGTGGGTTTCAAGTGACATGATGAGACTATGTGGTGTCTTCAGGAGTAAGAGTTGCCTTCAGGGCCAAGCCTAGGTGTCCCAAGATAGTGTGTGAAGCTGGGGGTGTCATCGCTACATGCCTGTATGGGACCAGGGGTGGAATTACTCCTCCAGGGGGCCTGCAAGTTCCACAGAGTTCCAGATGCTGTCCGTTCAGATTATGGAACTTTGTTTGGAAATGACTTTGGGGGGTGGGGGGGGACACATAATTTTCCTTTTACCCTCAAATAAGGAAACAGTAATCCCCAGTGAAAGGAACTTTCTTCTACTTTAAGAGCTCTCATTTTTTAAAGTTATCTTTTCTGTCAGTCCCCAGCCTCACATATCAGGGAATATAATTTTAGAAAAGGATTGCATAGTCCTGTATATTTTCCTAGGATTTGACATATTTAAGAGCCAGCTTAGATTCATTTTTTCTACATATTAGCACTTTTCCATTACAGTTGCCTTTGGTTAGGTGTCTTTGGTGACCCAAGGCTGTCTGTGGCCAGTGCTGGCAGAATGGCCTGGGAAGATGGGAATTTGGACAGTGAAGCTGACCCGAGCCTGGGGCTCTTTCTGTTGGCTTCATTCCTTGTTTACCAGGCAAATACTTAATGACTTCCTGTGTTTGCTTCCTGTGAAGCCAGAACACTATCTCCTAATAGGTGTGTTTATTGTAAGTGAATATGCTGACATTCAGGGTTAATAAAATTAGTAACAGGACAGTTGGCTGAGATGCTAGTAGCCAAAGAATGGGTCCTGGGCTAAGGGTAACTCGCGTCTCCCTGGTGTGTGTGTGTGCCCTTCCGTCCCTCAAGCGTGGTTCTGGAAAGCAGCCCCGCTAGGCCTCCCAGCCTGGCCGCTTCCTTCTTGCTGCGGCACTTTGCTCTCCAGGCGTCGCCATCCTTGGGGGCTGTGGAAGTCGGGATGTAGCTTGTTCAGTACGTCGCTCTTTTCTTTAGGGTAGCTCCGCCCCAGGACTTGACAGTTGACAGCGTCCTGTACCTTTCTCTTCCGCGGGCAAAGGGCTTACTGTGAATGACGTATTGCAGGGTCCCCTTCTGATTTCAGCCTTGTCTGACAAGGAGTGTTTCCCTGGCCTTTCCCTGGTCAGTCAACATCTCTAGTTGGCCTTTTTTTTCTTGGTGAAGCATGAAGGTTTCCTTTCTTTCTAGAGTAGTGCTTTGTGGACGAGTTAGTGTACTCTTGCATCTGAAACTTCTTCTCTGGCTTCACGTGGTCCAAGCAGCGTGCGTTTCTTGCCCCGTGGACTCGGTGTCATTTGTGGATGAGAGAAAAGGAGGCTTTGAGAGTGAGAGTCCGGCGATCAAAGCCGGCAGCCAGCAGGGCTGGGTGTAGGCATGCCTGCCTGGCTCCAGGCTCCCTGGGCTCTGCTTGGAGGCCTGGCATGGGAGAGCATTCTTAATCCATCTTAATTTGGGACATGCATTACTTTCTAAAGGGTGATTTAGTCTTCCATCCGATACTTTCCGTATTTTTTAAAGCCTGAGGAATTGAAAGAACCTTTGTACTCTCCTGTATTTCATTCTATAAATAGAAACATGGATCTTTTTGAAACTCACGTTAACAGCATAGTTTTCAGCTCTTTTCTCCTCGGCATGTTCTTTCTGTGTTTCCTTTGTGTAAAGATGGCAAAAATGGAACTTTTGATATTTCAGACATTCTTAAAAATCAGCTTGGTTAAATGGAAGATCCTTGGCTTAGTATCTGGAGATTGAGGCTTCAGTGTTTGTTGCCTCTGACATTTATTCTGTTGGGAACAAACAGTACTATTTTGGCACATATAAATTACTATAAAGTAAAAGATGAAATGTGTGAAAAGCATTTAAGATCATAGAAGCCGCAATGCCCTGTGTGTCAGCAGTCATCAGAGCTGCAGTGGACTTCTGGAGCCAGGACAAAATCTTTTTGGGTTTATTGTGTCATTGTAAAAACCTATCTAAGGTAATTATTCATTTGGCATGGTGTAAGTGTAACATCAGACTCGGCATACAGGTAGAGAGATGATCATGTTGTCACTTGGATTATCTTGTAATAGCTGTGGTTGTATTGACAGTGCTGTGTCCACTGATTCAATAAAAACTTAAGAATGTGTAATTACCTGAGATGTGTAGAGTGACAGTAAAGAGGGGGAAAGAAAACTGGATTACGACCATGTCCTAGAGTGGAGAAGAGCTGGAAAGAGGACTCTGGGGGGCTTGCATTTGGGACAAACTGTGTACAGGTACAGTTGGCTGCTGCCTGCCCCCGGGGGTACTGCCGCATTGAGATGTCACATCCCCAGCCTGGAAGGTGGCAGTGCTCGGTCATGTCTAAAACGTGAAGAACTGGGGCAGATAACGGGAGATCACCCGTATTCAGACTCCTCCTCCAAGGTGCACTGTGTCAGGAGACACAGAGGCAAAGGGAGTGTGTGTTTTGGGGCAGGAGGGGTAGGACAGTTGGGATTGCGCTTTCTGGTGAACCTGTTATCAGCCTTCACTGGTTGCTGTTTCAGCATTTTCAGTCTCTCCCAAAGTGTCATTCAAATACCACATTCAAGAATCTTTGCCATGTTCATTTAACTTTTTTTTTTTGTTTTTAAACTTGAGTATATTTTAAATAGGAACTTTGTTCTCAGATTTGATGTGATATAGTTTTTCCGAATGCATATTGAAATTAGTACATGAAATTAACATAAAAACTGCCTACTTGTGAGCCACTCACCATTATCTTGAGAAATACTTTATTTTTGACTCTTTATAGAGTGGATAGACAGAGTGCCTATGATCAGTGGTCACAGGAGAAATCCACAACTGTAAATTGAGAAATTTGGGGGGTGTAGAACCTTCTGGAAAGATTTAAAATGATAAATGAAAACTGATGTTTTTATAGGTTGCCAGCCTAAAGCTAGTTTGGGTTAGATTTTAATTTAAATTTCTCTTCTTCCTTTAAAGAAAAAAAAAGTTAAAAGAAACTCCTGAGCAGCATAATTTAGGGTTCTTTTTTCTAGGCCACATGTTTTCTGTCCTGAATTTCCTGGCAGAATTTCTTTTCTGGAAAACTTCAAACTTGCCTTGTATTCAAGTAAGGGGGCACAGAATTTCTTCCTGCGCATTTTAGTGACAAGATCTACTCTGCCAGCTCCCAAGCCTGATTCTTAGTCATTGTCCGCGAACTGCCTTTTGCCTGCCAGGAGGGCTGAGCTGGTCTTGGTGAGCGACTTCTGCCTGCTGGGGGAGTGGTGAAGACTTGGCTTTCACCAACCACAGTGAGGCCTGGCTCCTCCCCCTCACTGAGGTGTAGAGGCGACTCCACTGAGACATGGCTCCGCCTCGGGCCTGCGTGGCCAAGGCATGGCTTTCACAGTCCGCTCTGAGACCTTGCTCCTCCTTGAGACGTGGAGAGGCGAGGACTTCTTTCACAGCCCACTGTGGACTACGGCTCTGCCTCCTGGCGGGATCAGGGCATGGAAATGGCTGCTGTGGCCCAGTGTGGAATGTGACCATGCCTCCTAGAGGGTGTTACAAGGAGAGGGCTCTCACAGTCTGCTGTGGGATATGGACCCGACGTCCTGTTGAGCGTCCGAAGGAGAAGGCGCCCGTGGTCCACCACTGGATTCATGGGGGGGGGGGGGGGGTGCCATGCAGGAGGCTGCCATGGTCCCTGGTGAGAAGAGGTGGGCCGGATATAGGCGAAACCCGCCTCTGGGACAGGTCCACGTGGGCCGTGGCGGCTGGAGGAGCGGCTGGCTCCTGCAGTTGGCTACAGGGAGTGCCACCTGGGGTGCTGCAAATGCTGGGTCCAGTCGCCGTGGGTGAGCTCTCTGCATGTGTCTGTGCCAGGTTTGGATCTGGCCCATGTGATTGGCCCACAGGAACTAACGTTTCACAGGCACAGTGACTTGCCTTGTTCTCATCCCTCCCATGAACTGAAGCAATAGATGGGACCTGTCAGAAAGAGTTGGCATATAAGCCACATCTTAGAGAGAGATTCTACGCTCCAGGCCTCAGCTCTTGTTTGAATACGCCCAATCCTTTTTGAGGACTGGATCAGTGTGTCCGAAGTAACCCGGGCTCAGGGAGGATTTCCCGGATGTGCAGTCAGCCCCTCAGCCTGAGAGACCCTGGAGCAGCCCGGCTGCCCCGGAGACTCCGAGCCTGGTCAGAAGGGGAGTTGTGCATGGGGAGGAGACCTAGAATAAGACAAAACAGCCTTTGCTATCTACAGGAAATGTGTGTGGAGTCAGCGCTGGAGACCTGATCTCTGTGTGTCTTCCCACTCACCGCCTCCTCGTCTGGGCCGCCCCTCCCCGTTTACACACCGGAGCTGGGAGGCCTTGGGCCGCATACATGTGGGGCCCTCCTAACCTGCCCTCACCCTGCGTGCTAATCCCCCCAGTGCTGTTGGTGACAGCATCCATTCCGAGATGTTCGTGAATTTAATATACGAGCACGGGTTTTGCTTTACTTTCTAGCAGTGTTGGTCTCTGAAAGGAGCAAGGCCTAATTGGATGGGGAATAGCGTAACTTCAGACCCAGCCCCTCCTGTGTTGCCGAATCCTGCCCTCTTCCGATGGCCTCAGAGGACTGTTTCTTTTGGCCCGTTCTCTGGCCTTGAAGGGCCTGCCAGCCTCCTTGAAGCTTTGGGTGCTAGACATAATACTGGCAAAGTCCGAGAGTTATATCTATTTAATATGTTTTGTTTAGCCTGGCTGTATTAAGTTTTTATTAGGAATGCTGCACTTGAATCCGAAATGCTTTACAAACCACCATTAAGTCTTCAGATGCATGTCTTTAGAGTCTGCACACGCTGGCATCAGGACCGCAGGAATAAGGCTGCACTCCCAGACAAGGCCCGCTCCCCTTCTCTGAAGACAGAGCAAGTTAAGGGTGTGGACTGACCTTCAGCATCTGCTAAATTCTTCGTTTTCTCTCTTCGGAATGTTTTTCTTTGGAAAACTCTTTTGCTGTCAGGTTGAGAGGCTGACTTTTCAACCGTCAGCTTTTCCCTTTAATAATTGAAAACCACTGTTCATTATTTACATAAAACTGTCTTTTTCTGGTCTGCTTTATATAACCTTTCCCCTCCTAGGAATTTTAGGAATTCCCTGACTTTCCTGTGGGGGATTGCATGCTTGCTTTATCCCAGATGGGAGATAGGGACCAGGCTGAGGGAGTGTGTGTGCGTGCGTGCACGCACGCACGCAGATGTGTATTGTCTGTGTGTTCCTACACTTGAAAGACACCGTTTTAGCTAGTACACGAACCTGCCACTGGAGAGGAAGGGCTTGTGAGGAGGCCAGGTAGTTAGGAAAACAAGAGCTTGTTTTAAATTTCTGATTTGCTGAGTGACACCAAAATCCCATGTGTACTATGGAAAAGTAAGAAGAAGTTTCACATAATGCAGGGGAAATGTACTTGTGTGACTTCAGCCTGTAAATTCTGAGATTTTTGTTTCCGAATGAAGGCCTGTGGTGTCTGGTGGCACTGCCCTGCGCCCAGTCCCTGCGGCACGCTTTCGGGTGGCAGCCCAGGGCCCACAGGCTCTGTGGTTGGTGCTTACGCTGTGCTCAGCGCCTCCGTCTCCACCTCTGTTCACATGAAGAGGACAGTTAGCCTGCTCATTCTGTTCTGTCCGTTTGCATGTCCATAGGTATACAGATCCTAATGTCCGGTTGAAAGTGTAAGATGCTGGGGAGAGGGAGAAAGATGGAAGGAAGCTATATTAAGATTTTCTGGCGGCGGGGGGTGGTGGTGGTGGAGGTGTTTGTTTTTGTAGTGACTACTGAGATTCCCCAGACTATATTTCACCAACAGTTTTTGGTTATTCTGGTTCATGTACTAATGTCTAAAAAATACCATGAAATCTAAACTTTTCAACATGGTAATATATCAGAAAAATACCAAGACTGCTCGCTTCCCTGATTGGACAAATACTGTTTCCTTGAGTTCAAAGTCATGTTTTTCACAATGAACTCAATTCTAATATAGCACGTTAAATTCTACAAAATCAGCACATTGGAGGTTTGAGTAAGTTTCTTTCTAATTCTCATTTTGTTCTTTTTTTAAAACAAAATTTATAAGCTTTAATTTTTAAGATTTGGAAGTTTTCCCCGAGGTCCCTTCCCACAGTACACTGCTATCTGCCTGTGCTCCCTGAGCTGACGCCGGCTGTGTTTTAACCTCTGCAGGATCTTCCGAAGATGGTCCGGCTGCCCTGGAGCTCTGGAGACCTGAGGCCACGATGCGCACTCACACTCGGGGAGCCCCCACTGTGGTTTTCATACATGTGCTTTGCTTCGTGTCCGCCCGCGTCACTGATGAGAACCCTGACGTCATGATCCCTTTCACCAACGCCAACTACGACAGCCACCCGATGCTGTACTTCTCCAGGACAGAGGTGGCCGAGCTGCAGCTGCAGGCTGTGAGCTCGCACGGGCACCTCGCGGCCCGGCTCACCGAGGCCGTGCACACCATGCTGTCCAGCCCCTTGGAGTACCTTCCTCCCTGGGACCCAAAGGACTACAGTGCTCGCTGGAATGAAATCTACGGGAACAACCTGGGCGCCCTGGCCATGTTCTGTGTGCTGTACCCCGAAAACATCGAAGCGCGTGACATGGCCAAGGACTACATGGAGAGGATGGCAGCGCAGCCTAGTTGGTAGATTTTTGTCTTTTTCTTCTTGTGCATTTACTTTGCAGCTTAAGGAAATGAATTCGCACTCAAATGACACCTCAAAGGTCAGACTTTGACAGACTGTATCTGTATACGTGCACAGGGGTCATTTGCTCTTTGTGTGGCTTGTGGCTTATTAATGGCCCAGAGTTTTAAAAGACCTGATAACTTCCATTTCACATGACAACGAAAAGGTGTAGGTGTAGCTCACCCAAAGGAAAACAAAAATCACTTGCTACATTCACAAGTGTCATGTGTTGATTGTTGAGAATTCTTTCTCCCGTGTGCCACAGGCAACTGCAAGTCCTATATCACTCGGTGAGGGGAGCAGGTTCTGAAAAATATGTCATAGGGGGTTTTTCTCCCCGTGCACCTAGTACAGAGTGAGCTTACGTGAACCTAGATGGTGTAGCCTGTTACGTGCCTTGTCTGGTTGGCATTTTTATATTTACATATGTACAAACATGCATATAAATATTAACCTGTTGCTCCTAGAGCCATAGTGGTGAAGGCAGCATGAGATTAAACCACAAGTGGGAGAACAGGATGCGGTGAGGGGGAGTGGAGACAGGAAGTGTGTGAGGCTGCTGCCTGCACACCATGCCTCAGTGTTTGGCAGTGCTTTTTGTAATAAGTAGAAGGAGCATAGGCTAAAATAACAATAAGATATGTAGCATAATAAATGCATAGGCTAATATTAGATGTCATTGTGCGCCGTACACCTGTATCCCCACCGTCGTGTGGTGTACACTTGCATTCCCACTGTCGTGTGGTGTGCACCTGTGTCCCCACCATCATCTGGTATACACCTATGTTATTTCCATCATTTGTGCACCTGTATTCCCATTGCTATCTGGTACACATTTTCGCATTACCATCTTCTGGTGTTAGGTCTTGATTGATCCTTCCTTCACAAGTGGTTAAACCTTTTTGCCAGCAAGAGATTTCCGCTGGCGAAGACTTATTTGCATTATGTGACAATAAAGAGCTGCAGGTCTATGGGATGAGATTGATTGGCAACTTATACACAAGATTCTGCTGTAACCAGCGAAGTGGTCTAGTGTAGTTATTTCAGGAATTCTTATTATGTAATAGCTTATTTTTTAGAAGTTCAGTATTACAGCTTATCTCTGAAATCCCCCTCCCCTAGCCCCAGAAAGTCCCAAAGTCTCATGTTTGGAATGTGACTGGCTCGTGGGGGTGTTGTACTCATCGGGGGACCCATCCATTAGTGATTGCCGTTAGGTGGTGGGTCCCAGTTGGAGGAGGTGTGTTCCTGGGATTGTACCCCTGTTCCCAGCCCTTCCCGGCTGCCATGGGTTGAGCAGTTTTCCTCCACAAGGCCCTCCCACCATGTTCTATGGCTCACCATAGACTGAATTGTGAGCCAAAAAAACCTCTCCTTTAAGTTGTGGTTTTCCGATATTTTATGATGGAAAGTTGCTAATACATTGTCCCTTTTTGTTTTATTTGTTTGCAATTAATGCTTCCAAGAAGATATGAGTTGAATTGATTAAACTAAGAATTCTACAGGTATTTTTACTTTTATTAGTTAAGTATCCTATTACAATTATGTGAGCTACCACTTGTCATAGGGCTGAAGGGAACTCTTTTAAAAGCTTAGAAAACACTGGTGAATGCCTATATATTACTTACATAGAGGTGAAGAAAGGTGAATTAATATCTAGAAGTTTTAAATTAAAAAGCTTGTGGAGGAACTAGCATTAAATCTATATTATATCTGATTATTTAGAACTATCGCTAAGTGTATGTAGTCATTTTGAAGCTCACAGTACTTTGGGCTAAAAAGAACTTGGTTTTTTGCAAACATAAAATTTAAGCATATGCAATAATTTCTTGCTTTGACTCATATTAATGGATCTTATTTTATTACTAATACCAAAAAAGAAAAGATATGTGAGAATTTATATGGTATTTGAATAAGATGATATTAACATAGTTACAATAACTCATTTTACATTTGTGCAGTTAGTTAAAGATGATAAGTATGTTTCATTATTTAGGGAAAAATCTATTGTGGTTTATGACAGTTCTTTGTTTTAAATTCCTTTTTGTTTTAGACAGATAAATGGATTTTGGCATGTATAAGATGTTGATGAAAAATTTCAGGGGCTGGAGGAATGGCTCAGCAGTTAGCAAGTGCTGAGTCAAGCACTAAGTACCCAAGTTTGATGCCCCAGCACCACAGAAGCTGGGGGAGGGGGTTGCATCCCTGTAGTCCCAGCACTAGGGAGACTGAGGCAGGAGGATTGCCATGAGTTCAAGGCCAGCCTGAGCTCCATAGTGAGTTCAGGACTGGCCTGGACTACAGAGAAAGAAAGAAAGAAAGAAAGAAAGAAAGAAAGAAAGAAAGAAAGAAAGAAAGAAAGAAAGAAGAAAAGAAAGGAAAAGAAGGAAAGGAAAAATTCCAGAGGGGCAGTTTCTGTAAGAACCCACTCCATTTATCTCACAAAGACGGACAGACTGTGAAGTACTTTTTCTATGGAGATCTTAACACAAACAAGAGAATCGTTCAAGACTAGGCCACTTGTATTTTTATAATATGAAGTGTTCAGGTGCATATATACTAATGAATACTTCCACTGAAGAGGATTTAGACACATCTCTGATAAAAACAAAAAGCCCGGTAGCTGCAGATAAGATTCTTTATTTCCACATAGCTCCTCCACGTTCAGATTTGCTCATCGCAGGAGATGTGTCGACATGTGCTAGACTTGTGCTCTGTGCCGGAAAGATAAGTGGAACTCTGTGGCATTTCAGTGTGGCTTGACAGGGTGGAACAGACTTTTGCCTTGACTTCTAAGAAGGTTTTTTTAAATGACTTTATGAAAATCTTAACTTTGGAAAAACATCCTCACCTCATAGATACTGTGTGTGTGTGTAGCGCTGAGGAGTAAACCCAGGACCTTCACATTGAGCTCTATCCTCAGCCTTTTAAAATTTCTTTATTTCTAGACAAAACCTCACCAAGTTCCCCAGGCTAGGCTGAACCTTAGGATCTTTCTGCCTCGGCCTGCCAGAGTGCGGACTGGCACGCTTGTGTCACCAGCCTGGCTCCTGGACCTGAAGCACACATCAGGCTGTGGTCGAGCACCCTCTCTTTGTGGCAGCTGTTAAATGTTTCACAGCCCAGCGGCGCTGTGCAGGCGTGGCCCTCACCATAGCAAGAATAAGTACGTGTTGTCATTGTCCCAGGATATAGTTTGTGTGTATTTTCTTTCAGGATGGAAGGACTGGCTCCTGTTTGTAAAAGAGACCAGTGCTTAGCACGGGATCAGAAGCCAACTTCCTACAGTGCCCTCAGGACGGGGAGATGCGTGCCCCTTACCTAGACGAGCATTTCTATTCTTGCGAAAAGCCTTGTTTAGCTGTTTACTGATTCTATCGGTAAGCATTTCGTGAGCACCCACTGTGGGTGCCACACTGCGCTGGTAACGGGTGCAGCAGTGGCCCGGTAATTGCACAGTTGTGCATTCTGCTTGGCGTTGAGTACTTGAGTGCTCTCCTGTGTGCGTCCGTGAGCCCAGGTGTTGGCACCTTTCTGGGTGCTGGGCATCATTTGGTGGTACCTCCTCCTCAGAAGGGCGCTCCCGTCTTCTTGCTCTGCTAATGCTCATGTGTTGTTCACCTCAGGAGAGCAACAGCATAATCCACTTGTGTTTAATCCTAAAAATCAAACTTAAAATATTCATTTAACCTAATATAAAGACATTATTTTTAGCCTCTCCAGTAATGTCCTCTGTTTTCCCATGAAGGTCTGGCCTTGAGTATGACAACTAGGACCACCCTTTCATTATTCTACTTTATAATTTTCTAAAAAATTTTATAATATGCACATATTCCCACTCCATTATTTGTACTTATTCTATTACCCTATCTCCAAATTACAGAACCATAAACACACAGCTGGCCTCCCTTGTGCACAAGGTTGTTCCCAGGATGCAGGGAGCCCGTGCGGGCAAAGCTCTAGGCCTTGGGTCCCAGGCACAGCTCTGCTCTGCACAGAAACAGGCACGAAGATAAAGTTTTACAGCATGCTTCAATACACAGCGCTGCATTTTACTTACCCTGGCCCCCCAGCTCAGGTGGTGTTTTTGAGAAGTATTAGTTGTGAGTCAGACTTTCTCTTTCTGAATGGTATTTTTGCTTCCTTATTGTCAGACAGAAAATAAATCACAGAGCAAAGAAATTACTTCACTCTTGCATTGCAGCCAGTTGGCTGCGCAGACCAGGAGAGCTGGGAAGATAGACAAAATGTTGAACTTTCAGACAAAAAAGTGGTTATATGCATTTTTCTTCTGCAATGAGCTGAGAGTTAAATCCTTACCTGTGGATTGCATGCTTCTGGGTGGTGATATCTGGGGTGTATTTGCAGAATAAAATGGTAAAATAAATAGAAAGGAAGAAACAGGAGCTGTGTCCCAGGGAGGTTAGCCGCAGAGCGTACCTGCGCATGGCTCGCTGCAGCAAGGGCTGTGGATCAGAGCGGGAGGGAGGCCCTAGGCCGCTGCGTGGGGAGCCACAGCCCTAAGAAAAGAGGCGGGATTTTTCTCCCGGCGACCTTATGGTGAGGAAAGCTGGAGCCTGGGCCTTGTGAGCCTGGAAGCCGTTAGCGAACTCCTGCAGCAAGTGGCAGCCTGTCAGAAGCCCACCCCTCGCTCCCTGGATCCCGGGCCTCTCCTCATGCATGATCTTCCATCACCTGCTCCTGCCCTCACTGCCGTCATTTTGTTTCTCTGTCCCTTCGTTCTGGGACCTGGAAGAAGCTCACCTCTTTTCCTGGCTTCACAACCTCACAGAGGAGCAAGTCACAGGGCTACACGCCCTTTGATGTTGACGGGATTCTTTAAAATGTCCGGAAACCAGAAACGCGTGCTACAGGAGAGGAGGGTGGTGAGGGGAGAGGAGGAGGGGGAGAGGGCAGGGAGGAGGCAGGGAGGGAGGGAGGAAGCCAGCCAGGTGCGCGGGTAGGCCGCAGGTCTGGCCTCCGCCGGGGCAGACTCTGCTGCTGCTGCAGGGTGGCCCTGGGCCTGTGCTCGGCGCCAAAGGGGCCTCCTGGCTCTTGGATGGCCTAGCCAGGGTCCCTTCACACACACACACACCCAAGTACACGTAAAGTCTCGCACAGGCTTCACAACCAGCCCTTAGGCAGCCCTTCCGTGGGACTTGGCAAGCTGATGTTTGGATCTCGCGCCGTCCCGGCAAGGGCTCTGTGTGTCTAATCAGCTGCAGCAAGGCGTCACCGTAATTTTGTAGATTTGGCCTCATCAGCACCGTTTCCAGTGGGTTGCTGACCTGGCTTGCCTGCCTCTGCTCTGCAGAGATGGGTAACCGCTGACAGTGACCGCAGCGCAGTGCGCACCTTCCGAGGAAGCTGCTTTCGCCTGTGGCCCCTCATGTTGCCCGTGTGTGCCCGTCTCCTCCCACACTGGCTAGGGGATGCCCTCTGGCACCTGACTACCGGCTCCCATTCCCTCCTTTCCCTTTCCTCCCTGGCAGCCTGCCCTGGCTTTGGGCCAGCGTGGATACCTGGCTGGGCAGATCCTTCCTCTGCTTCATCAGGGCCCAACTTAGCAAGTGTGTTCAAGAAGGCCCCAGGGCATGGACCAGGAGAAAAGACACTGGCCGGAAGCTATGCTGCCATCTGGGAGGGGAATGAGGGGAACATTAAGACCATGGGGGTGGGAAGAGGAGGGGTGGGTTTGAGAGATGCTTAGGACAGAAAATGTGTAAAGAGCTGGACTAGATATGTGATACTTTCTCAAAGTGTGATCCCTTCAGCTATAGGGTTGGCGATGGATTCCCAGGGTCCCCTTTCCCCAGACTCACGGACCCATGTGCTCTTGGGTGAGCGTGATCCTGCTGTGTTATCCCCTCCCTGTGTTCAGTCGGGATGAGGCACACAAAAGAAGCATTACTGGAGGCAGAGGGTGTATGGAGGACAGGCCTGGGTGGGGTGCCCGTGGAGGCAGGGAGATGGGGCAGAGAGCAGAGAGCTCCCTTGTTTGCATCTTTTTATGCCGCTGTCTCTCTCCTGCCCACTGCGCTGCTGTTGCCAACTGTGGGAACATATGTCCGTCCAAGCCCCGTGCCCTGTCGTCATCACAGGCTCCGTGGATACGCCACACACAGGCCTCTTGGTATGGTCCCGTTGTTTGTAGGGGTGCTGTTTGGCCCTGGGTAGTCATGCTTGGGCAGCATCTTGGGTTTGGAGAGCAAGACCTCCTGCCGGAGGACTGGCACTGGGGAAAGCAGCAGGGCAGTGTCTTTTCCCACCCGGCGACTGCACCCGCTGTGTTCTTGTTAACTTGGTACATTTTGACTGAGATTAATTCACATTGATTTGTAAACCATCTGGAATGATCCTCATTTAGGTAAAATGTTCATGTTAGTGTCAATATGTAAATTTTTAGTATTTGGCATGTTGAATTAGAATTAAATTTAGTGGTAGCATTCAGCTACCTTAAATCTAATGATTTATTGAGTATAGAAACATGGATTGTGGGCAAAATGATCTTTTACTAACGTGATATAATCAAGTTTCTGCTTATCATCTTGGTAGGGTTTTTTAAATTATGTTGTTATATTTCTAGCAGTTATTCCCAGATCCAAAAAGTAGTTCCGGTTCCAAAGTAACTCTTACAGAAGGACAGCTCATTGCCCATTTTTTTTGTGCACACTACACAAAACTGAACTAAGTCAAGGACAGGTTTTAATCCGTGATTTTAATCCTTTCCATGAGGACAGGAATCCCGTGTGAACGGAGCGGAACTTTGGTTTGTGCGGATGAGACTGAGCATTTTAAAGGGAAATGAAGGCATGCAGAAGGGCAGTGGGACTTCATGGCGCCGAGGAAGAAGGGAAGGACGATCACCAAGTTTAATCAGAATGTGCCTGATTCAGCCATTGTAAGCCAGAGACCCTCCTTTAGGGTAAGCTGGAACAGGCAGCGTATTGTTGGGAGGCTTGAGTCAATACGGCAGGCCCCTTAAGGGAATAGAGAGTCCACTGAGGGATGTGGCCTGGAGCTGTTAGAAACAAGGACAGTGTTAGCGCGTGGGGAGGAGGACTTCTCTAAGCTTGGGAATGGAGCAGCCCCTGCCCTTAGCTTTAGTGTAGGCTGTTTCTGGGCTGTAGGTCAGATCTCCCAGCTCCTGGGCCAGCTTGTCTGGGGCAGGGCGCCGTGAGCCCCGGCTTCTAAGAGGTCCGTGGGCACAGGCCAAGTCAGGAATTGCATTTGAGTGGCATCTCCTGTCCCCTGGCTGGATTCCATGCAGCCAGGTGAGACAGAATCATGGTGCTCTTGCCATTTCTGTGTCTCTTCTCAGACCTCAGGTCCTGCTGTCAAAAGAGGGCAGGGCTTAGAGCCTGCTGTTTAAGCAAACTGGCCTTCTGCCTGGCTCTTTGGAGGTCTGCCATCTTGGGCACATTCAGGGTTCTTGTTAGAAATCTGATGGCTGCCTTTGAAAAACTGAACTGCATAGGTGAGGGGCAGCAAATACAATGCTGGGTTCAGATGGTTCTAGATTTCATTCTTGGCTCCACCATTTGACTTAACTGGACATTCTTTCCTATACAAATTCTGTTCTCACAGTCTATAAACTGGAGATATAATACTTTAAGTGAGTTGTGAAGACGAAGGGATGGCTTAATTAATGAGGTGCAAACTCTGTCTCCTCCCTGCTGCACGTAGTGTTCTTTAGCTGCTTGACCAGACACTTCCAATATGGAGCCCAAGCCAGGCCATGGGTTAGCACGGACTGCTGGCCCCACACTGCACACTGTCTACACTGCAGGCTTCCTCCAAAGCTTTGGCCACCCAGGCTAGAGATCCACTCCCACATTTGGCTATATTTTATTAGAACTAGTTAAAAATTAACCTATACTGACATTAAGCATTTATCATTAATTTTCATATTAAAATTGAGAAGAAGAAGAAGAATCTGTGCTATACTAATCATAGTTTCAAAGCACAAGTATTGTTTCCAGACACCAAAGGCACCTGGTTGAACATTGAGTGACTTTTTATCAGGCTGTTGTTGCAGGAGAATTTTGGAATGAACAGACCAATTTAGATTTAAAAAATAAAAGGGGATCTCGTGGGGCCCATTTGGCCGTGTGGTCAAGCACACATGCAGGCGGAGGTGAAGCAACGGCCGATGGATGCAGCTGGTCATAGGAGGCTCATGCTGTCTGCCTTTATGTTTACAGTGGAAATTTTCTAAGGAACTCACTGCTGTGTTCAGAATTTAAATTTATAGTTCTTTTGAAGTTTTTTTTCTCTAAAGTTGGTACTTTTGTAGCTGTCGAGTATCTAAATTCAAATTTTTAATGTACAATCTTTTATTTTATCCATTTCCCAAGCAAATGCTTTCTAAGTTTCTAAAACCACATTAACCTGAAAATGAGAAGAAGGCGGGTACTCTTAGTTCCGCTGCGTTGTTGGAAAGGTCTAGTAAACAGCAAAGCCTTTTTAAACATCCGTTAGAAATACGTGGGTCTGCCCGTAGTGTGCATCAAGTGATGGTGTTTGGAAGACAGTTACGTATGGGAAAGCCTGGGGAACAGCTGGTATGTAGGCTCCGGGAAGTGTTAGGGAAAGCGTTAGACCCACATGCCTTAATCACATCATGAAGGGACTTAGGAGTTGTTTCACCGCTTTGTAATGCTGGTTAGTTTAGATGAATGTCAGTGATCTCTTGCTACCACTTAGGTTTCTAAATACCTAGCTTATTTCATTGCAAGCATTTTAAGAGTACCTCTAGAAACAAAGAGAGAGTTGCTATGGACTATATTGTGTCTCTACCAAAATTCCTTGTAAAAACATGGCCCTTGCGAGAATGTGTGGAGGGGTAGCTTTTGGGTGCTCATTAGGTCACAATGAGACCCTGAGAATGGACCTTATGGGGGGATTAGCACCCTGATAAGAAGGGGAGGTACACCTTGGGAAAGGCTGTGTGGATGCAGGTGCAGGAAGGCTGGCCTTCCACAGGCCAGGACAGACCCACTTGGCCTGATCTTATCCGTCCACCTGCAGAAGCAGAAACACACACGTCTGTTAAGCCACCTTATCTGCGGATGCCAAGCTAAGACAGCATTACAAATACCGAAAGTGCAATATTTTGTGAACCTACTAAATATTAGTAATTCATTGGTAATTATTTTCTGCAGACTATCAAAAGTATGAATTTTTTTGAGACAGGGTCTCACTCTGCAGTCCAGGCTGGTCCTGAATTCACTATGGAGACCAGGCTGGCCTTGAACTCACAACAATCCTCCTACCTCAGAATACTGTGTACTGTGATTACAGGCATGCACCACCACTTCTGGCTTATATTGGTACCCAGGAATCAAACCCACGGCTTTGTGCTTGCTAGGCAAGTGCTCTGACTGATGAACTACGCTCAAAACTATGAAAATTTTAATGGAATCATTTGAACATTATAATTTTAAATACATGTATAAACAATGACATCATTATTAAACTTTTTATTGGTTACTTAATCTAATAAGCTGCCAAGTCTTACGTAATATATATTCCTTAGATTGCCTACTGTTTTGTTTGTTTGTGGTAGACCAGAAAACATTTGCAGCAAGAGAACAAGTCTACTGAGCTAAAACCATGATAATAACATTTTGGGTTAATGAGACTGCTAACTTTTAGAAAAATATTTATGTCTTTATTTTCCTTTTATGGTCACAGTTCACTTATAGAAATGGCACCTTGTGATAAATCTAATGTCTTTACCCACTAACACCCCATCTTTCCTGATCAAGAAATTAACAGTCCTTTTCTATGTTCATATTATTCTATCATTTTGTAAAATTCACCTTACAAAATATTTTAAGGCACAGTTTTCAAACTTTGAACTTAGGACTGTTTTGTATTCTTCAGAATTAATGAGGACTTCAAGGGGTTTTGTTTATTTGCATAATTTCTGGTGAAATTTACCATATCACAAGTTACAGCAAGTTTTAAAAATATTTATTTACACTTTTAGTATTATTAGTAGTGAGCTCATTTCATGGCAACCTGAGTAACATTTTTAGGGAAAAAAAAATTTAAAAACAAAAAACACTATGAGAAGGAAGGTATTGTTTTACAGTTTTGTGGAATTTGTGTGTCTGTTTCTACACTGAGTTTATTGCAGTGTGTTGTTTTGGTTGAAGCATATGAAGAAATATCAGCTTCACACAGATACATGGTGGAAAACGGAGGAGTAGTTTATCGATCTTTTCAGATAATTATGAGCCTTCTTCAGGTCTGTACTAAAGCTAGGCCGTTGGTGACAGCACATACTGAGTGGTACTGGGAGTCCCCAGCTGTGCTGATGACTTCATGTCCCTTTACATCAAAGACCACCGGTCTGTTTGCACTCAGAATGACTCTTCTGTCCACACACTGCTGTGTGACATTGTGCCTTCGTTCTTTTGAATGTTTGTTGACCGAGTTATGAAAGTCTCCCAAAAGTTAACACATTTATCTGCACTTTGGTTGGTGTCCTCACTGGCTTACTCTAGGAGTGTTTGAGCACCGTGATCTAGGTGGAGCTGAACTCGTTACTTTTTTATAACCAATTACTGCCAGTTTCACAGATACCTGTAATGATATAATTTAATGGTGTTATATAAATAGATGAAGAGTGAGTTTCAAAAGTAAATTAGTGTTTCTAACACCAACTTAAATTCTTTGGGACAACTTAATATTTAAAAAATTGCTGTCATGACTAAGTGTGATCAAAATTCATAAAAATTAAAGGGAAAACTCTTAAACACGTGGAAGGAAAGCTGGAGGAATGGCACACAAGTGCAAGGCCCTGATTTGATTCCCCAGCCCCACATAAAGCTGGGCTTAGTGGCACACACCTATACTCCCGGCACTAGGGAGGCTGAGACAAGAGGATTGTCCTGAATCCAAGGCCAGCCTGGACCACACAGTGAGTTCAGGACCAGCCTGGCTACAGGAGACCCTGGATCAGACACAAACAAACACAGCAGTGAAAGGATTCTACATTCCTCCACAAGCATATTTGGTTTTGTCCTGTGTGGTAAGGAAGCCAAAGATGAGATCACAGCCGTGTTACCTGTGTTGTTTGCAGGCCGCAGTGGTGAACCTCCCTCCGTAGACCTTGCTCACGCAGCAGCCTTTAGCTGTTCTTCCAGACATTGGTGAGCAAGTGTACGTGTAAATACATTTTAAGTTGAAACAAAATTTATAGATTAATTCCTGAAGGGCTTTTGTTCTGATTTTTGTTTTGCAATGATTCCACATCTTCAACATCCATTCTAGTGAATTGTTTAACCACTGGTCAGGGTCACATTGAATAAAAGTTTTTTTGCTGCCACCATGGGAAACTTGCTTGGTTTCCAGGATTAAAGTGTATGGTCTCTTCTGCTTTTGCACTTTGTATCTGAGACTGGGTAAGACTACCTGTAAAGGATTTAGATAACCTTTTAGAAGTGTAGCTGTCCCAGGTCAACTTTACAATAATGTTGAGATGAACCTGAAGTTACTCTCTTTTTTGTTTTTAACTTCTGTTTCATTGGAAGTTGCTTGAAATGAGTAAACTGTATGATAGGGCATAGAAAATTGCATGGTTGTCATCAAAAGTTAAGAATAATACAGAATGTTCTCCTGTGTGGTCAGCATCGTTGGTTGATGTGACGTGGTGTGCTGGTGGGCTCTGGCATCTCGTTGTCACTCACCGGTGCTAGCACGGCCAGGTACACACGTTGTCGTTTACACGTGATCGTGAAATACAGTGTATGTTTAAATTTTTAGGAAATTATCCCAGTAAAAGAGACATTGCTGTTAATCGCTCTCAACATCCTCCCCCTTGCTTCCAGTGCACGTGCCTCTTGCTACTTCCTGGGGCAATTCTGGAAGTTCCCTTTTGAGAGCAACTTCAGTTGTGCTGCTGTGGCTGCTTCATTCCAGAACATTGACTCTTCCTGTTCTTTTTGACTTTGGGGAGGAGCCAGGAGTCTCACAGTGCCACATCCAGTGAATAAGATGGATGAATACACACCGTCATCTTCCTATTTCATAGAAATCCTGCAGATATTTTGAATCAGTTTGGGACATCGAGGCAGCTGCAAGACATTCAGGAAAGAGGACTTGTAGAACTACTGCAGAAAATGTCAAGAACAATAGGATAAGTTTGTTTGAATTGAGGGGGAGTATTTTGAGGGGGTTAATGGTTATATGTCTTTCACTGTAATAGTTTTTAAAGATTTCAACTTTCACTGTATTTTGCAGTTACTCCTAGTACATATACAAACACATGCATGCATGCACACATGTACACACACATTTACTAAGGAGATGGAAAGCAAGGAACAAGGGTAACACGCTCTCGAGGAGCTGCTGGAAGCATGGCAGGTGGTAACTGAGCAAGGACCTCCCAAGGTCACATCTCCAGGGCAGACTTCTGGCGGAGGAGCACCGCCTGCAAGAGGCACTCTCTCCGAATATTTTTAAAATATTCTTAAACTGAGGGTTGGGGAAATGCCGCCTCTTAGATTTCACTCACCTCCAACTGAGGTTTAGCCATCTTCTGGTGGTGACCAGCCAGCCGCAATAGCACGGGAAGCGCCTGTGGTTTGTTGCAGATAGATTCCTCAGATACTGGCATAGGGCACCACAGTTGTAGAAACGTCTCAAAATCCATGCTCACCCTTTACTTATAAATTATCGCCGTGAGTGTCCCCACTAATCATTGTTAGTTTCAAAGCCTTAATATAGCACCCGTATCTTAATTTTTAAAAATATACATGTTGATAACTATGTTTCAAAATACAAGATTTCCTCGTATCCTTATGTTTTTTGTCTTAGGAATGTTAAGACTGTTGAGAAGGCGGTGAGGCTTCCCTCCCTTGCCGTCGTTGAGGGAGGCATCCCGGCGCAGCCGGCCAGCTCTGGCTGGACCCCACGGGGCTGTCTGCCATCTCCCTTGGTAGGACATGCCCTTCTGTTGTCTCCCTGCCTTTGAGGTCATTCGGAAACATCCTGAGCAGGTGAAGAGGGCTCTCCATTACGTCTTCAAGTCTGGATGGTGAAAGATCTTTTTCAGCTTCTTGTTTAATGCAGGCCGCACACTGCTCAATACGTGCAGAGTCATGTAGCTAGCCAGAGATTTGGCTTCCTAGGAAAGATGATATAAAACTTCACGGGCAATCGGCATTTAGAATTCCTGCAAGAAAAGGCTGTGTAATCGTGTTAGGAGAGGAATGAGAGGCAGGATCCCGACGGAGGATTGGCTGCATTGACAGGCGGGCCTGCCCCAGTGGAGAGGGTCCAGCTCGTGGACTGCTGCCAGACCGGCTGGAGGGCGGAAGGTGCATGTGTGTGCATGCGTGTGTGCACAGGCGTGTGCACGTGCCCACTCAGCTCTTCTAGCAGGTGGTCATGGGGAGAGACTCAGAGCCTCTTTCACAGAGAGAAAGGGGGGGTGGGAACTCAGAGATGCTGCCCCGTCAGGAATGTTCTGTGGTTTACATCCCTTTGAATAATTCCTACTACTTTTCATCAAGAGTAAATCGGAAGTAAAAATTCTTAAAGTTCGATGTTACCAGAAGCTTGGGATACAGAACAACAAGACAGTGTGCTGTGTGTAACATGTCAGGAAGTCAGAGGCCCACGGGTTCACCTTCCTGGGCCTGTGGCTGCGAGGCGTGGACTCCTGGGAAGAGTGCTGGCTGCAGAGGCGGTTGGCGTGTGCTTGCTCACCTGGCCCTCTTTCCTTCCTGTGCAGGTTGGTAAAGGATGCTCCCTGGGACGAAGTACCTCTGGCTCACTCCCTGGTGGGGTTTGCCACGGCATTTGACTTTCTCTACAACTACCTGAGCAAGACACAGCAGGAGCGCTTTCTTGAGGTGATCGCCAACGCCTCGGGGTACATGTACGAGACATCCTATCGGAGAGGCTGGGGCTTCCAGTACCTGCACAATCACCAGCCTACCAACTGCATGGCTCTGCTCACAGGAAGCCTCGTCCTCATGAACCAAGGTGCGTGGCTCCCCCAGCCAGGGCACCAGAGCTGGCACCAGTCTGTACTGCCATGTTGCTAGCGGGAACGGTTTTCACGAGTGCCCTTAGGCCCATGTTCCTGCTGGAAATAAGTCCAGGAGATGAGATAACACCGGTTAGGAATGGCTCTTGCTCGGTTTCTGCTGGCTGTATTAGCCTACACTTCTTAATTCTGGCCGGCAGTTATTCTGATTGCAGCCTTACTGCACAAGCTCAGTGAGGAGCATTTATTTTTCCAGTGTTTAGCCTGGAATAAGTGGAGTTTTAAAAATCTAAAGAGGTGGTTTGTTACTTGACACGAATATTCGTAGCACAGATAGGAATTGTGACACTTCTCCTCCTCCTCTTCTTCCTCTTCTCTAAAGGCTTACCCAGTTTACCTTCAAGTCAAAATGAGAAGCAGCTCTTGGGGGTAGCATATGCCTGCCTCGCACTTGACATATCACCTAATTGCTCATGGTGCACTTCGGGTTCTGGAAACTCCAGCCTCATTCCTCCTCTTGTGGAAATCGTCAAATGACTAAGACTGTGTTTCAGAAAAGCAGCTCTAAGACAACAGTGAATTACTGGAGTGTTAACTATGTGACTGGGTTTTAGAATGCAGCGTGACTCGTTTCTATTGCCTCACAGGCCGAGGTAGCCTTTTATAGATTAGTACACATCAGGTTTTCGTTCGCATCCAGCTGTCCCTCTTGCCACAGCAGCCGTTGCTTTTGACTAGCTCTCAGAGGAGAAGCTTCAGCTGGTAGCTGTGTCGGTACATTGTGTTGACAGAAGTTTGCAGTTACAGTTTTTTTTAGCAAGCATTCCTGAAGAGGATTATCCAGGAGAACAGTTCAGATGTTTGGGACAAGTTGCCTTACAGTCTAGTTGGAGACGGATGTAGAGAGGAACTCAAGGTAGCTGGAGTTTTACGCCCAAAGAGTAGACAGTAGAAATGGAAAACCTTTGGGAAGACTGGCTTGTCCAGGTAGAACTGGGTGCCCAAAAGAGCCAAGTCTAATGCCCAGCTTGAGGTAGAGCTATCCCTGAGACTGGGGCAGAGCTTCTGCAGGGGCCTGAGTTAGTCCCAGAGCTGGTGGTACCAGGGCCCCTCAAAGCCCGGACACTTTGAACACTTGCAAAGTGATCACGATAGGAGGTGACACTCATCTTTGCAGTAGGAAGCCTGGGCTGTCCTGAGGGGGAGTTTCATTTTGCCCCTAACCTTGTGTGCCATAAAGACAAGCCAGACCTTAAATCTGAAGCTCTGGTTTAAGATCTGTTCTTCCTGAGAGACATGCCCGAGGTTGGGAACGAATCCACCTTCCGTGGTGTTGGGGAAATGAGGTAGACACTATTGTCAAAAGCTCCTGCTTAGTGCTGCCTAAATTGTAAACATTGGAGAAGTGTGAGCTCTTACTGCTGCCTACGTGTAAGAACTCTAGAAAGCTAGCATTTCGGAGTCCAAAGATTTTACGAAGTTTGGCAGACTTTGAAATTTCCTTGGGGAGATTGAAAAACGTGACAAGCTGGGGAAAACTTGAATGACACATGGTAATTTTGAGCAGCCTGAGGATGGAGCTGGCTGCTCCCGCCACTAGACTCCCTCTCCAAGGCCTCAACCCCACAGGGCTGCTTTTTCAAGTCCTGTGGAATCGAAAGCACACAGAAGATGAACATATTCTAATGACAGTGCAAGCTAAGGCTGTCTGCTTAGCCTTAATGGTATTTTGTGGCTTGTTATAAACCCTATAAAATAATGGTACAAGTTTTGCAAACTGCTAAACTTTGAACAATATTTTGAATAAATTTTAGGAAAAATGCAAAGGAGTTCCAGTGTACAAATCTTGTCTTACAGACAAAATTGCCCCCAATTTGTGATCACATAGTCAGTGGTTGTCTTACTTACTTTTTCATCACTGTGACGCAATACCCGACATCCACAACATTAGGGAGAAAAGATTTATTTTAGCCTAAATTTCCAGAAAGTCACAGTCCATTCACAAGTGGGCAGCTGGAAAATGGTGGAATCTCATGGTGGGGCCGCAGCTGGAGCCAGAACTCTGGAGCCAGAGATCCTGTGGCAGCATGGCAGAACTGAGACCAGTCTGCAAGGACGGGCATACCCAGCACGCGCCCCTCCAGGCCAAGCCCCAGGCATCTACCTCTTCCAGCCCCCTCCCAACTATGCACAGTATCCAGAGGAAATGTGAGGCTTTGGGGGACACTCCAGATCCGGACCACAACAGCGGTTCCCAACCTTTTTGAATCAGGGACTGGTTTAGTTGGAGACCACTCTCCCCAGGATGGGGTGAGGGGTACTTGTTACACAGCAGGTGTGGGAGGGCAGCGGGAAGCAAAGCTCCACTTTGGTCAGTCAGCAGCAGGATTAGACCTAACAGGGTGTGCTGACAGGAGGTGGGCTCTGCCATTTCACACCCGCTGCTCGCTGCTCGTCTGCCCAGCAGCCCAGTCCCTCCAAGGTCACTTACTGGCCTGCAGCCCCAGGGCTGGCGACCCCTGTATGGGTGATACAGTTCTAATTAGAATATTGGGAAGTGGCTTCATAGCAGCTAAGGGTTATCTTCATGTAATTAGTAAACAGCCTATATTCAGGAACTCCTTCTATCACAGACTCACTGCAAACCTGGATGAGTGAGATATTATTCATAAAGTTGACAAGTAAGAATGTTACAAAGTTTGCAGTAATGTAAACTGATCAGATGAGTGAGAGGGTTGTGTTTGGTGAGTACTAGGTTTGGGCCCGCCTCCCTGTCTGTGAGGGTTCCTCCCCCTGGAGGCCCCGTTTGAAGGCTTAGTGGCTGTAGATTGTGCATACCTCACGGAGTGTGCTCGGCTCCTCCAGGGTACCTGCAGGAGGCCTACCTGTGGACCAGGCAAGTGCTGACCATCATGGAGAAGTCGCTGGTCCTGCTCCGCGAGGTGACGGATGGCTCCCTGTATGAGGGTGTTGCCTATGGCAGCTACACCACGCGCTCCCTCTTCCAGTACATGTTCCTCGTTCAGAGGCACTTCGGCATCAACCACTTCGGGCACCCGTGGCTGAAGCAACACTTCGCGTTTATGTACAGAACCATCCTGCCAGGTACATGGAGGTGTCAGCACGGGAAAGTATTATATGTTTCAGTTGTTTTTATTACAGAAGTGAGCTAGACCAGGAGAAGAAATGAGGGCTGTGGGGTTTGTTATATTGGGATCGAAGAGATTTCTCTTAAATTGAAGAAAAATTGAATTCAAGAGCTGTATATTTTGGGAGGGAAGATGAGGATTTGTGGTTTAGGTACCAGAAGTCGTGGAGCGTGCCAGATCAGGTATAATTTGTGGCCCCACAGTACTTTATTTTTATATAGTGTATCTGTACATACATATATACACATATATGTAGCAAATCCTATAAAATACCGGTACAGGTTTTGCTAAGTGATGACGTATGTATACACACATACAAAAGTATATACATTTCATATATAAACTTTAATACTTATCAACTCACTTTCATGAGTCTAAATGGAATATAAACAATAACTTACATATCAGCTTTCTTTTTTCTATGATCCCTGAGGAATTGTATTGTAGTTTTTAGTTTTTAATTTTTGTACCAAACATACGGACATAATTCAAAATGAAAGACTATATCTACATATTTTAGTTGAAGCTTTAGTATTTTCTTTAAATATTGCGTAGAACTAAATAGCATAGAATATGGAAAATAATGAAGGAAATTGCTATCAAACTTCTAATTTTGTGTTGCTGTGTGGCTTAGCCTTCCAGGAGAACTGGATTTAATTAATAGTTTTATTCTTTTCTAAGACCACTTTATAAGTCCTGATTTCTAAAACAAGACTGAGATATTAGAAAAAGTTTAGGAGATACATTTTTGTCAGGATTTTTCTCCCAGGGAATAGCTGTTATTTGGTCATCCCTAGACCTACAACAGAGATTCCAGTATTTAAGTCTTTTTGCTCTGGTTGATGTATATGAGGAGTAGGTGGGATCTTCTTTGTTAGATTAGCTGTCCAGAGATCGCCACAGAGCAGAATCATCGATTCAGGGCTTTGTGTGGACTTCACACTCGGAGCTGTGCTGCTTGCCCATTGGCTACTAGACATACAGGCAGGCCCGCGTGTGGTTCCTCCTGGTGAGCAGAGGCTGCACATTTAAAGCAAGGCGACTTCTCGAGGCCCGGTGCTTGGGCCTTGGGCTGAGATTTAAGAGCAGCCACCTCAGCCTGGTCCTGCAGGGGTAGCATAGGGCCACTTCCTGTGCTGCAAAGACACCAGGAATGCCTCAAAGAGGAGCACTCAGATTTGTTATTACTAATTCAGCAAACCTACCCTGAACCTTTATTTGGCATTGTACTAGATGGGATCTGAAGAGAAATAAAATGCATTTTGTGCTTTCAAGGAACTCACAGCTTTGAAATGTCATTTTTGGAATAACTTATTTTATAGTAAATTTACTTGGAGGAACATTTACTAACCATTGGAAAGCAAAAATCCTTAACTATAAAGTATGAAAATACTACCTTGTTAGCACTTTAGAACAAATTCTGTATTTTGTTAGTCTGTCTCAACTGCATTTTTCCCCCTGCAGTTGATGTCCTGGTAGCAATTATTTCTGTCCAACCCAGGGTTTCCCTGTTCTTCTTGAAGGGCACTTGGAGCCTATCCAGTCTTCCCCGCTTTTGTTTTTCTTGCTGTTCCAGTGATGTTACCTAGCCCTGCGATCCCTGTAGTCTGTTCAGGAGCTAGGTTTTTGTCCTGAGCTTTACATACTATGTAGCATCCACTATATCAGAGGCCAGGTTTCTCCTTTGGCCCAGAACTTGAGTCCAGCTATGGGAGACCTCGCTGGTGCCCATTCCAGGCCCAGGAACTCTCATGCACAAGTACATATACACACAGATGCAAACGTGACCTCACATGGCGTGGATGCAGGAGGATGAGAAGGAGGGCAGTGTACATACATGGTCATAAGTGTGGTGTGTCTGTTGTCTGTGAAAGATGCTTTATGGCAAATACAAGTGTGCATGCAAGATTTATAGATGACTTTCAGGGAGCTTAAAGTTAGCGGTGTGGAATGGAACATGGACATTATGATTTTATTTTTATCCAAGATACACAATTGATGATTAGCAAATATGTTTGAAGATCACTGTTTATAACTTTGCAAGAGCAAATCGTTTTAGACTTACCTTAATTCTCTTAAACTTTCTTCCCAAGGGTTTCAAAGAACGGTGGCTATTGCAGACTCAAATTACAACTGGTTTTATGGTCCAGAAAGCCAGTTAGTATTCCTGGATAAATTTGTCATGCGAAACGGCAGTGGGAACTGGCTGGCCGACCAGATCCGACAGCACCGTGTGGCAGAAGGTCCGGGAACACCATCCAAAGGACAGCGCTGGTGCACGCTGCACACGGAGTTTCTCTGGTATGGCATGCTGGGCTGCCTGGGGGAGGAGCTGTGCGTGCTCTGCTCTCACCTTGGGGTTTACAGAGCAACACGAACTAAAGCGCTTTCGAGGCTCCATGTTTCCTGCACGCCCCAGTGTGTGAAGTGTTGCTTTACATTTAAGACCTAAGTGCTATGCAGAGTTCTTTGTTCCTTATATTAGAGATGTCCCAACTCTGTGTTATTTCATAAACATGATCTGACTTTGTATCATTCTTGAAATCACATAAGAAAAACTTTCCACAAAATTTAGACGAGGTAGTTCTGATGATCACATTAAAAAAAAGGTAATGAAATGTTTTGTTTTGGTAAATGGAGCATTTATAATCTTCTAATAGTGAAAGCTATTTCTAAACTTTCAAAAGTATTTAAAAGTATTTGACAGCTTCACTTTGATAATAAAAGGACCGTGTAATTTTTTTGCTATAATCTTTTAAGTCCAGATAAAGAAAATTGGGTCTCATTTTTTAAGTATTGCCAGGTATTTTTTTTTGGCATCCAATAAGTTAAAATCAAAATTAGAGAGAACTGCTTAATCATTAATCCTTGGTGTCTTCTGGAGCTACTGGAATTTGCATCCAACTCCAAAAAAAGCTCCCTATAGTTTACTTTCCTTATTCTTCTTTTCAAAGCTTAAACAATTTCAGAGAAAGACTGTTAGTACAGTAGTAGCTCTCTGTTGTTTAAGTTAACATGCTCATTTCGGGGCTCTGGATGAATCATGTAACAGTAATTTCACTTACAAACAAGCCCCCAAGAGTTCTGTTATGCTGACTGTGTGAGTCAGGGTAATGCTGAGTCTAAACTCAGTTAAAATTCTGTCTTAATGGGCAGGTTCAGGACGGCGCGGGGACCCGGGGGCCCGGGGACAGAGGGCCAGTTCAGCTGCGTTGGGTCTTTTAAGCCATACCACGAAAGCCAGTGTTACACATCTCAGCAGGGACACATTTCCTAATGTGCCGAAACTGAGACTCCAGAATAGCACATGATGTGGCTAAAATCAGACACCGATCAGACTTGCTGCAGCCCAGCTGCGGGACTGCTAGGGAGCAGGACGTGAGAGCCTCCCTGTGTCCTGAGCAGCAGGCCTGTGGCTGTCAGGGTACTTCCAGGTCACTGAAAACTGAGTCATCTCCATGAAGACTAGCAGAGTTTTTCTGACTTAGAACCTAAGTTCTTAATCCCTGTAAAAGCTTAATGTTTGCTATCCTGTTGCTTTCCTAATAAACATTGTGAACGAGGCCCCGCTGTGCAGGAAGCCTGGCCTGATGCACACAGAACCTCTGGGCCTGGGCAGCCATGGGAGCTCCTGTTATAAACTGTCCAGTGTGGGTAGTTTCCCGGAATGTCACCCGTCCGTATTCTTAGATGTGATATTGGCACATACGAGCTTCAGTCCTGTTTTTATGTGTTTACAGGAATAAAAACACCTGGGGGGAACAGATTTCAAAGCAGACATTCAGTCGTGCCTGTTCCTGCAGGGCCGGCCGCCGGCTACAGCCCAGGCTCATTGACAAGGAAACCCAGACCCGGGGGAATGCTTGACTCTGTGAGCCCAGGAGTTTGAGGAAGGCGTGGCACGGTGGAGATTTGCACACGTGTCCCGAGCCTTCAGGGCAGGCCGCTGCGCGGTCACCCGCAGTCTCCCAGCGCTGCCACTGCCGAGTTTCCAGAAGTGTCTCCCCCACCCCATGGACCAGCCGCAGGCGGTATCTGTGGGCTGATCGTGTGGTGTCACATTCTGGTGAGTATAGTTCTGCTCCCTTCAGGAAACCATCTAATCTTTGCAAATCGACCCCTTCAGGTACGATGCCAGCCTGAAGTCGGTGCCCCCGGCCGACTTTGGCACCCCAAAGCTGCACTACTTTGAGGACTGGGGTGTTGTGACGTATGGAAGCGCGCTGCCTGCCGAGACCAACAGATCCTTCCTCTCCTTCAAGTCAGGCAAGCTTGGGGGACGCGCGATCTACGACATCGTGCACGGGAACAAGTACAAGGACTGGGTCCGGGGCTGGCGGAACTTCAACGCGGGCCACGAGCACCCGGACCAGAACTCCTTCACGTTCGCGCCCAACGGCGTGCCCTTCGTCACCGAGGCGCTCTACGGGCCCAAGTTCACGTTCCTCAACAACGCGCTCATGTTCGCGCCGGCCGCGTCGCGGGGCTGCTTCCCGCCCTGGGAGGGCCAGGTCACGGAGGCCTGCGCGTCCAAGTGGTCCCGCTACAAGCAGGGCGCGGCGGCCGGCTGCCGGGGCCGCGTGGTGGCGGCGGCCGAGCGGGGCGGCGTGGTGTTCATCCGCGGGGAGGGCGCGGGCGCCTACAGCCCGCGGCTGCGCCTGCGGAGCGTGCAGCGCGACCTGCTGCTGCTGCACCCGCAGCTGCTGCTGCTGGTGGACCAGGTGCGGCTGGCGCCGGGCAGCCCGGTGCGCGCGGCCGCCAGCTTCTTCCACAACGTGGACGCGCCCTTCGAGGCGGCCGCGGCGGGCGGGCTGCACGGGGCGCTGCTGCGCCAGCCGGACGGGCTCTACAAGATGTACTGGGCGGACGACGCGGGCCGCAGCGAGGCGGCCGGCCTGGCCTCGGCGGCCTACCCGCGCGGCTTCCCCTACAACGGCACCAACTTCGTGAACGTGACGCGGCGGCTGCGCGGCCCGCTCAGCAGGGCGGCCTTCCTCTTCCTCGGGCCCGCGCTGGACCTGCGCAGCCTGCGCGTGCGCGGCGACGCGCGGCGCCTGGACGTGTTCGTGGCCGCCGGCGGGCGCGCCTACGCCGCGCGCCTGTGGAGCGGGGACGCGCCGGGGCCGGCCGCCTTTGCGCGCGTGGTCGCCGACCGGCGCGCCGTGCTGTTCGACCGGGGCGCGGCCGTGCGCGGCGCCGCTGTGGCCGAGGCGCCGGACTACGCCGCGCGCGTGGAGCGCAGCCTGCGGCGGCTCAGGCCGGTGTTCCGGCTGCTGGAGGAGCGGGCGCTGTCGCGCGCGCGCCGGCCGGGGGTCTCGGCCGCCGCCGTGGGCAGCGTCCTCGCCGTCCCGCGGCGGCGGCCGCGGAAGGGGCGGCGGCAGGGCCGCGGCGAGCAGCCCCGCCGCCAGGAGCGCGCGGGCGCCGCCGCGCCGGACATCTTCGCCCAGATCGAGGTGGACGAGGAGAAGATTCGACACAAAGCCCAGATGCTGGCGCAGAGCGAGCTGCCCGCGGACGAAGACGAGGAAATGGAGGACCTCCTGGCTTTTGCAGACGTGACCTACGACAAGCGTGAAAACGGCGACGCCCTGCACGGCCGGCCCGGGCCGGTGCGCCTGGCCACGGCCTCCCGCGGCGGGGCGCCCGCGCTGTCCGCCTCCTACACCAGGCTGTTCCTGGTGCTGAACATCGCCATCTTCTTCGTCATGCTGGCCACGCAGCTGACCTACTTCCAGCGGGCGCCCAGCCTGCAGGGCCAGCGCTGCCTGTACGCCGTGCTCCTGGCCGACAGCTGCGTGCTCCTGTGGCTCTACGCGTCCTGCTCCCAGTCGCAGTGTTAGCGCCCGCGCTCGGCCTGGGACCCCACAAGCCTGCGCGAGAGAAAATGTGTGGCCCCAGCTGTTACTGATTTTTTTTCTCAGATTCATTTTAACACAGTGAAGGCGGAGAGTTTCACACAGGAAGTCAGCTGGAGCACGCGGAGGGTTTGGCTTTGCTGGTTGAGCAGTCCTGGCAGTGGTGAAGAAAAAAAAAGTGAGACTTTTTGATGGTATTTTTTTTTTCAGAGAAAAAAAAGATTTAGGTAGAACTGGGTTTTATTAGCCTTAATTTAATGCTATTAGAAATTTCCAGATACTCTATGCTAGAAAAGACTGAAACACAGAATTCCGGGACATACAGACTTTGGGAACATGAGCAACAGGACTTGTTATTGCAGGAAGTGAGTGACCAGTCATATGACGTAATAAAAATGATGGCTGAAGATCATTAAAAACTTCAGATATTATTTCCAGTAGAAAGTATATATCCAGAAGTGTTTCCTCAATGATGTTTGTCTCTGCTAGTTTTTAATTGGTTGCTTTTATTCATAAATTGGCTTTTCAGTATGTAAAACAGTTACAGTTAATATTGTATTCTTCTTTGGAAAACTGTTGCACACCCAGTGGCTAAACTTTTCAAAATTATTTTATATCCTGAATTTCAACACCAAAGAATACAGGGGTCTTGTTTGGGTGTTATTCTTACTTTTTTAACAGAGAACTTTTTTGAAGTTTATTTTGCTAAATAAACAGATGATATTTGCAATTTCTTTCTAGTGTGTGCCTTCCTCTGTTCTGTTCCCTTCGACATTGATCCACTTTGGGTTCCAGTCCATCTATCATCTTTGAAGAGAGAGCTTCACCTGGGCCTGCAGTTACTAAACTTACAAGGTAGTATTGAATGCAAAAGAAGTGATTTCTATTATTTAACCTTTTGTTTTGTAAGCATATTTTTAACGTTTAAAACAAAAACCAACTTCTGATAATTAAATAACATCAAACTTTTTGAAAGAAATTTTCCTAGTTATTTGCAGTTAGGACCTCAGTAAGTAACAGCAGCACAGAGTTCTGGGAACCAATTCCACAGTTTAGGATGGGGCACAAGAAATTGGTATACTTAAGGGCTGAGGTCATAGCCCAGTGGTTAGAGCACTTGCCTAACGAATGCAAGGCCCTGAGTTTGATGCCCATCATCACATAATCCAGGTAAGGTGGTTCACAACTGTAATCCCAGCACTTGGGGAGGCTGAGGCAAGAGGATTATCGTGAGTTCAAGGCCAGCCTGGGCTCCATAACGAGTTGATAAGTTCAGGACCAGCCTGGACTACAGAGCAAGACCCTGTCTCAAAAACAAAACAAAAAGTTGATACTTAAAAGGAACTAAAAGAATAAATTATTTTACATTCTGCATATTCAAGTCTGATATATTTGACCCTTGCAAATGAAAACTGTGTTTGTCCTAAGTTTGGGAACAAGGACACAGTAATTGGTTTACAGTTCTGAAGTAAAAATAGTGACCTACTTTTATTTGTCCTTTTCCCTCAGAAATACCAGTATGTAATAAAAATCAAGAACCCTGAGAAACTCCTGAGAGCGCCTTTTTGAGATCTAATTTTGAAACTTTTTACATTAAACAAACAAACCCAAGTTTGACTTTTTAAACTGCATTTCTCTCATTATCATTGGAGTCTAGAAAGTGGCTTCTACAGAAGTCTCTTGCTTTCTGTCACTCTCTCTTTCTCTCTTGACAGACTCTAGTAAGAATGTCATTATGGTTAAACACTGTTTAAAACAATAATGCTTTCAGACGAATGATGTTTTCGTCTGCCCTGCATGGTCGCTCTTACTGGGGTGGTAAACTTGCTTCGGCTGACAGATTCTCCGCTGACTTAACCTCATTCAGCATTCCTCTCTTCCATTCTTTCTCGTTCAAAAAACATGAATTGTCTGAAATGATCAAAAAGGAAGTCTGCTCTTTGAGGCTAGGAAGCAAACCTGGTCTCTAGTCCAGACCTCAGGTGTACTCTGTAACAGAGAAGAAAGTTCACGTGCCGCCAAGTCCAGCTTTCCTGCGTTTTCATTGGGTGAGGGCTAGACAGCGTTAGTCAGCAGAGCGTGACCCAGCGTAACACACTGTTGTTTTCAAAGGATCTTTAAAATATTAAAATATAGTGATCACCTATGTCGATTACATACACGCGGTACTAGGAATACTAGGGATGGGCTCCCGCGCTGAGCCGCACCCCAGCCCGCCTCCCCTTTTTATAATTTTTATTTTGAGACAGAATCTAAGTTATTGAATTGCCAAGGCTGAGCTTGAACCCCGTGATTTTTATTTTATTTTATTTTTTTCCCACATTTTATTGGTATGTATACATGCAAAATTCAAGGTTTACAATGAGGTTGGGCATTTTGTGCACATTCGTATCTTGTCAAGGTGACAAGGGCTTTCCCACTCTGCTTTTGTCCCTCCCCTACCCACCCCTCCCTCCCTCCCTCCCTCCCCGCCCTAAGAACTCCGTGATTTTTAAACGGGTAAGTGAAGGATCATGCTGAAGCAAGCCGCAGCATTGGTAGAGGGCCTGTGTGCATGTTGGCGTAAAACCGCGCATCTCGTGTCTCTTCAGGATCACCAGGAGCCAGTGCAGGTTGTCTCTGTGTCACTGTGGCAGCAGCATTCAAGGTCAGGGGCCAAGACGGGGGCTGTGTTTGAGGCACTGGCAGGTCCTAATGTCCTGGCCGTGGCCTCATCAGCATGCAGAGCTTTCTGTGCTGTAGATTGGGTCCTGGCCTCGGCCTCATTGACACACACAGCCTGTCTGTGTTGTAGATTGGGTCAAGGCCTGGCCATGTTAGCACACATAGCCGCATATGGCAGTGACATCCTGTGTGTGTGTGACTGATGTGCTTATGAACAGCCATGAAAATTAATGGGTCCTAACCATTCTCTCAAAGGACTGTCTTCCGAGACTGCAGTTAAACTGTTAATAGAGTCAAATGGGAGACTTCCAGTCACGACGGCAGCCAAGTAACAGAGCTGCACGGTGTCTCCTTGTGGACCCACTTAAAAAGTGGGGAGTATAGCTAAAACCTGCCCGCTCAGCGTAGCTCGGACAGGGAGGAGAGCCCCCAACAGTTGAGAGGAGGTCAAGCGAAGGTCGGAAACTCCGAAAACACATCAGGAGCGGAGTATGTAGCAGACCAGGAAGCCTCCACAGGCTGACTGCAAATGGCCGTGAGCTGCCGGCATCCGCCCACGGAGGAAAGCCAGCCCTCCAAAGTCCTGAAGACATACGGGAAGTGGAGGACAACAGCAGCCCCAGCCCACTGAGTGGGGCCCTGAGCCGCGGGCATCCACAGCTGGTGGAAAGCCTGGAGCCTGGAACCTCAGACCAAGGTAATTGTGGGTCAGGAGGCGTGGGAATCGACAGCGGCTGGTAGCCCCAGCCTCCAGAAACAAGCCTGCGTGTGGTCCATACTACAAACACCATGTGAGCTCTCCCTAGAGAAAGGCCTCCTGGAGCCTAGATCAGAAGTTCTTGGCAGCCATGACAGGCAGTGGTGTAAGCAGAAGCCATTTTAAAAAGCCCGAGACTGAACTGTAATAGAGTAAAAGAAAGCACAGAAGAGCACATCAAGGCTTTTGGGGTCACTCTTAAACAGTGCCTAGGAAGAAACTGGCACAAGAGGCAGTTGCAGAGAGGCGAGAAAGGCCAGTGACCCCCTAAATGGCTCCTGTGTTAGTGGGAGCACCTCCAAGGGTGGAGAGCCTGCCCTCAGAGGAGGGAAGCCAGGACAGATGGGAGAGCTCTGCTGAGACACTTGGGGGTGAACAAGGCACCGCAGACGACACTGGACTGTCAGGTCCTCCCTCACTGCCTATTCCCAGCACAGAATTAAGAGGAATTTTGCCCTCCCCCACCCTCACCACCACCAACTCGGCCTCATACCCATTGAAAGAAACCTCTCGGCTAGGCCTTTTAAGTGAAGTCCCTCAACAACAGAAACATGGGAAGAAGACAAGGAAACAGGACACCCACAGAGATGCCTGAGACCCCAGAAATTAATGTCATGGGCCCTGAAGTAGCGGAACTCATAGGGAAGGAAGTCAAAAAGCAAATAAATGACTCAAGCAGACAGTTCAAACAAGATATCCTCAAAGAAATGCAAGCAGTGATCAGTGGGCTTAAAGAAAACCTAAACAAATAGTGGTCCTCATGGATACAAAGCTTCCTGAGCATGTAGAAGCCACAGACAGAAAGTTGGCTGAGGTAAATAAGGAAATGTGAGATATGAAGGAACACTTCAATAGAGAAATAGAAATTCTGAAATATAGCTGAAATACACGATATAAAAAATACATTTGAAAGCAGGGGAAGTCAATTTGAACATTGTGAGGACAGAATGGTGAAGTGAGTCAGATGCAGGATACTAAATATGTTAAATATCACATGGTTTCTCTGATTTGGATACTCAGAATACTGTAGAACCAAATGGGTGTGATAGTGGGAGCTGGGGGGAATGAGGAGTGTGCAAGAACCCCAAAAATGGGAGGGACTTGTAATGTTGATGTGATGTGTATGTGCGCAAGATACTCCCAGTTCATTGTAAACATGCATCACACACACACACACACACACACACACACACACACACACACACACACACACATTAATAAAAATGGGGGGAAGTCAAGAGAAGAATTGATTCTGGAACTGTCTCAGTAGGATTTATTGTATCGCCTATAATATTGAATTAACTCTTGCAAAATATTTTAGTCATAATTTTAAGTACTAAAGTTACTAGGAAAAATGTTTTAACACTTAATTTTGTACATTATTTCTAAAAAGAAAATTTTATATTATGGCATTTTTAGTCTAAAAAAAATTCTTGATAGTGCATAAACGGCATTTGTCAAAGAACCTGAAATTTCTCCAAATTTTAACACAAGTCAAATTATGAAATGTTATATATGAAAAATTAAAAGTAATGTTTTCTTCGAAATAGAACACAAGATTAAAGTGGATATAGTTGTGGGTAGGAGAGCCATGTAATTACCGTCCAACCCAGGACTCGTGGGAGATAAGGAAGCAACAGATATAACCAGGACACTGAGTAGGGATGTCCGCTCACCTTTGTAAGATGGCTGGAAAACTCAGGAAACAAAAGAGGGAGGTGGTGAAGGTCTAATTTGAAAGCCACTGCTGAAAAATTAGCCTGCTTAATCCCCTCACCCTGCAGACCACGCAATGAAGGATGAGGTCGAGGGTGGCAGGTGCTTCCCTCCTGGCCCCATGCACACCCTCTGCTGGCGGAGCCCATGGGCCTGTTTCTCCTCTTCAGGGTTTTGTTGAGAAGAGGGTGGTTTCTGCAACTTAGTTAACTGGCAAAGGTGCCCTGTTTTTCAGCAGTGTTTTGGCTGGTATTTGCTTTATGCTTATAATGTCAATGAAATGCTGACATGTTTTTCAAGAAGTATCAGATATCTTTCCTTCCAGTAGACCATCTGAGTGTTTAGCTTTTGGTCATTCGTTTTAACAGCTTGACTGTTTTCTCCAAGGCTCCTGTTGACATCTCACTGTCGTTACAATGGAACTTTTAAAAAGTGTGACTGTCACCTGAGGGTCAGTTATGAGGGTTCTGGCTCTCTCCCCACCCTCTGTTGAGGGTGGCTTTCAAGTGAAAAAGAGATACTAACAAGGTACACAGCACCTGCTGTGAGGTTGGTGTGCGGTGGTGTGGCCCAAGAGGGACAGGGAGCACAGGTGCCCAAAATAACATGCTGTCTGTGCAGGAGGTTGTCCGTCACCCACGGTCTGATTGTTTCCTCAGCACTTCTGGGAGAACGCCTTTGGACCCACACACATCATTGGGCAATCCCGAGCCACAGCCAGGCCAGCCCACCTGACTTACTGGAGAGCCCAGGACAATAGGGAGTGGGTGTGCATGAGACCAGCGCCGTGGGGGAGGCTGCTTATGCAGCTGGCCTTTCAGCCACACCTGCCTGTGGACTGGCTCACTGTGGCCTTCATTGTTCACCATCTCCTGAAGGAGACAGTAGCCAGGGGAGACTGTGTAGGTGTCCACTTCGGCCTCCACAGCCGGGCCCCATGCTCCTAGGTGGCGTTTGAAGAGCCTCAGGGAGGGAG
Organism: Ctenodactylus gundi; assembly: GCA_004027205.1. Taxonomy (NCBI): domain Eukaryota; kingdom Metazoa; phylum Chordata; class Mammalia; order Rodentia; family Ctenodactylidae; genus Ctenodactylus; species Ctenodactylus gundi. The sequence continues at coordinate 89,759 of PVKB01001709.1, read as the reverse complement.
GATGAGAAGGCCTCTCTTCACTTAATACTGAGAAGTCATACATACATACCATAGAATATAGAAAGTCAAGCAGCAAATTGTCATACAGGGTCACTTCTGGAGTCTAAAGTGGGTGTGGGAATCTGTATTTATTTATTTATTTGGAGACAGGATCTCACTGTGTAGTCGACTGGTCCTGGACCCACTATATAGCCCAGGCTGGCCTCGAATTCACAGCAATCCTCCTGCCTCAGCTCCCAAGTACTGGAATTACTGGCATGTGCCACCGTGCCTGGCTTATGTGGTGTTGAAGAATCGAACCCAGGACACTGCACTTGCTAACCCAGCGCTCTGGCCACTGGACTAAGACCCTAGCGCCTAGAAGTATTTTTCTTTAAACCTCATGCACTTTTGATCTTTGAATTTGGAGGCAATGAAGCATTTAAGTAGAGAGCAGAAAGAGCACTGGTCCAGGAATTTATAGTCAATAAATCAGTTTTGCATTTTTGACTTAATTTCATTTCCATGAGTTTGACTGGGACCCATGACACACATCACTCACATGTAGAAGTGAGGAACTGAAGGTTAGAAATAGTTCCTACTCTCGTTTCACGTGACCAACAAAGGCCAAATGAAGGCCAGTTGGTCCTCTCTAAGTCATGTGGCTTAACGTGGCCGCATTACCGTTTTTATCGCTGGGCCAGATTTTTCACTTCTCAGCCATGTGCTGATGAAGTGCAGATGTTACTAGTGACCCCAGATATTTCATATTCCACTTGGAAATTTGGCAACTTCTGGGCGTCAAGATTTGGCACGTCACACCAATCCTTTGGGCCTGGCCCCAAACAGGCCACATCATGGACTGGTTTAAGAAGAATTTGTGAGCTCTGCTTGCATTTATTTGCTTACTGGCTTACCAAATAAGTATTCAGAATCACTTCCAGCTTTGTACTTTACAAAAATCTTAAAAGAGATTGAGACACAGAGTCTGCTGTTAGTATTTTCTGAAAAACACACATACTGTTATATGAGGGGTTCCACATTGTACTGAGAACTGGCAAGATAATTCAGAAGATCTAAGACTGAGGTCCACCCGAGGCATGGCCAGAAATGTCAATGCCCTGTTAACTGATTAAAGATGCAAGTCCCAATGGTGACACCCAAAAGCAGAATTAACCATGTGCCCAAATGTGTGTGGCTCAAAAACACCTTGGAACTCATCAGGCTGTGGCACTCCAACCAAGGACCAGCTGTGTGTCACCTCTGGCTATGTGGAAAGCTAAGCCTTGCATGGTCTAATATTATCTCTGCCTTTTCATTGCTTCCCTAATGATGTACCGCTTGTGACTCTCAACGTAAGGACCATGGAGTTCATGATATCATATCCCTATCTAATGAGAGGGGCTGAGTCAAAGAAGGGGTGTTATCTGTCAGTTGTTTTCCACAGGAACAGAATGTTAAAGAGCTCCAAATAAAAGGAAAATAATACAAGATCCAGCAGTTTATTGTCATTTCAAATACAAAGGAGGACATATGAAATACACAGTTAAAAACATAAATGCAAGATAAACATCTGTGAAAGCACCACAGGAAGGAGAGAAATAACTTCATCAGCCTCAAGACTCAGCCCCGTGGGCCTCAGCAGCAGCCCACCTCTGTCTGGAAGTGGCAGGTGCGTGGCGCTCTAGCCTGTGTGCGTTCTCTGACTATTCATGCTAGATTTGCATATTTTTGAACTTTATGAAGATGAAATTCCTACAGGGGTTGTTTTGTGATCTCTTATGCATGACGCCTACGACAACTTGCTTGGATTGCTGCCTCTTGTTTTATCGTGTGCGTGGCTTTAGTGCCAGTGACTCACCCGTTTGCTCCTGGTGAGCGTTTGCCTCTGGCTCCATGGAGCACTGCTGGTATTGGCACCCATGGACTCGCACTCTGGCCTGGGGGCGTAGCTCAGGGGTCAGAGTACCTGCTTAGCAAGTGCAAGGTCCTGGGTTTGGTTTCCCAGCAGCACATAAGCTGTGCGTGGTGGCACGTGCCTGAAATCCTAGCACTCAGGAGGCTGAATCAAGACGATCTCTTGGGCTGCATAGTGAGTTCAGGACCAGCGTGAACTACAGAGCAGTAGCCTGCCTCAAATAACAACAGCAGCTGCAGCAACAATAGCCACAGTTTCCAGGAAGCAGGTGGGAGCACAGGGTGTGCAGACACTCCAGGTTGTTAGGCATAATCACTCTCTTGCCTTACTGGCTTATCCATTCCCACCCCAGTGGGAGCGCACACTGCTTCCTACCTTTGCGACCCTGGATATCCCCAATGGATGTGTTTTTGTCACTCTGGTGAGGGTGTAATAATACCTCTCGTAATAATGTTTTGGCATTTCCCAAGTCATTAAAGACATTACGCACTTTTTCATACATTTGCTAATCATTTGGGTAATGTCGTTCATAAAATGCTTATTCAAGCCTTTTCTCTCTCCCTTTTGTGCTCTCTCTCTCTCTCTGTGTGTGTGTGGGGGGGTATGTGCACACATGCATGCCTGTGTGTGTGTGTGTGTGTGTGTGTGTGTGTGTGTGTAAGATGTTGAGAATCAAGAACATGACCTTCACACTGAGCTGTATCTCCAACCCATTTTGAGTTTTAGACAGGGTCTCGCCAAGTCCTCTGGTTGCCCAGGCTGAGCTCCAGGCTTCAACCTTCCTCTCTCAGCTGGGATTACAGGCCTTTTTACCAGGAGGGCTGAACATCTTTTACTGCTGATTCATTAGATTTCGTTATGATTTCATTCACTTAAGTTAACAAATGCTTGAGAGCCTGCTGTGTTCTGGTATGCTCTTGGTGCTCGGGGTGCACTGTAAGCCAGGGCAAAGCCCTCTTCTCATGAGTGCATGTTTTGGATGGAGTGAGGGGGGACAGTGAGGTATGAGCACAGGGAATAAGTAAGCTGCTGGAGATGCAGGAGGACGGATATTTTCTAAGAAAAAGGGGAGCACTCTAAGAAGCCTCAGAGACAGTGGAGGGAGGAGGCCCGCCCTCCTCAGTGAGTGGCCTCTGAGCGGGGACTTGAGGGGTAGAGTGCGCGCTAATCAGGGTATCCTGAGACCACTGGGGTAGGAGGCAAACGTGGACCACCTGGCCAAAGAGGGCAAGAGGTGGGAAAAGATTGTGTAAGGACCTTGGGCCGCTGTCAAGACTCTGGTTTTTCCTCTAAGTGAGCTGAACTAGGACAACCCTACACACTCCCGCTGCAGGGCCTGGCTATCCCACTGCTCAACCCCACAATGCCTGGATATTTCACTGTTGAACCCTACACCCCCCCCCCCAACATCAGTACCTCATTATCCCGTCACTGAACCCTCCCCACATACACACACACAGCAGTGCCTCGTTATCTCCCTACTGAGTCAGACTGTGTGGCACACTGGGAGAATCGGTAGGAGGTAAGAACATGCTGACCAACACAAGAGGCAGTGGGTGGCCCTTTACACGGGGAGGCCCTTGCCTTGGGGCCTGTTAGGAAAGAGCTGGGCTTCTGGGCCTCGGTCTTCTGAAACAAAGGAACCTGGTGGCTCCATATACAGGGTAGGAACATGGTAGCTTTCAAAAAATTTGTCAAACTTCAAGGTGTGGGAATTGAGAACTGGTAGAATTTTAGCTATTGAAATACAACTAGTGAAATGAAGTTAACAGTGATTAGCCCACCTCCCGGAGCCGGGCCGTTCTGATGGCCAGCTTTCAGGTTCGTGGTCGTGATGCAGAGACAGTTGTTGTTTGTTTGTTTGTTTTGTTTTTTTCCTGGGCTATGATGTATTTGATTTTTAAAAATATTTTTAAATTGCATATCTTATCCCTTTCCCGCCCTTACTGCCATCCCCTTTCCCTCTTTAAAAGTCTGTCTGGTTGTTATGGTTGGGACCTGGAACATCCCCCAAAGCCTCATGTTTGGAAAATGATTCAGTCATGGAGTTAATCCACTGATTTCCTGTGCTGCTGGAAGGTGGGGCCTGGTTGGAAAGGGCGGGTCACTGAAGTTCACCTGAAAAGGGGCAGATCACTAGGACATCACCCAGAAGGACATATGCGAGGCTCCTTTCCTCCCACTCCTGGCTTCCTGTCCTGCCAGGTGGCGATTGGCTTCTCTCCAGCTAGTCCTTCACCAGGCCCTTCCACCGTTGCCAGCTGCCACTGATTAAGACCTCCTGAAACTGTGAGCTAAAATAAACTTTTCTTCCTTAAGTCACGGGTGTGGATACTGTGTCCTAGTAACACGAAAGTAACAGACAATGGTGTTGGTCAATGCACATTCATTTTAATTTGGTTCCAGATTGTGTTATTTGAAGCTTGAATGTATGGCTTTTCCTATGTCCTAAATTCCTTTCTTGGATGTAGAGGCTGTGGAATTTTTATATTCACAAAAGTAGAGACCACACCTAATTTTGTTCACCACTGTATGCCAGGGCTGCATGTGGTTCTTGGCTCAGTCAATAGCCCAAGTAGCTGTGTGTGTTTCAGACTTTAAAACCTGCCACCCCAATCCCATCCCACCAGTCCATCCTTGCTGTGTCAATATTCTGGTGATTTGACTTCATCCACCCCCGTCAGCTCCAGCCACACGACTCCCCTGTCCTTTCCTCTCTTTATCCCAGTGTGAGCCACACACACAACCTTAAGGACTGGCCCGGACTGGAAGGAGTCCGAGCCCTGAGCTCTTGTCCTGAGCGATGTGGAGGCAGGTGCTGGGCACTGTCTCCCCCTCTGGCAGCCTGCGTGCCCTTGCGCGTCCCCCCGCCCTGTCCCTGGATGTCAGTCCTTAGTGACTGCTGGGCTTCACCTGTCAGCCTCACTTGGCCAGGCACCTCTTTGTGTCATAGTAAAATCATGTGTTTTTCTTCCAGCATAATTTTACGGCTTTTGAAGATTTTTAAAAATGTGACTGCCCTAAGCAGCAGTAAAACTGAAAAAAGTGATAAAAATGAGTTCTATAAATTTTAATGAAAAATTGAAAATATTAAAAACACTTCTTGAAAATTTAAGACAGCGAGTACGTCATCAGAGATTCAGCAAGCAGACTGTTTTGGGAGAAAAAAATGTCAGTTTCAGACTTGAAAGCCACGTGTCTGTAAATCAGGTGATTTGATATGCTTGTGTGTGTATAATACTGTTTCTTACAAGCAGATTATGGCACAAGAAAAACGTATAAATATACTTAATATCTTTCTTACATATAAAAAAATGAAAAGGCTCAGTTTTCTTTTTTAAATTTTTTTATAGAGTTCCCACCAATAACATAGGGGTTATTGCTGTTACCAGATTCTGGTTTGAGAAAACGTTCCTCAGATAATCAGAGGCGGACTGCTACCAGCTGCTTGGTTCACTTTAAGATGTTCTTCAATCACATACATAATCCCAAAATAGCAATGCGAATGAACTCCAATCTGAGACTTGGTAAAGCTGTGAGGTGACCTATTTCAGTGGCCAGGCAAGCAGATGAGCACATAGGGGACCTATTAAAAGCTGGCCATTTCATGGGGATTGGGTTGTCATGGGCCTTTAAAGGTATTTAAAAGAACTTAGAGAGAGGGCAGGGCCCAAAATCAAAACCAGATGTTTTTCCTTTTAAAAAATCAAAACAAGTCTAATCCCTCTCTCGGCTTGCAGTTCTGCCCGGTATTTCTTGACGAGATGGCTGTTCTGATTCAATTCATATGCAATCTAAGAAGACTAATTTTAAAGAAGTAACACTTTAAAACTTTCAAATCTGCTTGCCTCTGTTTATGCCAACAGAATTCCTCAGTCTCTCCAGGCTTTAATCACATTCACCTCAGTGGGGCACGGCCTGACTCCCCTCACAGATTCATGGTGATGGTGAGCACACACTTTAAAATGGTGGTTTAATTTCTTAAAATGTAGACCAGTATTCTGGATTCTTTATAGTCCCACTCCAATTTGAGAACAGTTCACACTTACTAAAAACAGTGTGTGGTGAATGGGATTACTGGCCAAAAAGACCACGCAGAGATATTTCTGGTTAAGATTGTTGACTTGAAAGCACATGTGCAGATGCAATGAAAGTTACAAGCAGTTTTTCTTTGTTTGTTTGGAGACAGGGTCTCGCTCTATAGTTCCAGTGGTCCTGAACTCACTAAGGAGTCCAGGGTAGCCTTGAACTCGAGGCAATCCTTCTGCCTCAGCCTCCTGGGCACTGGATTATATAGGCTTTGAGCCGCCACACTGGTTGGTGTGGTGCTGAGGACTCAAACCCAGGACCTTGCTCTTGCGCTAGTCCCTGCAGGCTGTTTCTTCATGGCACAGAGCGAGGAGAGGGGAGGAGAGGAGGAGAAGCGGCGCTGCTTTTGGAAGCTGGAAGGAGATGGTGAGGGCAGCCAGCCTTACAGAGCTGAGAGGTCTGAGCCCAGGTCGGAAGTGGAGAGAGGTCACAGCGTGATCCCTCCGTCTGTGAGAAGCTCGGGGACCAGCAGCCCCCGCTGCTGGCTGGGGTGGGCCTCATGCTTCAAAGGGGTGGCTGGAGCCCAGGAGAACCCTCCCTCTGCCCTCTCCCGCTTGCTCAGCTGAGCCACTGACTCTCCGCACCTCAGCAGGAGGTGGGAGTTTCATCTCTAGACAGATTTTGGCTCCGGAACCGGGAACGGGCCACTGGGCCTGTGCTCTCTGGGTGGTGAGTCAGCTCCTAGTAGGTCTGACATGTTTATAAAGCAAAGCCCTGGGTTGGATTGCTACTAATCCAGATGGGAGATTTGGAAAATGCGTTACTTTAGATTCTGTTGATTGCAAGTAGCAGAAACCTAGCTCTACTTTCTTGCAAGAGTATTTCTGAAATGCTAGACATAGCTGGAAGCAAAGATACTGTGTTGGAGAATAGAAATTAAAATATAGATACTGAATTTTTATTTTCCCTTGCCTTTCTCTGGCTGCGGGAACCCTGGCGCTGTTGGGCCTGCGTCCTTCAGGTGCTGAGTCAGCTCCTAGCTGATCTGATACCTGAAACAGGAGACTAGCAGCCTGCTCCAGCCAGCCTTCCCCCAGGTCCCCACGGCCACTGTTTCACAGGCAGCTCAGCTGCCGTGTCCCCAGCTGTGCATAGCTGTTATCCACTTGGAGCAAGGGCAGCGGAGCTCCTCTGCCCAGCCCTGTTCGTTCTCTCTCTCTCTCTCTCTCTCTCTCTCTCTCTCTCTCCCTCTCTCTCCCTCTGTCTCTCTCTCTCTCTCTTTGATAAGCTTGATGCCTCACAGACTAATATGAAAAACAAATGACACCCAGCACCTGATGAAAGGTGAATTAAATCCAAGTCCAGGCAGCAGCATTTTCAGGTATTTCGAAGGCTCACTGCACACAGGTAGCTAGGAATCAACATCTTCTCCCCGGAGTTAGGAGAATCCGTGGGCCGTTCAGTCACCGAGTGCAGTCTGCTGCTGTGAGGGTCGGTGTCCGTGGCAGCCGCTCAGGTCGGAGGGCGGCTCTGAGCTTGGGACTCCCAAGTGGAAATAGTTGAAGCAAGAACATGAAAAGATGGGTTTTAGGGGCTAGAGGAATGGCATAGCAGCTAAAGTGCTTGCCTGGCAAGCACAAGGCCCTGAGTTCAGTTCCTCAGCACCATATAAAGTTGGGTGTGGGAGTGTGGTGGCACACACTGGTAATCCCAGCACTAGAGAGGCTGAGGCAGGAGGATTGCCCTGAGTCCAAGGCCAGCCTGGGCTACATAGTGAGTTCAGGGCCAGCCTGGGCTACAGAGCAAGACCTTGCCTCAGCAAACAAACAAAAAGAAAAAGAAAAAAGAGAAAATGGGTTTTTGTTGTATTGGTCTATTCTCAAAACTACCTCTGGGTTAAGCTGTTTCTTCTCCCAGGGTCTCACCCTCTCTGGTCTCTGGTGCCGCTGACATGTTTCCTGCAGTGCACAGTCCACTTTTCTCTTCTTTCACCGGAAGAGAGGGATACATCTAAGTGTACTTGCAAATGGGTACCAAATCATGTGAAAAACGCCATGGTAAGCAGGTCATTCTGCTCAGTATTCTCCAACACGTAGTAAATTGTCTGGTCAATCACATAGTTATAAAGCAGTGCACTGTGTTGGATTACTACTAATAAGAATGAGAGATTTGGAAAATTATTTGGATTCTGTTGATTGCAGGTAGGAGAAACGCAGCTGTATCTCATGCGACCGTGTTTTGGCTCACGTAAATGAAGTAGCAGGACAGGCTTCACTTTCCTTTCTTGTCTCTTTTTCTGTGTGTGCGTGTGTGCGTGCGTGTGCGTGCGTGTGCGTGCGTGTGTGCGTGCGTGTGCGTGCGTGTGCGTGCGTGTGCGTGCGTGTGCGCACGCGCGCAATCAATGATACTGGGAATTGGCCCCAGCCTTTGCACCCCATAGGTTTTTTTCCATATTTTTGAGACAAGTGTCACTAATTCGCCCGGGTAAGACTCAGACTTGGCGATCCTCCTGTCCCTCAGCTGCCCAAGTGCTGGGACTGCAGGTCTGTGCCACTGTGCCCAGCTCAGGTGGACTTTTTCATTCGTCTTTGTTCTCCTCCCCATGTCAGCAGCCATCAGAGTCACGTGTATGAAAGTAGAGAAATGAGGGGAGAGGGTGGGCCTCATCGAGTCTTCAAATGTGGACTTTCAGGGCTCACTTACGCCACTAAACACCCTGGTATTGTTGTAGACATTTAGAGAGGGGACAGTAAGAACGAGAGCAAGAGTGAGACACAGAGAGAGAGACAGAGAGAGAGAGACAGAAGAGGGGGGAGAGGCCTTGGCCACGGCCAGCCGCTAGTCTGACAGCGGCACTGGAGGTGGGACGGTGGGGGCTCAGACGCCTGAGCCCAAGGTAACGTCCATCCATGTCATTCGCACAATTTCCTTTGTTTGTTGTTATTTTTCTCATCTACGGACTGAACCAGGATGTTGCCACGTGCTCCTCCAGCCCAGTGCCCATCAGCCCCAGTCCTGGCATTGCCGTAGCTGCAGCCTTGACCTGTCATTGAGACTTCTGAGGAGCTTCTGCTGCCCTTGTGTGAACGTGCCCTGCCAAGGAGTACTGCTTATTCAATTCAAGACATTTTAAATTTTTAAATGTGTTTGTTTTACACACAAAATATTCTCTTTTTTGGCAAGGTCTACACTCTGTGGTCCAGGCTAATCCTGAGGTCACTATGGAACCCAGGCTGGCCTCAGACTCATAGAAATCCTCCTGTCTCAGCCCCCCAAGTGCTGTGATTACACGTGTATGCTATCACGCCCGGCTTATATGGTGCTGGGGAGCTGACCCCAGGACCTTGTGCTTGCTAGACAAGCACTCTAACTGCTGAGTTGTATCCCCTGCCTAAAATGGTTTTTGGAAGATTTTTAGGGGACAAAATGGTACCGTGATTTCTAAGTGAACAACTTCGAGTTGTTGTATAAAGTGCTGGCAAAGAACATTGTTTATTTGTCATTTGAGAGATTTCCCAGTCAATCCTCTGCAATATTTCATGGGAAAGGGGAGTTTAGACATCATCCATCTCAAAGTTAAACCAAGTTTAGAGATCAAATGATTTAAAATTAAATCCTAGTTTTAAAAGCTTCAGAATCGACATCCAAATAAATAGCTTGCCTTAGTGATTACAAATTATGCTCAAGCCTATTACAGCTGTAAGTCAGCATAATCCTCAAGGAAACTGCATCCATAATTTCTCAAAAAACAAAAGTATTGCAAATGACCACATGTGTATAGGAATGACTCAGGTAGTGCCAGCAGCTGTCTCTGTGTGATGCTCTTTATTCTACATCATTTCATTCATTTTTCCAGCAAAAAGAGACAATATACCAGCCTTTTGTAAGGCTGTACCATTTTCTATGCTACCATATGTTAATGGAATGCAGGACGAGGCCAGATTTTTGTTTTGTGTGGAAGTCATGCTCGCTATCGCACAGAATTGTTTATGTGTGAAGTCTTGCAGGTGTAAGATGAAAACGTGTGATTTCCAAGCAAAAGAAAATCCGCATGTCCTAAATCTCGAATGTATGACAGGTAGGCAGACCCTTCAAAGCCAAAGCTGTTGAGCAGTTGAAATTTAACGTGGCCAGCAGGGTGGGCTGGTGTGACCCTCACGTGGCCACGCTGGGGCAGTCCGCATGTGAGTCTTCATTTTTTCCATCTGTATTTCTTCTCGTCTCGTGTTTGTAGAAATCTTATTCCTATTTCTGTCACACTGTCGCCTTTTAGTCTGTCTTGTAGGAATCTTACATCAGCAGCCAAATGAACCTAGGAAAGAAAAAAAAAAAAACAGGTCTTCAACAAAATCTGTTAAAATTCTTTTTTCATCTTTCTTTACCTTCTGTATAGAAAATGAGTGCAAACTTGTTTTGCCCAAAAGGGCCCTGAGAGGCATCAGCTTCCCTCGGGGCGTTTATCTGCTGAGAGGGCCGGCTAAGAGGCCTGGGATTCCCAGGCGTGCAAGCCAGTGGCGCTGGGCTGACAGGGCTGGGGCCTGTGGATCCACCTCCGGAAGAACATGGGCTCCCGTCCCAGGGCCAGAGGCAGCCCTGCCCCCACACAGAGCCAGCGACTTCCCAAAGGACAGGTTCTAAAGGGTCCTCTCAAATTGATTTACCATAAATCATTCTGTCATCGTCACTTATCCTAACAACCTTTAGCAGTCGTTTATGGCTTTGAGAGCTTTGAGAAATATCGACTGAATAAATTATAAACATAAAACTAAAGGTTGAGGTTATGGACTTGAATATTTAATAGGCCTTCCTTTCCTTCCTGGAGTATTTCCGCTTCCCTTGGGGCTTGCTTCACTTTTCATTAAATGTTCATGTAAGAGCTACCCAATTTCTGACCCACACTCGATAGAGTACAGAGTATGGTGACCAGTTACTTTACGTCATTAGTAAACAAGATAAATAAGGGAAAATACCCACTAAAAGCAAGTAGTCGGTGAAAAATGCCTGGGTCTAGCGGGTGATTGCTATGTAATGACCCTTATCCGAGTCACGCTCTTCTCTCACTAAGAGTTCCTATACCTGGAATTTGATAAACCATGTACCTCTCTGGGCCACATTATTGGGCAGAGTGGAAAAGCCATTCCTGGTGTTACCTACCAGCCAACAGAAGAATGGCTCGAGGCTTTCTTTCTTTCAAAACAGGGTCTCAGTCTGTAGCCCAGGCTGGTCCTGAACTCACTATGGAGCCCAGGCTGGCCTTGGACTCACTGCAGTCCTCCTGCCTCAGCCTTCCTCCCGAGTGCTGGGATTACCGGCGTGCGCCACCACGCCTGGCTTATGTGGTGCTGGGGAATCGAACTCAGGCACTTAGCGCTTGACTTAACACTTACTAGGCAAGCACCTTAACTGCTGAATCGTTCCTCCAGCCCCTAGAGATTATATTTTTTGTCAGGTTTTCACCATAAAGCTTTTCCTTTGTCAAAATTTAACAGAAAGTCAACTAAAGTAACAAGGTGGCTATTGAAGCCCGTTGGAAACCTGGGGCCCATGAAGGCAGATGTTCCTACTTGTCATCCTGCGTATGGTACCAACCAGCTGCTACCTGTAAAACCTAGAAACTTCGTACCTACTTTGGACTTAGGTTTATGGCTTCTCCATTTGCCTATGAACTCCCAAATCTGTCCTTTGCTCTTGCCTTGATATCAGGGCCTTAAAAAAATTTAGGGTCTGTTTGAATAAAGCATTGTTTCTATTGTTTTTCCCATTTTTGGATTGCCTGTTCCTTTATCGTCCTCCTAACGACCACACGTAGTTGATACTTCTGAGGTCAGCACTGGGTCCTGACTATCACGCCTTGGCTTTGGTCATGCAGAGCCCAGTCATTCCTTACAGGCGAGTTGCTGCTGCAAAGTGAGACTTTGTTGGGGGCGGCTACTTCCGCCGTCTCAGGCATAAGTCTGTGACCACCAATTGTCTATTCCCTTCTTTTCTTGAGGCTGCCTTTCCAAGGCCCTCCCTGGCCTTTGTTAAACAGGGTGATGTATTTCTGGTCTTATTTGGCAATCTCTTCTTGTTAATCCCTCCCTCTTCCTGAGACACAGCTTCTGTGTTCCTGGGACCCTCTGTCCTGGGGTTTCCTCCCTCTGCCCCCTTTACGGCCTTCATATCTCTGTTTAACTGCCTGCTATAGTCTGCTGCCTCCAGGGCTCTGCACATCACTTTTCTCCTTGCTCTGAAGCCTTCCCTGTGGATTTCCTCCAGGTCTGACATCCTGCCTGTACACAACCTCGGTGAGCTCAGACACACACAAACGCCTTCCTGTGGGGTGAACTGAACTCATGGTGTCGTGTTAGGTGTCTCACCCAGCATACAAAGCCTGAGCTTCTTAATTTGCCTCTTCCAACCCCAAGTGCGCTTCTCCTGGGTTTGCCTTCTTGGTTGATAGTAGAATCTTCCACTCAAGTTGCTCAGAAACCTAAAAGTCATTCTACTGTTTTGTAAGTGTAGTTCCTTTCAGCCAACTAACAATTTAGTCTTATCTCCTCTGCCCTCACAATATTGTCCCAGCTGGTGTCTATTCATTACTAGCCTGGGGCTTTCTTCTGGATCTGCTGTGCTTACCATCAGTGCTTCTCCACCCTTCTCTTCCTCCCTCTCTCCCTCCCTCCTTCTCTCCCGTCTGCATCATTATTCCTGCCAGGGAATAAAATTCCTAAAACAAAAAATTCCAGGTATCATCCACCTGTGTGTAATTCTTCATTGACTGGCATTTCCAGTACTGAAATCATACGAATGCTTTCTTCTGCCAGGCTCTGTCAAGAATTCAAACCTTCTTCTCATGACAATCCTGCATTCCGTCATTGTATCTGTCGTCCTGAGCAACTCCAGTACCTTGGTCCTTGGATTCAACCTTTTTGTGCCCCTGGACACCGTGACCTGGCGCATTATTTTCCCTGGCTTCTCTTACTCCAAGCCTGTGACTAACTCCTAATTTTTTTTCTCTTAAAATCCAGCTTGGAGTTTTTCTAAGACATCTGGAAAGTTGTTCTTGCCCCAGGCCCGCCACTTCTTTGACGTACTGCTTTTCGGCTAGACAGACTCCGGAAGGGCTCAGCACTGTCCTGACAATCTTTGCAGGCTCAGGTCTGACCCCAACAGAGGCCAATGGTCATCTCAACCAAAGTGGTAAAGAATTCGGGCTCCCACGGGGACCGCTTTGATGCCTGCCACCTGTTGGCCACGCCTTCAGCTGGTCTCCCTGCCTCTGGGCCCTAGGTGTCCCCTGCTGTCCACACGGCATGCACGTCTACAGCAAGGAGCTTCATGCAGCCCCACAGCTGGTGGCCAGCCAGGCCCCGAGTGAGCCTGGGTGCAGTCTGCAGAGGCCAGGCCCTGGCCAGGAGCCGGGATGTCTGTACGCCATGCTGAGGCAGCCTAGTCCCACCGCCTGGTTGAGAGGCTCCAGGAGGCTGGTTCTCAGAAACCGGGCAGATAGTACATGTGTTTATACTACGTTGCTGTATTTCCAGGTAATTTGCTGTGCAGGACCTGATAACTACTCCACTGGGCAAAAGGAGGGGCTCATCGTACCATTTCCAGGCCCCCTCGGAGGATCCCGCAGAGCAGGCTGCAGTAGCTGAGGGACGGCCGCCCCGCCGGCAGCTCTTCCACAAACTCTGCCAGAGGGTTCTGGTCTAGAATCAGGGAAAATTCGTTTCTGCTTGGATTGTTGCAGGTCACGCTGGGGGTGACTCCTAAGTACATCTTGAAAGCTACCTGGTGAAGAGAAAAAAATTACTCCCAGCTGGTCTAGAACAAGTGCATAATGTCAGGTCCATTAGGCCCCCGTGGAGACATTGCACACTCTGGTTCTGTGGAGTCTGTAGCCTGGGCATCTGGGTGGCACTTGGTGGCCTGGAACTTGAGCATCTTAGAGCTTTTTGTCTTTATAGAACCTCCCATGGGACTTTCTTTAGACATCATATGGTGCATTAGAGGGCCGAGGCATAGCACAGCAGCTTGGAACGTTTGCCAAGTGTGTACAAGGCCCAGGGTTGAACTCCCCAGCACCGCACAGTCATCAGCGGGACATGGTGGCACATCCCCAATACTGAGAAGGCTGAGGCAGGAGGACTGCTGTGAGTTCAAGGATAACCTGGGCTACCTAATAAGTTCAGGACCATCTGGACTACAGAAGGAGACCCTGTCTCGACACAAAACCAAATCCAAAGAACCAAACTGCACTTGAGCAGTGTTTAAAAGAAAACCTTTAAAAAGATGCATGTTCCTCTAGGAGAATAAGAAAATATCGCCCGTTATCCACGTATAAGCATATTTGTCACATGGATTCTTGCTAACGATAAGGTCCTGAATTAAAGGGGATGGAAAACTGTCACAATGGAAAGGTGGTGGGCTGATGAGAACACAGGACATGTTCTGGGCAGTAGAGTGGGCACAGCACTGCTCATGGCATGTCTCTCAGGGGATGGGCATGGAGGGCAAACAGATGAGTGTTCTCAAAAATATGTGCTGATTTACAGGACGTGAGGTACTTCGTGATGTGTGTTTTAGTTACTTATTTGTTGCTGGTATAGAACACCCAACACCCACAACTTAATGGAGCTCACAGATTCAGGAGATACCTGTCTCTGCCTAGCACAGTACCTGCAACACAGGGAGACATCAGTAGTCGTTGAATGAGTACACAGTCTATGTTTGACAGCATGCTGAGACCTGAAACACTTGGAACTGAGTGAGAATTTGCCAGGTGGATGAGGTAGAGGAACAGTAGGATAAGCAGAGATGTTCCAGGGAGGAGGCACACCTCATGGCCTGGAAGACCCAGATGAGGTCCAGGGAGGTCTACATGCAGGTAGATGAGGCGAGGGAACAGTAGTGTGGGCAGAGACAGTAGTGTGGGCAGGGATGCTGTAGGCAGTAGGAACACGTCATGGCATGGAAGACCCAGATGAGGTTCGTGGGAGGTCTACATCTCTCCACCTCCAGCAACGGGGGTCCTACAGATAGGAATAATCAGATTTCTGTCCTGGAGGCCCTTCTTGTCATGCGGAGGCAGGTTTGGGGTGGGGGTAAGGTGCCACAGAGGGCAGAGGAGGGGTTACCATAGAGGTCTAGGAAGAAAATGAGGATGATGCCACTTCATTTGTTTTCTTTTGTTTTTCTTTAAAAACTCAGACCCTCCCTAAACATTCCCATATGAATTCCGTTTTCCTCAAATTTAAAATATGATTCAATTTTTTAATACTATCCAGTTTAGAAAGATGCAAAAAGAACCTGTGTTCCAAATCTTAAGTCATACAGCACTAAGAAAAACTTCCACTGTGAAACTCCAGGTTGGGAGGTAAAATAAACTGGCCGGAACCCGTTGCTGCTTACGTTGCTTCATTTCTCTGGGAAATTCCTAGGTAACACTTTGTAGAAGTGGGAGCTTCTTTCTGATTTTCAACCTAAGGCACATGGAGAAAATGTTAAAAGGAAGGAAGGAGGGAAGGAAGGAGGGAAGGAAGGAAGGAAGGAAGGAAGAAAGAAGGAAGCTCGGCGCTTATAGCCTAGTTTTCTGTGCTGACCCACCAGTAGGAGGCATTGTGTGGACAGTTGGGAAACTCGCATTCCTGGGGAATGACGCCGTTTCCTTATCTGGCTGGATTCCGGAGACAGGACTGTTGTTCCTGATGAAGAGGGCTCCTCCCTCGGCCGCGGCCCCAGCTGTGTCCGCGGCAGGGAAGCATTTTCCCTCTGGAGCATCTCCATCATGGATGCCTTTCAGACCATCATAAAGTTCTTTCTTAACCAGAAAACTGCTATTGGCTACAGCTTCATGGCTCTGCTGACCCTGGGGAGCGAGAGGCTCTTCTCCCTGGTGGCTTTCAAGTGCCCCTGCAGCACCGAGAACATGGCCTATGGCCTGGTCTTCCTCTTTGCTCCCGCCTGGGTGCTGCTGATCCTTGGACTCTTGCTGAACAGTCGGGTATGGAAACTCTTCACAGGCTGCTGTGTGAACCCCGGGAAGATCTTCCCCCGCGGCCACCGCGGCCACTGCTTCTGCGTCCTGGGCCAGATCGTCCTGAGCTCTATGGTGGCCCCCATCATGTGGCTCTCGGTGGCTTTGCTCAATGGGACGTTCTACGAGTGCGCCGTAAGTGGGACCCGAAGCCAGCGCCTCCTGGACATGCTCTGCAGGGACAAGCCCAAAGAATGCTGGCAGGAGCTTCACAGAGTGTCCTGCGGCAAGACCAGCATGCTGCCCTCAGACAGCGAGGAAGTGAAGCTGTCGCTGCAAGCCCAGTCCCAGGTAAGAGCCCCTGGGCTCTCCAAGGGAGAGCCCACCCACCCTTCTGGTCCAGGATGCAAAGCCAAGTGCATCCTGGAACAGGCTGCAGCGCTAATACGATCTCGGGAAAAGCTTTTCAGGGGCCGCATGGCTCAGTGAAACTGCTGATGGGATTATTTCTTTTCCATTTCCAAAACGAAAATGTCCTCTGGGTTACGCATATGTAAATAATTAAGTACTTTAAAACAACTTCTTGAAGTTGACTTTGTAAATAATGCAGAACCTCAACTCACAAGCTGAGTGTTAATGGCTGAGCTGTAATTAAAACTGCCACCTTGAATCAAACATTTATATTCAAACTGGTTTCTCAGAGAAGCACATTTATCTGCTAAAGTGAAGCTGAGCCAAATGAGCTCCTACTTTTAAAAGCTGCATGTAATGTCAGTAGTACAGCGATCCCCTTGGGTGGTTTCCAGCCACTGCTATTTCCAAGTATAAATATTGGCAAAGTAGAAGAATTTCCTATATAAAATAGGACTCTGCAGCCTCTAAATAGCCCCCAGTGAAACGTGTCCACCTTATCCTGGGGGGATTCTTACTGCTGTACCAGGCAGCTAACAGAACCCGGTGTACTTTGGGTGCTGTTCTACTTAGCAGAAGACAGGTGCAGCTTCCCATAATGGGCACCATCTTTCTAGACACAGAACATGGGTCCAGATGGACAGCCCAGCCCTGGCCCTAGGGAAAGATCAATTTCCTATTGCATCCCCAAACCAAACCAAATGGAAGAGAAAGGACATGAATTCACACCTCATCAGGTGTGAAGCACATGAGCCAAAAGTACTATAATTTTACTTTCTCAACAAGAATTTTTGTTTTTAATCCATCGAGTCAAAGTCTGTTCTTAAAATCATATATTCCAAAGCCATTGGCAGTAAAGCCATACTCTCTTTATTAACCAATACACCAAAAATACCTCCAAACAAAGTCTTCTGTTAAATGTACAAAGCATATCTGAGATAAAACATGCCAGGCTGGGCTGAGGATGTAGCTCAGTGGCAGAGCGCTTGTCCGGCACGCTCAAGGCCCTGGGTTCAATCCCCGGTACCAAAATGAAAGAAAGAAAGAAAGAAAGAAAGAAAGAAAGAAAGAAAGAAAGAAAGAAAGAAAGAGAAATAAAGAAAGAAAAAGAAAATAACCACCAAAAAAAAATCATGCCAGGCTTCAGGTATCTATCATCTTCCATGGAGGGACGGCATTAATTACAAACATTCCATCAGAACCAATTACGTGTGGCTTATGTCCTCAGGCACCAGGCTCAATTAGCCAGCGCCAGGTGCATACACTTGTCTCATCCCTAACCATAGGCACAGGACAGCATGCACATCCTGTCGTAGTGCAGATTGGCACAGTGACCTTTTCATCAGGGCAAGGAGGACCTGGGGCTGATTCCTAGGGAGGGTGCCTGAGCTGCAGATGAAAGGGGCTGAGCATTAGCAGGTGCTGACCACGAGGTTCTGATGGGCAGGAGGCCAGTTGCCCGGCTTGTGGGTGGCATGGAAAAAGTGCGCTCATCATGGGTGGGGCAGAAAAGTAGCTGGGTGACTCCCCTTCCTCAGGATGGAGTAGTGGGAAGAACTCAGCCTTGGAGTCGGCACTGGTGTGAACCGGGTGCTGTCCCTCGGAGCTGGAGGTCTGGCCTCCCTGAGCCCCACCTTCCTCACAGCAAGGGGATGCCAATAGGTACCTTGGAGAACTGTCCTTAGGTTTAAAAACAAAGGACCTACGAGGGCATAACACCAGTGGAACTTAGGTATTCCCAGCTGCTGAGCACATTGTTGGGCTAGTGCACGCGGCCTCGGCAGGACAGGGCACTGGGGAGGGCTGAGTGGGGCAGTGGCCACATTCTGCCTGAAAGCTGGGCATCAGAGAGTGGAAAAGGACAAGCGGTCAGTGCACAGAGGAGGGTGGCTCAATGCCGAGGTCAGGCAGAGCTGGGGGGGAGCGAAGCCAGTGGAGGAGTTTAGAGTTCAGTCAAATTCGCTCCAGTGCAGACAAGATGGCTGAGGAGGCTCCGTGGTAGGGCCGGGCAGAGGAAGATCTGAGGGCGGCGGCTGGAGCCCACGCACGACTCGCGGTAACACAGGGGCGCCCACGCCATGGTGGCTGCGCCACTTTCAGTACCATAAAATCTGTAGTTATCCGGATACAAACCACTTTGAATGACAAAAAACCCTCAGAACATGTGGTGCACTGTGTAAAAGTAACAAAAACCAAAGCAAAACAGCAGAACCATTCTTAATGTTTTCCTTCTGATTAATTCAGAAGAAACCAATTACCATGATCCGAAATGACTACTTTTTCTGTTAGTGTTTAGATAAGCCACACATGCTGACGGCTTCGGCTTCCTGACTGTTTTGTGTTTGACTCCCTTTACCGTGTGCACCACGCGGGGGCCCAGCGCCAGAGGGCATCTGCAGCACCCTGCAAACACAGTAACGTGAGGAAACTGGCTGCTGGCCATGTGTACCTTTCGCCAATGACTAAGAACACCTGGCTGACCACCTGCTTGGGTGGGCTCCACTGACCGCAGTGATTCCTGCCAGGACGCCTCTCTCTGAAGGTGGCAACTACTGGGGAGTTGGCTTGCCCGATTCTCAGATAATCAGTGCTTCTTACTCTCTCCAGGGTGCGGGCCTTCTGGCTGCTTTTGATCCTAGTATTGGGTAGGAGAATAAAAGCTAGGTATGACCGTAGGGTTGGGGTGGCTGCACTGTTCTCTAAAAGTCCACCCAGCTTGCCGGGCAGGCTCCTGGCTCAGGTGTCCTCAGCGCTTTCTCTTCCTAAGATTCTAGGATGGTGCCTGGTTTGCTCTGCGTCCTTCTTCTCTCTGCTCACCACCTGCTATGCGCACTGCCGGTCTAAAGTCAGCTACCTGCAGCTGAGTTTCTGGAAGACTTACGCACAAAAGGAGAAGGAGCACTTGGAAGATACGTTTATGGACTACGCCAAAAAGCTGAGTGAGAGGAATTTAAAATGCTTTTTTGAAGACAAGAGGCCGGATGTCTTCCCCATGCCTACCTTTGCTGCCTGGGAGGCTGCCTCAGAGCTCCATGCTTTCCACCCAAACCGCCAGCACTACAGCGCTCTCCACAAGGTGGTGGACGAGGGCCTGGAGAATGGCCCCCAGGACACGGAGACCTCCATGATCCTTGTGGGAACAGCTCAAAACCTGTAGCCTGCATGCTACGCCATCACCACGCCCAGCGGGACACCCTCCTTCGTGCCTGTTTGCGCCTATGCTCTGTGTTCCCCAATGTTGGAGCGTCTTCACAGGATGGTAACGTGCAGGAACCTGCTTGGACCTCAGTGTAGACAGAGCCAGGATGTCTCCAAGTCATGGCAACGATGCTCTTGCTCCGATGGAGTACTGGGCTTGGGGGTCACAGTGCTGCTTCCAGGTCTGAGATTTCAGGATTCAGCCAACAGACCCACGCAAGAGGCCCTCCGATCTGTGTGAACACAGGTCACACCACGTCCGGGGGCTGGAGCAGTGACCTGTGAGGGGTAAGATGCTCCAAATGTGTGTGGTCTGCCAGCCCTGGGCCTTGTTAATGGGCTGGCAATTATCTATCTTGTGCCTTTTAAGGAGTATGAAATTCTGTTCCATGGAATCTGAAGACCTCAATAGTAACCCGCTGAAAGAATGTGATACCTAAAATTCAGATTTTTCCATGCTTTCACTGAATACTGAGACTATGGCCCTGGAGGCGGCTGCAGCGAGACTTCTGTGGGCCTGGACACTTCTGGCTACACAGGCCAGTTTCTATACTCAAGAGGGTAAATACATGCATTTGACTGCATTGATATAAATGCAAATATAGTAACATTATATATTGCAGTACTTTCTAGAGACCAAAAGTTCATTTATTTACTTTTGATTTTAAAATTAGCAACACCTTCATGGGGCCCTGGCAAATGCCGTGGGCCTCGTGCTTGGTACCTACTATCCCATGAGTGTGCCTTCGTCCGTTTGGGTTACTACAACACAATACCATATTATAAGCAAAGGGAATTTTTGTCTCAGTCCCAGAGGGTGGGAATTCTGAGGGTCAGGTTCTGGTGAGGCCCATCCAGTGAGCAGTGTGAGAAACAGTCCTCTTGCACGGGCTGGAAGAGCAAAGAAGTTCCCTACCCTCCGATAGCATTCCCAACACATGTCTGAAAGCTCTGGCCTTGTGGCTGCAGGATACCTTCCGAAGCAGCTCCTGGTGCTACATGTGAATTGGGGAACAAACATCCAGACCATCACAGGGTCGAAAATTATTCTGGTATAGAATTGTTTCCCAGATTCCCATTTCTCAGACATGATACACAGTTTGCATTCTAGTATGTAACATCTGCCCATGCTTGGGTGTGTGGGGATAAGGCAGACCAAGGTGTCTCAGTGAGGGACATAAAGCTCATCAAAGTCAGTGCTTCTGCCTCCTGAGCAGGAGACTGCAGGAGGGAGCCTGCTCTGCCCCTGGGCTTCGTGGGTGGTTCTGCAAGTGTTGCTGAGTTACAGTAAGCTGAGTACCAAAGAACTAATGCCGGATTGCAGTCTGCCACCCTGAGCCCAGTTAGAGAGCCTGCCCTCTCCTGATCACTGCCTCTGATAACGCCAGTGTTGGGTCCCCATCACCTGGCCCCACCTCCTGTCCCAGATGTCACTCCGGGCCAAGGATGGCTCTTATCCTGACTCTGGGTCTCAGTCCTTCTCAGGAGAATGTGTCCAGTGTCTTAGATACTTTTTCATCTGTGACTCAATTCCTGACATCCACAAATTAGGGGCAGAGTTTATTTTAGTTCATAGTTTTGGAAGGTCACAGTCCGTTTATGCATGGCCAGTAACAGTGGAAGGACACAGCAGAGATGGAGGTGGGGGCAGCTCCTCACAGCGTTGCAAACAGGAAGCCAGGCCAAATCAGGAAGCAGCATATATCCGTCCCGTGATCCTCCCCTTCTGAGGCCAGCCTCAGTGTTCCACCCCTTCCAGGCTTAAGCCCCCATCGCGTGCCTTTAACCTAATCCTGTGCCTGAAATCCACCCCTCCAGACCAGGCCCAATCTCCCAACAGCACATGGTTCCAAGACAATCCATAACATATACATGCATGAGGTTTTATGAGGACATTCCAAATCCAAAACACAATATACAGGAAACTGTTCCAGCCCACGCGCAGGCTTGAGGGCAAGGGCGGAGATGGGGAAAGCAGACGGGCACAGCTCTTGGGTAAGAGGAAACTGTGCTGAGTCAGGAGAACAGCTGCTTTGGGTGGGGCGATGGCAGGAGTGTGGACCGTGTGTTGCCTCAGCGCAGCCATGTGTCTGGCGCAGGGAGCTGGGCACAGTGATGTGCAGGACGGATGTACTTTGGAGGACTCAGTAGCAGGTTGAGGACTTGG
This sequence comes from Ctenodactylus gundi, assembly GCA_004027205.1. Classification (NCBI taxonomy): domain Eukaryota; kingdom Metazoa; phylum Chordata; class Mammalia; order Rodentia; family Ctenodactylidae; genus Ctenodactylus; species Ctenodactylus gundi. The sequence goes on along the minus strand of PVKB01001709.1, from coordinate 68,099 downwards.
TAACATCTCAGTGGGGTCAGTCTCATGGGAGCTCTGGTCCTGCTCCGGCCCCTGAGGGCTAGAGTACCAGCTGCAACTAAGGCTCGTTGTCCGGGACCAGGGGCTACAGTAGAATGGGGTATGAGTACCCTGAAATCAGGCAGCTGGAGTGGACCCAGAAAGGCTGCCCTAATGTGACAGTCTTGATGAGGTCTGGTGAAGAAATGCATGCCAGGCCTGTTCAAGCCCAGGCAGACTCCAGTCTTAAATTTTTATTTTTACTGTATTTGTATTTTTGGGACTGGGCCTCATCACCCATAGACCAGGCTGGTGCTGAGCTTACTATGTAGCCCAGGTTGGCCTCAAACTCATGATAATCCTTCTGTCTCAGCCTCCTGAGTGCTGGGATTATGGGCGTGCACCGCCACGCCCAGCTACTTTTTATGTGGTGCTGGAGAATTGAGCCCAGGGCTTTGCACAGGTTAGGCAAGCACTGGAACCACTGAGCTACATCACCAGCCCCTAAACTTTTAATTTTATCTAAAGACAGGGAGCAACAGATGTGGTCACCTCGTCCTCGCCTGTGACTGTTGCTCTGCTGCAAACAGGGGAAGACTGGGAATGCTTTCTGGAAGGACCCACTGCGTCCCGTACAAGGAATGCACAAAAGGAATAAATAAAGTCCTATGAATAAAGTGTATACGAAAATGTATTCCTTTTTTCTGTGAATTTCCTACATTTTTGTTCAGATTCAACTAATAATCAGTACACACTCAGCTTGTTCTTATCTAGCAGAAAAAGGGACAGAGAAGATGTTACCCGAATATTTTAAAAATGAGGCTTGTTGTTGATGTTGTTGACATTATGACATAATTCTGAGTACTATACCTTTAAGAAGTACACTGGTGTGTGTGTGTGTGTGTGTGTGTGTGTGTGTGTGTGTGTGTAGAATTCCCTTGTACCCAGCCTTGTCACCACTCCTTCCAATGGCATCAAGCTGGAGACTGATTTCAGACCAAAGGCCTTTGAGAACATTGCAGAACCAAGCAATAGCATAAATATGCTATTCTACTTAGACTTGGACAGTTCTGAATTCTCTAAGACAAGTCTTTCAATTCTCTAATATTTATTTCTTTTCCTCTGTCTTACAGCCAGAAGATATTTAATTTCTTGTGTGTGTGTGTGTGTGTGTGTGTGTGTGTGTGTGTGTGTGTGTGTGTGTTTAAATGATTAAGACAAATGTAGGAGTTCAGCTCAAGAGGTTAGATGGCGAGCATCTGTGTTGTCAGTGGCTCTCAGTGCTGGCCTCATGCTGGGACGGTGGCTGGCCCCACCCTGGAAATGTCAAGGTAGGTCTTCTTTGTTGTGCGCTGGACAATTGGGATTTTAAAGTTTCCAAAATGATTCTACTGTATAACCACAGGATTGGGGGGAGCTATAGGAAGCTCACAGAGGTGGCGGGGGGCTTGCTTGTCTGACATATTATCTGGTTTTCAAACAGTGATGTGGGGTACAGGTTTAACAACTGTTTCTCCAGGAAAAAGTCTTAATTTGAAGCATTTACCAAGGTGCATATTTCAATCTCAAGTTACCAAAGTGAATGTGAGCTTAGAAAGAATTCCTATCCACAGACTTTTTAAGCAGGTATGAGCCCTAAAAAGGGTTTTATAAAAGGTTTTCATCGTGGTATCTTGAAATGACATTGGTTGTTGCCAAGCCAACTTTGGAGGATTTTTGATATATCTAGTTTCATTTTAATAAAACGTAACTGGAATATTAGGGTTCTCCAAGGAGAATCATAAGGCATGGTAGCATGCATGTAGACATATGAGAAGAGGTCTGTTGTGGGAATCAGCTTCCACGCCCCTCTACATGCCCCCTGCCAGCTGCAGAACCTGGAAGGTGAGTTGTGTGATTCCCACCCAAGGTCTGACTGTCAGGCAACCAATGTAGCACTCAGTCTGAAGCCAAAGCCATAGAACTGGGAGTTCTGATAGATATTTCAGGGCAGAAGATGAGAGAAGGAGAGAGAGAGGGGAGAGAGAAAGAGAGAGAGAGAGAGAGAGAGAGAGGAGGGAGGGAGGGGGAAAGGAGAGAGAGGGAGACAGATAGGGAGAAACAGCCTTCCCATACATGTGCCTCTCAGTACCATCCAGGCCCTAGGTGAGACAAGGCAGGACTGTTTTTATTCCGCTGATTCTAATGCCAGTCTCTTCCAGAAGCACTCTCACAGACATACCCCCAAATAAAGCTTTAGTGGCTAAATTTGGGTATCCCTTGATCCAAAAAGGTTGATACCTGGAATTAACCATCATGTGTAGTAAACTAAATACAGTTAATGGTTCCAATTGACAAATAGGCTTACTCTTCACGCATTGAATCTGATTTTAATGAATCAATAAAATGTAACAGAAGTAAAGTTACATTGTTAAGTAGTATTGCAACCTATTCCTGCTCAATAATCTGGGAAAATCCAGCTACCACAAAGAAGTCTTGAGACCACCAAGTTGCGAAGGCACCTAAGCTATCCATGCAGAGGGAGACAGATTGTGCCAATTATTTTGGGTTAGACGTAACAGTGAAGAAGCCCCCACACGTGGCATGGAGAAGTGGGAGTCTAAACAACAGCTAGAATGAATGACCCAGATCCAAGGGCTCCGCCACGTGGCCGGAGCTCCCTCAGCCGAGGCTGAGGCCTTAGAGAGCAGTCTCTACCTTGTTCATGCCTAGTCCCTGACCCAGAAAATCCTGAGCTTTAGTAAATGTTTATTGCATTAGGACACTAAACTGTGCGATATGAAGCAACATATAACATAAACAAACACTGAACTTATAAGAAAATGAGACCCATAATGTATTATGTATTGATTTGCACACAGCCCTGCATGGGCTCCTCCTTGATGCCTCCTGTGGGGTCCCATTAGCAGAATGTCCTCTGCGTCAGGGTTTAACAAGTGCGGAATGGGTCCTTCTCCAAAACTGCTCACTGCAACCTCAGGTGCCCTTGTCGTTGTTTTGGTTAGATTTCGTCTGAAAGGAGCATACTGCCGTGGGTGAAATCTCATTTAAAGTAAAATTACTGCTGGGAGGAGCAACACATTAAGCTATTATTTGTCATTAACGCCTGGAACAGAAACAGCAGTAGAGGAGGCCACAGGGTGGACAGAGAGACCCTTTGGTCTCCTCCTCCGCTTGTTATCCTGACCACTGGCGTCAGCTCTTTGGAAACGCTGAGTCAACTCCACCCTAGGCCTGCTGGCTCAGGTGTGCAGCATCATGAGAGCGCACCTGGTTCCTTTGCAACACACATCTGAGTAGCCCGAGGGCGGAGGCTCCTGAAATCTGCACGTGTTGTTGAGCTCTGTCTCAGAATGTGTGATCCTGTAGGTCTGCGGTAAGGCAAGACAATTTCTAGCCAGTTCTCGAGTGATGCTCTTGTCGGTGGAGTGACCCCGTCTCAAGGGACAACTCTGAAGTCTAAAGCACAAAGCAGCAGGTCATGCCACAGGAAGACACTCAGAACCGTGTCCTCTCCCTGAGAGCTGTTGGCTCACACACCTTTGTTGTTCTGTATCAATCTTTCCAGGACCTAGGCGCGTCTTCCCATTTGCTCAAGAGTACTTTTTGAGTTTTAGGAATGTGTTAAAGTTTATTTCACCTAACTTTTTCATGTTTCTTGTAAACCTTATTTGCAGTTATTCTTTTTTGTTTATTATAAATGGTTTCTTTTTCCATTATATCTTCTAAGTGACTCTGAATACATGAAAGACTATTGTTTTATGGTATCAGTTTTATGCATCTCTATTGACCTGTTTATAGTTTGTAGAGGTTTTAGGAATTAGAAAAATAAGCATTTTGCAACCCCTAGTATTGTGTTGAGTCTAGATGAGAAAAACATTCCAGACTACTTGGTAAAAGCAAAACAGAGTCAGGCCTTGTGGAACTTGAAGTCGCACGTCTGTGTGAGCATCCCTGAGAGCGAAAACCAGACATTCAGTGCTGCGCGATGTCAAACAGAAGTACGGGCACAGTGCTGCCTGTAGAGCGTTGTGTCTTAAAAATATAAAACAGGAGCTAATCAAGTGCATAGATGTGACTACTAGTTTACAGGGAATATGAGCAACAAAAAGCAAGGTAATCGATACCATAAACACCAACAGGCAAATCTCGACGTGATTCATTCTGTCTTACAGGTGCTATAGTTTGGGTCTGAAACGTTTCCAGTGGCCTGCGTAGTAAGGGCTCGGTCACCAGCCCGTGGCACTGTTGAGAGATAATGCAGCTTTAGGATGTGGGGCCGCATGGGGGGAAGCGAGCTCCTTGGTGGCGTGCCCAGAGCGGGTGGCTGGGGCCCTGGCCTGCCTCCTGCTTTGCTTCTTGACTGCCACGAGGTGAGCGGCTTTGCTCCCCTGCGTGCTCCTGTCATGATGCGCTGCCCCAAAGCAAGCTCAGCGTGATGGGCCACGAGGCCATGGGCGCAAACTTCTGAAACTGGGTCAAAATGAACCTCCCCTTCTTACAAGTTGCTTTCTAGGCTATTTTTGTTGCAGTGGCAGAAAACGAACCAACACAACAGATTACTCAGTTTTTCCATAGATCAATGACGTAAGCAGCAGAATACAGTATAGAACTGTAATGGCCAAGTGCAACATGTGGACCTTCTTTGATTCTTGCTTCAAGCTGGCAACTATAATAAGAAATCTTTAAAGCAGGGTTAGGAAATCATGAGTTAGTACTTGATGTACTGCCATGACACCTAGAATTTTCTTTAAAATACCAGAGGAAAAAATGAAGGAAATTGAAAGATGAAGAAAGACTGGTAAAATATTGATACTTTTGAAGCTGGGAGGCAGGCACATAGCATTCATTGCATTATGTTTGCTTCTGTTTGAAAAATTGATACCAGTTATTTAAGAAAAATTTCTGTGTTCTCCTCAGGGTTTTTTTTTTTTCCTGAGTACTCCTGAGCACACCCTGCGTGGCTGGGGCTTATCCTTCAGCCTCATTCTCTAAAAGGGCTCGCGGCTTGCAGCCAGAGTGTACGGTATTGACCTCAGGGGCTCCTGTCACGGTGTAAGCTGAGGAGAAGCCCTAGCCTGATTTTTGAGTCCATTTCTACCTTTGGTTTATTGTTAACATGCCTTTTGCCTTCATTTTCATAGTATTCTCTTTTACATAGAATAATATCACTAAATATGTTTTCGGATAGGTCTTTCAGGTAAAATTTCTGCTACAAGCTTTGCCATTTCATTATGGATAATCATTTTCTTTTATTTGAAGAGAATTTAGTTTTCTGCTTATTCTCCTCCTTGCTGTATATAATTTTCAGGAAATTGTATTATTTTGGATGCAGAAGTAGGATGATTCTGTGCTCCTATTGGAATTTCATTAATTTTATTTTTTTTTAATTAAGTTAACCTTGTAGTCTTGATTTCTAATTTGCCTGAGCTTCACAAGTACCCTAGGAGGAAGGTATTATTGTTTCCACTTTTATGAATCACACTAAAGTTCTGAAAGGTCAATGTGGGTAGACCAGTCTGCAGTTACAGAAACTAAGTGGGCCGTGCCCATCTGACCCCAAATTTCCATTGCTCAAATGCTGCCTGTGTTGCTGTTGCTCTTGAGGGTTTCCTTAACCTTTAGAAGCATGTTTCTCCATTTGCTGAATGAGGGCGTTGAATGAGTATGCCTCCAAGTTTCTATCAACATGATCATTGTAAATCCTGCATTTTGTAGAGCATGACTTCCTAGTCCTTTGTCTTTTTGGTGCAGTCCTAGAAACAGTCTGTGACCATTAATTCCTGACACGTCCACTTCATTGGATTAAGAAATGCCTCACAGGCTAGTGAAGTGTGCTTCTGCGTATCTGGATGGGCCACGCAGGCAGGACCTTGGTAGCATACACGGTCCCTGGCTCCTCTTCTCTGGCAATGTTCCCCTACTGTGCTCCCTGTCCACAATAAAATAAGGAACTTTGGTCCACCATACCTCTCTGCCATGAGGTTTCTGTCTTGGAGCCGGCCAGCAAACCAAGAGCCAAATTATATCTATCCTTGCTTAAGTTGTGATCTCTGGTACTGTGTTTCAGCAATGGGAAAGGTGACTTCTACAGTTCGTCTAGTTTTCCTGGCCTGGATCTAGATCTTCACTTCAGCTCATCACATTCACTGAATAATTTCAAAGAATAGAATAAACTCAAAGCGAGATTGCAAGTGGCATTAAGTAACTTTAGAATAATATTTCAAAATGTATGCAGTCTTTACATAAGCTATAAAACAGTATCTGGTTGCATTATAAAAATGTTTTAATCCTGGCTATCAGCATAAGAGGATATACTTTTGCAATAACACAACTGATGATGGTTTTCACACTGGGGTTTTGTTGACATTTGTGCCAGGGGAGTAGATATGAGAATGTTTTATAAAGATTTACTTCCTTACACAGTTGGCCAAATATTACTGGGTTTCACAAATCCTGTATCTGGATGAAAGCAGTTAAAAGGCAGGTAGTTACAAACTGGTGTTTGACAATGTCCATTTTCTTTAAAACAACTGTATCAAAAACACAGCATTTCTCCTCCTCTCCTTCTCCACGCAGTTAGTCCTTCCAACCACTGTCAGGTGGGCTTTGCTTCCATCAAACTTTCAACCTCTGTCACATCCTTGGAGTGATTTCTACTTTGTCTCAAGCAACATTTTGTTTTATTTAAAACATGCAGGGAGAGGGTGAGAGGTACTGAGGAAGAAATTTGGATGTAGGTTCTGGAGGAATGGCAGCCTTTACAAACCATCTTAATTCTACAGCAATCACCCAGGCCTCCATGGAACACAGTTTGAGAACCCCTATTCTACATGTGGATGTATGCTCATTAAGGGAACAATGGTGAAGTTTTCAAACCTGTGACTTACTCCCAGAAATCATAATTTAAGTAGTCAAAAACAACCCTGGGCATCAAGACTTTTTGGAAAGGTCCAGGTGATTTTACGGAGCATCTAAGATTGAACACCTCCCCCCAAAGGCCAGGGCCAGGCTGGACGGAGTCTTACTTTTGACATACCTACAAAACTCAATCTTACAAAGCAGCAATGACCCAGAACTCAGCTGGCCTTCCTGAGGTATCTTTAACACTTTAGGCCCAGATAGAACTTGCTTCAACCTTTAGGACTTTTCCCGTAGAATACTGGGGTATAGTTTATATTTCTTGGTAAGAAAATTCATTGAAAATAGTTACATCTCCGAAAGCTCCCAAGCTTAGTGCTGTTTCTAATCCACACACTTAGTGTTGTTTTGAAGGAGTTAGGAGTATGCCCATTAAAATATGGTGCTCTAGTAGACTGACTGAGTTGAGTTAAAGGTGCTTGAAAAGCTGGTGCAAAAAGATCTTTCTGCCCTTCATGTCTCCTAGAAGCAGGAGGCAAAATTCCCCAGTGAAAGATGCCCTCCTTAGACTAGTAGGAAAGGAACATTCCTGTCACCAAGGACAGGTTTCATTAAAATAACTCTTATCTTTTAGCCTCCCTGCATAATTTAGCTTTTTGGCAACATGCTCTTTTTTGTTCAATTCTGTACTTGAGTGTCCGATTCCTTGGCCTTACAAGTCCTTTTCAAGGCTCCCATGCCACGTGAAGCTCCTCTTAGGCAAATTCGTATGCTTTCTTCCTGTTGATCTGTTTTATGTCAACAATTCTTAGGCACAGAACAAAATAAGCTGACAAAAAACTGAGAGGACAGAGGCAGCGTTTCGTCTTCCTCATATTTCATGTCATTCTCTCATGAGATTTACCTAAAGAAATTAAGCAATAAAAATACAACCAAGAATTTCCAAGGCAATGTCAGGGAAACCTTTTTTTTGTGCGCTGAAGTGGAAAATTTCAGACATCCCCCCAGGAGCCCCTTCAGGCCACGCCAGGGCGACCAGATTCCCTGGTGAAGTCAAATTTCCCGTAAGTTCTGACCTTCATCAGAGAGAAATGGACATTCACAAGAGAGGAGGGAGGCAGCACTAAGTTAGTTGAGAAACTTGCAGGATTCCCTGTGAATTAAGATTTAAGAGATGCTTTTCTGTGACTAAAGGAAAAAATAATTTCACTCAAATGTAGTCACAGTTAAAGTTGAAGTGTAGTTTTCCTGCAGGTGCCTTGCCTTTGCATTGGAATGCCTTGGCCATGAGCATCAGATGTGCTTCTCAGTTGAGTCTAACCATCTGTGAAGGCCACGGACTTTCCTACCGGTTCTGGGGTAGAACACAGGCTAGATCAGGCTTGCATGTTGTGGCAGTGGGGAAGGGGGGGGGGGGAATCCATGGCAGTTTGCCTACTTTGCTAGGAGAATCAAGCCTATGTGTTGTGTTTGTTTTAAGTTTCTTCTGTTTAATAACCTACATGCCATACTTCTAGGTCACATGGTAAAATTTTTCAAAATATTTTGAGTTGCTTTTGCTGTTAATATTATTATTTTTTTTAAATATTGGAAAGCTTATGACCACAAAGAATTTTTCTTTTTCACTTATTCCCACTTTCTTTCTCTTGGCTCAAAATATGCTTCCAAGTAAGAAAAGAGCCTGACATTCAGCTGTGAGGCCTTCTCTGGAGTGCCGCATGGCACTGGAATGTGACTTCCGCGGAATTCCTTTCCTATTTACTAAGGGCTCCTACTTATTTTAACATATGTCAGAAAAAGTGGGGCAAGGGAAAGCAATTCAGCAGGCTTCTGCTGTTATGTTGTGAATTACCGTTTTGGGAAAAACAAACAACAAAAGTGATCTTGTATTCAGGCTTTTTCTGATTGGCTCCCTGTTTTCCAGTTGGAGGGTCAAAGGGAGCTGGTGCATACCTGCTGTGTTACCCTGGGTCCGTTCCAGCCTTCCCAGTACAACCCTTGGCTCCCCCGTGACCCTCACACTTGGGATGAGTCCGAGCTCTCTATGTTTGTCCGAACTCCTGTCCCAGGCAAGAGATTCACAGAGGAGCCTCTTGCTTGGCTTCTCCTACCATGCCGTTGGGAGCCTCGCCCCTCACCCAGACCTCGGGGATCCCAGACAGTCCAGTATCTCAGCCTCTTGCTTCAGTCCCTGGCTGGATGGGAGGCACACACAACACTGGCTAAGCTCTCAAACAGCTACTTAAACTGTTCTAGAGTAAGACAGAGACAAGCTATTCAGCCAATGCAGGATTTGGGGGCGGAGGGTGCCAGTTTAGTTTTCGCCACACTGGCCAGTATGGAGAAAGAAGCCGTAACCCTGGTGCCCCCTTCCTGCCCACACCACGGCGATTTCCCAGACACCTTCTTGGGTGGCTCTTCCCAGCCTGAGGCGGTGCAGCTGTGAGCCCAGGGGAAGTGCTCCTGTCAGCACCTGTCTCTGCACATCCTGGAAGGCAGAGGGCACAGGATCCCCACGGAGGCTGAGAGCTGGGTGGCCACTATGTGGAGGTGCTCCCCGCCTGATGAGGGTCAGCAGCAGGCGCCGGCCAGGCACTCCTTCCCAGGGACCCTAACAAAGACAAGGCCAGGGCAGGATTCTGCAGGAATAGAGAGACCCGCGTCCCCTTGACCTCTGCACCTCCTGGCCTGTCTCTCAGAGTATGGAAGGTAACTACTGAAGCTTGAGTTTTCATCTCGACAGGAGAATATTCCAAGGACACACACAACGCCCCCACATGTGTGCAAAAGCTTTATAGGTGGCAACGCAATCCCAGGTTGTGCAGCAAGCAGAGTCCTAACCACTGGGCTGCAGCGGGCTGATATGGAGACTTTTAGAGAAAAGACTTGTTTTTAAACTTTTGAAAGATGAAAACAACCTGAGATCTTGACGTCTCTGACTCGTACCCCTGGGCCTGGTTCAAGCTCATTTTAATCCGGACAATTCTGTTACACACACACACACACACGCAAAAATCACGTTGTCTATGGAACATTCTCTGAAAAAAGCAAAAACAAAAACAAAAAACCAGAATGCCACGAAAGGGGATTTTTTAAAAAAAATTCATAAAGCAGAGTAACAAAGGAAAGTCTCAGGGCGAGGGAAGCAGAGTAAACCTTTCAGATTGGTACTGTTAGAAGCTCAAAAGAAAACCCGCCACTCCCGTTGCAGAGCTCAATCCTCTTTCTGTAGAGACTTGTTTACCCCTCTTCTGCCAAAGCTCCCTCGAGCTTTCTGCTCGGATCAGTGCCTGCCTCCTCCTGCTAATGGTCCACAGCATTCGCTTTCAGCTAACAACGTGCTTCCACTTGAACTGCAGCCTGGGGGAAGCTTTTGCTTTTCAGATTTACTTACCTGATTGCTATCTGCAAAATGCGCCACAAAGGCAGCTCTCCCGGCTTGGATACCTATACCAAGCACACTGAGGAGAGCCTGCTCGCTAGAACCCCTCCCACCCCGACACAACTCTAGCCTCCAGAGTAAAGGAAAGCACACACCAGCCTCAGCAAGATGAACAAAGCAAGCAGAAGGTTGCTCGAAAATGGTTTGCCCCGGTTTGGAAATTGGAGAATGCTTTTCCTGTCCAACTCTCTTCTGGAGGTTCTCGCGGCGCTGCGCCCTGTGCCACTGCTCTGCCCTCTGGCCCCAGCTAGTGGGTTAAGTGGGCATCAAGAGCCCAGAGAAGCTAGTCTGTCATTTGGCGGGGCCCTGGGAATGACCTGGCTTAAAAGTCCTTCCCAGTGGAGGCTAAGATGGGCCAGATAGGTGAGACTTGCTCTTTCAGGTATGGTGACAAGAATTATACAGAGAAAGTCACAGTTTGGGTGATAAGCTTATTTGGCAGAAGGAGACCAGCAACAGAAGAACTTCCAAACACCCGAGACACCGAGGCAGAGAGAAGCGAGCAGAAAATAATGAGTCATCTGAGTGGTTAGAAGTGAGCTAGGGACCACGGGGCCTGCTGCTCAGGTGATGAGGCAGGCCGGAGGGCTTCCAATGGCTGCTCTTCCTGGAGCCCAACTATTGCACCTGAGAATATCCTTCCATAAGCTCCTGTGACTGGCAGACCGAAGGCTGGCAACCTACAGGAGTCCATCTAATATGCTTTGGTTCTGTCACGAGCTTTGGATACATTTCATAATAATGTGAAATATAATATGCAATGATCTGATTGCCAGTGTAACGTCTGTATTTGGTAAACACAACTGACCTCAGAGTACAGGATGGAGTCTTTCTCTTCTGAAACTTTGAATTCTCATGTGGATGGAGAGTGGGAAACAAGAAGCACTTCTGTGAAATTGTGGAGGTCAGACTGGTGTTTGCTCGTTAATGAGAATCACCTACTTTCCTGCCCAACAACATTTTTCTGCTCAGCTCTTCCTGTTGTGGGCTTATTACTGTGAACTTCCAGACATGCCTGGTGGATATTGCTGGAAACATGAGGGTTCTTCTGCATGGTGGTTTCATGGCAGAAAAGGAAAGGGTAGGAGTCTCTGATTTAGAGACAGATGAGAATCGCTGCCCCCTTTTGGACAGGATAGAAGAAGAAACTGAAGAGATGTGGGAAAGAATCTTCTCCAAAATGCTTTCTGAATTCACTCTGGAAACATTTGATGGATGTCTACATGTGTAGTCCTTCTTGTGTCTTCAACTCCAGTCTGTTATGGGCCACCTCTGCTACTGAGGTTCTTCTCTGGATTATGACTGCACTTTCACCGTGGCATTTATGCTCACGCGTGCACATGCGTGTGGCAGCCTTCCCTCTGCAGGCATCATCCCTTATAGTACTGCCTGTGGACATTTCTTTTGAATTTGTCTCAGTGATTTCGTGTCACTCGCTGAAAAGAACCGCTGCTCACGTTATGTAATTAAGGTAAAATTTTAATTTAGACTGTGAAAGGAGGTAATCTCATTTGTGCTTTCAGAATTTCCAAGTACAGTATATTAAATTCCAGTATTTAACCTAAAGATCAGAGTTTCAAGTTTTACAAATCTTTTTATACTCTATTTTTCTGTATTTATAAATCTCCAGTTAATGGGACAACACCAGTGACACGAAGTCTCCACCAAAACATGGTAAATCCCTTCTCCTGCCCCTCAGAGCATCACCCTTAACCCCGGCACATGGTGAGGCCCCTCTACTGCCTCTCAGAGCATCACTGTAACCCTGGCCTGACTGTAAAATGCTGTTCTAACTCGTGAGCAGAATTTGTGCAACACCAAGAAGTTGCAGACCCTGCTAGTGAGTAGGACTGCGGTCGCTGTGGGAGCCTTGGGAAGCCACGCCCACCACTCTCAGCTCTTTCCCGTCAGCACTGAGATTTTCAGTAAGGAAGCGAGCTCTGAAGGAGTACAGCTGAAAGAGGTTGCATCTGACAGAAATGGAGATGGGTGCTCCAGCAGGCTGCCAGCTTGCGCCAGGCCCCGCCTGGGGCTGGGGCTCCTCAGCCTCTCCACAGGACATGCTCAGGCCAGTGCCCACCCCGGCCAGAGGTGCTGAAGTTGCCGTTAACAGGCGGCGTCACAATGCTTGCTGTCACATCCTGCACAATTGTCTTGCTTTAAAAGGTGAACTTTACCTCTAATGAGCCTCTTATATCAATAATCTTCTATTGCAAATATTTTTTGAAATCTGGGGATATATTTTTGTGCAACTGATGTGTTTTTTAGTTCTTAGACTCAAGTCAAATATGGCTATTTTCTCTTTCTCTTATGATTAACTGAAAGAGATATACATCTATATGTAATAATTAAATTCTTTTACTACTACTAAAATTGACCATGATAATTCTAAGGCGAATTGCACATTTTCTTATATGGCAACTACAAAATACTCAGAATAACGATCATGGTAGAAAACTTTGAAGGAATGTTTTACAGCAACGATCCATTTGTGAACAAGGGAATAAGGTGAGAATAATGAAATACAGGGTGGCTCTTGTGTGTTTGTGGCAGTTTGTGGGGTTGTGTCGATATCATTATCAATATCATGGAGCTCATGATAAATACCCTTTCAGCTTCACAAGATCCTTGTGATAAAAATAGAGGCAACCGGCGAAAATATGTTGAACTTTTATAAAGAAAACCTCAGTGTCATTCACGCCTTCCAGTACCCTGTCACATTGGTGCTGACAGCCTGAGGAAAGCCCGGCCACCACTGGGTGTCCGTGGAAGGCCGGCTCTGAGGCCCGAGCACACCAAGACCTGTGGGTGCACGAGCCCCCACACAGAGTGGCACCAGTGTGCACACGTGGAGCAAGCCTCCTCACACTCTCGTCACCTGTAGATAATCCAACACACCTGGCATAGCTAAGCGCTCCCCGAGCCCCTGTCCCCTAGCATGGCTTAGGGAGAAGGCAAGGAGAGGCTGTTGGCAAGCACTACAGACTTGGTTTTCTTCTCAGGTGTTTTGGACTCATGGCTGGAGGAATCTCAGCACCTGGAGCCCAGTTTTCCTCATTTAATACTTGGGTTATCACAAGAGCAAGCCTGCACGTGATAAAAATCACCTTTTTAAATGGGATCACTTTTAACTTTGCTGAAACTGAGGGTAGATGTCTGTCTCTATAGTGTATAATCTGGCCTTTGAAGGAAAGTGCAAAATAAAAAAAGACTTAAGGTTTATTTATTTATTTATGGGGGGGGGGGGGACGATTTGGCCTCTGTCATGAGAGTTCGTGCCAGTAGATGGCGCAAGGGTCTAACCAAGGCGTCAGCGGCAGCCGCCTAGGGGTGGCGACCTCCCTTTGGAAGAGAGGGGAGTGGGCCGGTCCTGTCTACTTGCGTCCTGTCTCGTGTGTTCTCGCTCTCTTTCTCTCCCTCCCCCCGCCCCCTCCACCCCCTCCACCCCACAAAGTTGTGGCACAGGGCCCTGGATTCCCTAGAGGATGCTGGAGGTGTCCTGCAGGGGGCCTGGAATGCAGCCAGGCACGCCCCGCCCCAAGTCCTAACCCTAACCCTTCTCTGCCTTTGCCCTCCTGCTCTGGAGACTGACGCTCCCACTTGCCACCTGCCTCCTCTGAAGACGTTCACGGGATGAAGGCGATAATGCTGCCGAAGTCCAGCCCTTCCAGCGAAGGCTGGTAATTATGAGGAAAGCATCCGTGGGTGGGAAGCCAGCGACGGCCTGGCCCTTCATCTGCGTCACCGCGCTCCGGAGTGGTGACATCACCTCCCTCTGCGCACACACCGCTGCAAAAGTGAGACTGACGGGGGCGTGGGGCCCTAGACAGGGGCTGCAGGGAGGACGCTCTGCAGGGCAGCAGGGCCGCGGGATAATGTTCGTTTAATTGCCAGGAAGGAGCGTTGCCTCGGAGCTGAAGCAAACCTTCTCCCGGCTCGCTGAGGACAGGAGGCACAAGACCAGAGTCTGTGTGACATCGGAACGGTCAGGACGACGTGGAGGGGCTAGAGAAGGTGTGATGGTAGGAAAGCAGGTGCTGTGCTTGGCTTTAGTGTTTCACAGGACAGACTTAACGTCTAACCCAGGGGAAATTCTGCCCTGTGATGGGGCCCGAGTGTCTCTAGAAGCCCCATTATCTCCTACTTAAAGTCAGAATATGATCTCTGAAATGGGGCCACTCTGTGGGGATTTTTTTATATATATCTTTCAGCATGAAACAAGAATCCTTTCTCTTGTACGCTTCACTGAATTCCTCTCTAGCCTTCCACTGTTTAGTCGACAGTACAGAAAGGGTGTGGATTCGCTTCTGCCCTGGGGACTCCGGTGCTGGTAACATGCATGCCAAGGAGCCCTCAGACACGCCGGGCACCATCCCGGGGCTCTTCCCGAGAGCCTGCACAACGGTTGCTTCGTTCCTTCTTTCCCCCACTCCCCTCTTCCCTTTCATTTATTTCCCTTCACCTCTTTTTTTTCTTTTTCCTTCAAACTAATCTTTATCGAATATTACTGAGTACCAAGCCCTAGGCTAGGCCTGAGTTAACATGTGGGACACCTCATGCTGGCATGGTTACTTAGATGGCAGCTTCTTATTTTTTCTGGGCTAACAGGGCTTAGAGAATTCCCTGGAGAGGACCGTACGTGACCATAAAGTCCCATGGGAGGTCGAATATTGTCTTGGCCACCTCTGGGAATTGCTTTGGTTGGAGATTTGTTAGCAGCCATTTTGAGAACAATCATACTGTTAAAAAATTAATTCTTCAGGTGACTTTTTTTCTACTAGAGATAACTGGCTTCCTGTGTTTCCCTGATTAAAAATGAACATGTTGGGCTTCCTCTGCTGAGTCTGCAGACCCCTTCTGTGACTTGGACTCTGTACTTGACAGCAAGAGGGAGCTGGGGTCTCCTCCCTGGTAGCTGCTCCACCACACCTGGAGCGCCACGGGACCACAGCCTGTCCCTCCGCCCAAGGGTATTTACAGTACTGACCCACTTCACAGAGCCCTGGGTCTTCCAGTGTGTGCCAGAAAATAACACCAGGCTCTTAGTCATAAGGTTTAAGTTTCAATTTCCAGTTGGGTATCGAGCTCTACTAAACAGTTTTTTTATAAAGTCTCTTAAACATCTCTTTTTACATATAAGTGAAATATTTAAAAAGAAAACATAGACTTCATACATATACACACATATCCAGAGGAGTAAGTGGTAATTTTCACTGGTTCAGTTAACGTGTCTTTGGAATTGGAGTACCCAGTCAGCTTTGAAAATTATTTCCTTTTTCAGATGCCAAAGCCTAATGACAACCATGAATATATCAGTCAAATTCTATTTTCCACATTATATAATTTTCAAGTTATCAGGCAACACTTTTCCTTAATAATCTGGAATCTTGGCTCCTTTCAGACAGATTTGATTTTATATTTCATATTATATAGTTACTGAAGAATGTTAATGAATTTGAACAAAGGCCGAGAGAGAATCCTTCTCAAAAATCAATCTGACCGTCATTACTGGGAGACTGTGTATTACTAAACAAAAGGTCCAGGGGAGGCTGCATGTAATACAGGTGTATAATCCCATCACTCTGGGAGGCTGAGACAGGAGAATCACAAGTCTGAGCCTAGCACGGGCAACTTGGGGGGTTAATGAGACCCTGCCTCAAAATTAAAAAAATAATAATAAAAATGCTTGGGTATGTAGCTTAGTGCAAGGGCCATGAGTTCACTCTCCAGTACTGGGTAGGTGCAGGCAGAGCTACACAATAAACACAGCCATCTACATATACATATTTCAACGATCATATTTGTTTTCCATCGAGATAGCTAATACTCTTGTAGTATTGCCTACACTGTGAGTTTAGTGTGAATTACCTTATTTTTCTAACAGCTGCTTCAGTATTTTACCTATAGTCTGTCAGTATAAAAGGAAAAGAATTTTTTAAAAATCTGCATAATGATAATGGTAAATTTATTGTGCTAAAGTTAGAAGACGCCTTAATTTCCATTCCAGCTACAGTTTTCACTAATGTAGATATAATAAAAGTAATAACACCAGTAAGTGGAAAAAATCTTTTCTTTGGATTGTGGTTTGAATGTGCAGTTTTTCCACACATGCTGTTATTCATTTCCTCATGTTCCTCCTCATCTGGAGAATGAGGACACCACCTCCCATCATGCCTAGCATGAGGGCGAGAGACAAAAGGTAAACTGTATTCAGAGTCACAAAGGGGGGCGAATGTGGCTGCGTGAGAGAGTAGGAAGGATCGGGGGAGGAGAGGGCTCAGGGGACCAGTTGCATGGGCCGTGGGCAGCACCCAGGACCGGGACAGATCTCCCACGCTTGCAAAAATGAGCACCAGAGGCCAGCTGAGGGAAGAACGCTGACTAAGCGTGCACCTCACGATTCCATTGCTGAGGATGCTGAGCTAGGTTTTGGGTGTCTTCCCCACATCTGGGCTGTGAAGTTCTCAGAGCTTGTGCATTTACAGGAAGCTCTGCTGCTCTTGCAGGAAAACATTACTCTGGGAACAGCTTATCCAGCACCGGCTGACACTGCCCGGACTAACTCCCTCCATATGCTGACAAGGACAGAAGGAAACTGGTTTAGGACATGTGCAGTACAAAATTGCCAGTTACTCTTTCTAGTTTACCTTTCCAAAGCTTTCTCCTAGCGCGGTGCATGTTGCACACACCCCATATCATCAGGAAAATCTGTAGATGCTCAATTGCCTGGACACAGTCTTTCTGCTCTCAGTAGCTTTGCCTCTGTGCTGAAATGAAATGCGGTTGAATCATGATCTCTGCTCTCCACACCTAGCTGCATTCACTCATGGAACCTGCCAGTCAGAGCTGAAACCACCAAACTGAGAGAATCAGAGAATTTCCAAACATATGTACAGAGCTAAGAATGTATTTACCTGGGCAATTATGTCTATAATTTCTGAAAAACTATGGCATCTTCTCACACAGGACCGAGCCAAAAAGTCTTCCACCAGCCGCGTTCCGATACTGTAACCCCTGTGGACGAAGGAGAGTGCGGTCTGCACAGCGGAAACACGTGACACCAGATGGGATGTGCCAATCACATGCCCTTGGGCTGTGGGCTCCTGCTGCTCCCACCATGCACAGAGTCCGACAGCAGTACTTCAGGAGTAGGAAGTGTCACCCCTAACCCGCACCCCACGAGGGAGCCTGGCTAGAACGGACCCACCCAATCCTGGCAGGACACATAGACCTGAAGACGGGCTGGTGTCTGCAACCGAAAGTTTCTCATTATTGGGTAGAAAAAGAATGGGGGTCTGGCTCACTCTCCTGAAGCGTGAGGTGGAGGGGTACCTGGATGTGCCCTCTTATCCCAGCTAGGCAGGGACCTCTAGGGTGGGCTCTAAAGGTGTAAAAGAAGGGAACAGACCAGCGTTCGTTGCCAAAAAGGCTTTTAGGGCTAGGACTCTGGAAATCGCTGTGTGTGGAGGACGGCCAGTTCTGAAAACTCATTTTTCATGCAAAGAAACAGAAACGGGACTTGGAG
Organism: Ctenodactylus gundi; assembly: GCA_004027205.1. Taxonomy (NCBI): domain Eukaryota; kingdom Metazoa; phylum Chordata; class Mammalia; order Rodentia; family Ctenodactylidae; genus Ctenodactylus; species Ctenodactylus gundi. The sequence goes on along the minus strand of PVKB01001709.1, from coordinate 50,274 downwards.
AAGGTTGCTGCATTGCCTGTTAACTGCACACAAGCTAGTCGTTCTAATAAAACCTGACGCACAATGCTGGGGCCTTTGTGAGAGCTGGAACAACACGACACAACGGAGCACACGGCCGAGGCAGCCGAGCAGCCCCGTGAACAAGACAAACTGAGAAACTTAAACTTCTGTGATGGCCACAAAGAAATATCAGAATCTCTTTCTTATAAAAACTTGCTGTTTTTGCCAAATTTTGGGTCAAACATATTGACCGCTAATTTTAAAGTTTAAACAGGTTGAAAGATTTAAGCAAAACATTTATTAATACTCTAACAGAAAGAGTTGAGCCAGATTTACTTATATTTCCAAGGCTCAAGATGTAGTTCAGTGGCAAAACACTCACCCAGCAAGTGCCAGGTCCTGAGTTCCGTCTCTAGAACCACAAGAGAAAGTCTCCAGCATTTTCCAGTGATACCCCACAGAGCCATAAGCTTGGCCACAGGGAACAGTGTGGGAAGCCGGAAAGTTAGGGGCAGTGTGTGGAGTGTATGTATGTACCTTACTTTGCCCAAAGAGTGTGTTTCCATAATGCTTACATATGTAGATCGAATGGAAAAATATGTCTGTCTCAGAACTTGCTACAGAAATTCATCTGTTACCTTTTTTCTTAAAAAAGGCCTTTCTACACTCTCAAATTTTATTCTTTGTTCATCTGCATCTGTTGAAACATGCATCCACTTAGCTTGCCAGATGAGTTTTTTGTCAAATAAATGAGCTTCAACATTTTTTCATTTTTCATCATACTTTTCCACACTAATTGCACAAAGCAACACAGATTTGCTGTCTGTAAGATGAGGCGTCTCTGGGCAAGCTGAGTCAGGTGCTCCAGTGTGACCGGAGCACATCAGCGCTGGAGCCCCGGGGGCACGGTTCTACTGAGAAGTCGTACGACACGGGTGGTGGTCAGTTGGGCCGTGTGCTGTCTTATGAAGATGCCTGACTAATCAAGAAAGAAAGCAAAGAAAAAAGAAACACAGAGGTATATGTCCCAAAAACTAATAAGACTTTTATAAAAAGCAAAAGTAAAAATAAAAATAAAAGGATACAGTAAGCAGAAAACAAAAGTTAAAGCAAAAAGGAATCTTTGCACGTTTCCTCAGCCGCCCATTTCTGTATTCCAGTAGAAAACATAATGAACTCTATTATAAAGCTCTGACGTGCTAGACGGAATTTCCCTTAGGTCCAGTCTGCCTACATGAACTTGGGCAGTGCGCATTCCCCGTCGCCGCTCTGTGGTCTTTCTCAGGGTCCGTTAGTAAGAAGTTAAAAAGAGTCAATGGATATTTTAGAGCTTGACCATAATCTGGTGATCATATTATTATTTGAGGAAAATGAAGAAGTTGAATTTAGTGACAGGAATCCCCATTAATAAAGACAAGGATGGTGGGCTTAATTTAAAAAAAAGAAATGGACTTTTCTATAAATTACATTTTAAAAGTAAACTATGGTTATAAGAACAATATATAGGAAAAAGAAAACCTCCCTCCAACCCAGAGTCCTCGACGCCCGATCTCCCTTTTGGGCTGTACCGGTGGCATTTGGCATATCTTCCCATCAATGACTTATACAAATAAGCAAATACTTATTTGAAAGGAATTACGGTAGAAAAAAAAAAGACTGCTTCAAAGAATCAAAATCAATGCCTCATCTTATTGTTAAAATTACAAGTTTCATTTTACCACGTTCTTCTCTTATAAGAATGAATAATGAAGTGGACACAGACGATCAAATATGCTAAGTATCGCATAGTTTCCCTGATTTGGGAAACCCAGCACACAGGCGGTCTGCAGAAGCAAATGGGAGTGATGGTGGGATTTGGGAGAATGAGAAGAGTGTGGGAGGGCCAACAATGGGAAGGGGTGGTGAAGTTGATGTGATACACATGTGCAGAAAACACTCAGGTTCATTGTAAACATTATGTATTGCGTATATATTAATAAAAATGAGGGAACATAAAAGTGAAAAAACCCACTTCTCACTGGTATGCATGTGAGGACATTTCTTTCTGTTCTTTTAAGCTGTCAACTCAAGTGTCTGATGACTTTCAGGCATGATCTCTTAACAAGAGGGAGAGCAGGTGCCAAGGAGCCGGCAGAGTCAGGGAACACTCAGGTGATGCTAGGAAACAGCACGATGTCCAGGACCAAAGAGTCCATACTCACATTTCATCTAAGTACTTGTTCACGTCTTCGTCTCTTTGGTAGTCCTTACACAGTTGGGCAACCAGCGCCCCGTAAGTGAGGACAAAGAGGTCCTTGTTCTGGAGGGAAAGGGACGGTTTTATGCAGAGGCAGTTATGCTACCACATTTCTTTTCTTAACAGACTCTTTGGATTGGAATCAGGCTCAGAGATCATCTTTCAGTTTTTCCATCCTCTTATTGTTGTAGCGATTTTTCCCTTTGAGAACAAATTGTACTTACGTTTGGGTGCATTGTCGGAATTGGGGGAGAGCTGTGAGATGAATTTTAACGTGAGAACATCTTTCTGTACATTTGGTTGTAAAATTTACTATGTGTTTTCATGGAGGAAAGTCTTTCAAAACTACTACTTTGTAATATGCATTCCTGTTGGAACAGTTCTCGGCCTTGCTAACCCTGTTTCTAGCTAGAAGGAATAGTCAGTCGGTGAGACTTCTCATTAGTCCATATAAAATCCCCATTTAGCCCTCTGCTGCCAAGGAGGCCATTGGGACCCCAGCTCAGTAAGTCTGTGAGGGGATAAATTCATGCTTTCTTCATGGATGGCCAAAATATGCTCCACTTCAAAATCAACTACACATTAAAACTAATAACTGAGGCCAGTGTACATTTTGTTCAGTTTAAATGTATTGAAAATATGGGAACAACCTAGTTAAAAAGTCTCCTATTTGCCTCTATTCTTGAGTCCACTCATGAAAAAGAAAGGGGTCTTAGAGATGATTCTATACCTGTAACCAGAGAAAGGATGGGGATGTCCCAGAACTGAGATGAGTGGCTCTGAGCTCAGATCATCGCCCAGGTGTGTGAAAAAGGCTCACTGCATAGAAAACAGGGGGAGGGAAAGGGGATCATTGTGTAAAACAAGCTGGCTACTCTCGCCATATTGCACTTTCATGAGAAGTCAAATGTGGATTCCAAGCTGGAGGCTCAGCTATCTTAGGTAATAGCCAGATGGGTAGATAAGAGAGGGCTTGAAAATATGTGCCTTTTTTTAAAAAGTAGAGGCAGGGATGAGTGAAAAGCCAAAATTATTTGTTCAACTAGGTGGCTTCTATAAAAATTACGTAACTTTGATTCAAATCCTTCAGTGTCCTCTCTCACATGTGGGTTTATATAATGACAATGCACTTCTTCGGTCAAGTAGCAGATTTATTAGCACTGGATTTATTTATTTATTTATTTATTTATTTAGAGACAGGGTCTTGCTCTGTAGTCCAGGCTGGTCCTGAGCTCACTATGGAGCCCAGGCTGACCTTAGACTCAGGCAATCCTTCTGCCCCAGCCTCCCAAGTGCTGGGATTACAGGCGTGCGCCACTACGCCCAGATTATGTGGTGCTGGGGAATCGAACTCAGGTACTCAGCACTTGACTTTGCCCTTGCTTAGCAAGCACTTTAACTGCTGAGCCGTTCCTCCAGCCCCCACTGGATTTATTTTAATTGAATAGAATCTAAATATTTGGCCCACATAGACATAGTTTATGCGAAATATATGAAACAAATGTTTGCAGAATATATATTAATAGATACCACAGAAATATATGCAATTCAGGCATAGAAAAATAATGAGTATCTTGTTAACACAGATAGTAGAAAGTCAAGAATGTAAAAATATAACATGAACAAAAAATATTTTTAAACATAACAGCTGGGCTCCTGGGCACAGGCCCCAGCCCAGCACTCTGGGAGGCTGAGAAAAGAGACTTGCAAGTTCAGCCCAGCCAGGCAACTAAAAGACATAGTGAGATCTTGTCTCAAACTCAAAATTAAACTGGGCTGGGTTGTAGCTCAGTGTGAAGGTCCTGGGCTCCATCCAATCCCCAGTAGTACAAAAAACAGCAAACAAAACCAAACAAATAAATCTAGAATACTGACAGATTCACCAGATGTTCAATTTTAATCCTGTTCTTATTTAAAATTTCCAAGAACCTAATTACTCATCACAAGACATGCCTGTCAATTACACATGAACTATCTACCTAACATGTAAGAAACCACACAGAAAAGAAAATCTGCTATGTACCAATGCTTCTGTGCAATAATAAGCAAAGATGAAGGAAAGTATGAATAATAATGTGTTTGTTATCACCAAGCCAAATAACAAAAAATTTTACGAAAGGGGAAAGTAGAATAATTAGGCCACACCTATAGTCACCGCCTCATCATCTCACCCCCTTACAATTAAGGCCAGACTAGCATAATGGCTCTCTCTCTCTCCTGCTATGATTGAAACATATTTTACGTAGAGCTGAGTTCTAAGCTCAGTATCCATAAAGGCCTGTTTCCTTCATTCCACTTCACGGCCAAGAGCTGCACCTAGAGCTACACATCCAGTCAGATCGCAAGCCCATACCATGGACCCAATAACTGCCAACAAAAATACATCTTCATGTTTTTTCAAACATAAGAAATTCACTTTTATATGTGAAAAACAAAACACTATGAATTATTCTCAAAGGGTTACTTGTGTTCTACCAAGTGACAAGTGCAGCGTGCACTGTGGGCACACAATACTTTTTGGCATGAGAGCCACAAGAAAAATAAACCAACGTCTGGCCTCAGGTACATTCAGCCTGGGTGTGAGGCTCATCACTGCTGCACTGAGAATGCCCAACGCCCGTCAGTCTCCTGGAATACCGAGTGTGGCTTTATGCCTGGCCATGCTCTCCATCTCTGTGACATCTGAATGGCTAAGAATATAATGAGTGAGGATTGGAGAACACCCCAACCGACTCTGCAGAAATTAAATTGTTAAAATAACTCTCAACTTGGACTAGATGGAAAGGATAACAGCACAGATCAAATATAAACTCTTTTAAGGATAGGAAATATCACCTTTTAAAGTAAAATTTAAAAATCATTCAATGAAACATTTTCTATGAAGCAGACAAATCCCTCTTTATAGATAGATCTTACTATTTTGTGGTATTCTGGTTTTCGGTGTACAGGACGAGACATGGCAGCCAGCAGGTGCGGAAAGTGGTCTCCAACCTCTTCCTGGTCCTTTGCGGTTTTCCAGGCGCCTCCTTTTCGTGGGACAGGAGTGCTACTTCTTCACTCTACTGGGCTTGCTCTTTGCGGAGATGAAACGAAAAACCAGCCTTCATGAGCCACAAGTCTGTCTCCTGCCTGCGCAAACGGCCTGGGATCAAATAGCTGCTTCACTTGTGAGGACCAGTTGTGGTATAGACCAGTAAAAGCCAATAGTGTGAAGCCAGACTCAAGCACCAAGACACTAAAAATTCTTCAGCCCCAGGGAGTTCAAGAGTGGTGTTTTGTTCTCGTGCCAAGACATTGTTTTAAAATCACAAACAGAAACCTCCACAATCAAAGAGAAGCTGAATGTTAGCATTATTCATTCTTCTATTGATTGTGTGGGAATTAGAGAGACAGGCTCAGCAATCTTTGGGCACTGAATCCTAGGTTCAAGCTTGATCGACACCACAAATGGGTTCCTCTTGTCCCTGGAAGAGACTCCCATCTTCAGTGATTGCAATATTCAAATATATGCGGCATCTTTTATTTCTCTTTTCAGAAGCAGCAATCAGCAGTTCCAAGGAGCGATAGACAGGGTGGTGTTCTCTTACATCTTCCTTGCCCAAGATGGGCACTCTCCAGTTCAAGATGTAGAACAGTGCTGGCAGAGAAAGTAAGCCCTTGCCTTTCTTTTGGTAGTTCTCAGAGGTTGGCTATTGCAGATTCTCTGTATTTATGCAGGAGTTGACATACTTCAAGCTCAAGCAAGAAATCTCATCTTGACCACTGCTGAGTGCTGAGGATTAAGGCTGTTTCAGAAAGAGACAAAAAAAACGAAACAACAAAAAAACCTCATTTTGGAAAAGTGATTTTCTACTTACAGCCTTAGACAGCAAGTTCTATGTGTTCTGGCACGTTCTTATTCTCAAGTGACACTTGGACAGAGGAGGGAGAGCTCAGGAGGACTGAGAAGACCCAGGCTTGGCTGCAGCTGTGGTCACAGGCTGTGTGGTCTCAGACACGCTGCTTTATTGCTCTATGAATTGGCAATGATAATGTTCACCTCACTCGTTGTGAGTATCAAAGTGGTAATAAGTGTTGTAAAATACATGATAATGTATTATATAAAAACTAATTAATACAGGCCAAACTTGTAGGTGAATCTATTAAATGAAATTCTGCGCCATTTAAGGTATTTAAGGCATTTCCATTAGGGCTCACATTCTATGACACACCAGGTCATGAGGCAGAGGGAGAAGGAAGGGGCTGGGAGTAAGCAAACACACCTTCCACCAGATGACACCCCCAGTGACCAACCTCCAAGCAGCCCCACCTCTTAAGAGCGCAGGAATCATTACTAGATAAATCTACTGATGATTGCAGCACTCCATGGTCCGGTCACCTCCAAACACATGAGACTTTGGAGGGAGACTGTCGATCCGAACCACTCTGTCATCCTCTTCTCTTTGTGAACCCTGTCTTTCTTGTCAATAGTCCCTTTCTAGTTCCCCCAGTTTTTGAGTGTTCTATATATTGTATCTCTGTTCTGTTAGTGATTATCCTTAAAACTTTCATGGCTTTAATGTAATTGATGGGCAGATGGTAGATGATACATTGATAAACAGGTAGATGGATAGACAGACAAATATTATATGGATATACATACCTCCCTGGAGTCATCAAAATAATCAGTGTCGAGCTTCCCATTACCTGTGTTGTAAGAGGGTTTCTTGGAGTGTTTGTCCACTTGGCATCCAATACTTACAGGTCCAAATAATGGCCAAGTCGCTTACGTGAACCCTGTGATCCGGAACCCAGGTACTAAAACACCTCCTCATCTAACGCTCACATCCTAGGCCAGTTTCCCAGACCCAGGTGTGCAGGGACAGCCTGTATGTGCGAACCCCTTGGGGATTATTGAAACCAGTCAAGCCTGTTCCCCTGCTGTGTCTTCCTTTCATGCAGACACCCTAATAAAGTCTCCGGTTTCAGCTTCTCCTTCCTCCTCTGCCCCAGACTAGACCTGGTGCTTCCCTTTGTGACCTCATGTCCCCTGGCTTGGAGGAAAAGGCAAGCCATAGAGTCTTCCTTCAATGGCATTGGTAACTCTTTCTTGTCATGTAGAAACTTCCATAAATTAAAACCCAGCGAATGTAAGTACACAGGACTCACCAAACCTGTCTCATACCCTTTGTAGTGTCTCCTCTCTGTCCTCTACTTTCCAGGCGGCACAATCTACTTTCTATTTTGTAGAATTTTATCCAGATAGAATCATATATTAAATATTTCTTTTTATGAATTATTTCATCTAGAAAATTATTTTAAAAATTCACTCATGTTATTGTATATATCAATTGTCTATTATTTTTAATCTGTTGAGGAATATTCCTTTACATGGATATATGATAATGTGTTAATTCCTTCTTCAGTGACAGATATCAAGTCACTTCTGGCTTACAAGCAGGTAAAAATCACTATGGATGTTCATGTACAAATTTCCATGTAGCATTTGCTGTTATTTCTCTGGTATAAGTAACTAAGAGATAAATGACTAGGTTATGTGACATGACTATGTTGTATGGCTAAACAAGATGACCATTTTCCTAAGTGGCTCTTCCCCCGGGGGACATCCCCACCATCAGTACATGAATCCCAGTTGTTCTGCATCCTTACCTACCGTTGGAGTAATCGGATTTCTAATCTCAGCCATTTCAGAACACATGTTCCAATCTCTTATTATGATAATATATTGCTTTAGTTGTTCTTGAAATAAAAAAGGTAGTTTCTTGTAACTAATCTGATACTTTTAAAAAAAGCTTTAAAATATTGTAGTTATTATCTTTTCCTCAGATATCTTTTCTGAGGGTTTCGCTTAAATATATTTAAGTACCGATTATTAAACAGTCTCTATAATAAGTTTCTGCTGGATGCAAACTGCCTTAGCCCTTAGTATTTTTCTTTTGCTTTGTCTTGGAGGACAGCTGCACCAGCACTAAGCACCCTGAGGACACTGACTCCTAGCCTATGGCTATTTCTTAGCGGCCAGCTGTCAGGCTCTCAGCCTTTTCTGTCTTTTCCTGGTAGCTTTCAGGATCTCCCCCAACACACACACACACACACACACACACACACACACACACACACACACACACACACACACACACTTTACAGTTTTACTCTGATGTATCTAGATTAGATATGAGTTTGTCTTTAGACTACTCAGGACAACCAGCGTCATTCTTCTGAAGGGAAAACTTTCAGTTTTACTTACTGTTATCCTTCTCCAAATGTTGTTCCTATGTATATCTTTTCTTTTTCAGTTGTTGTTGTTTTGGAACTTTTATTAGGTTGTGGAGCTGCTTATTCTGTCTTTTATTTTCTTTACCTGATTTTTTTTTTCTTCACTAGGGATTGAGTCCAGGCCTTCTCACTGAGCTACAGTTCCAGAAACTTTTTGCTTTTTGAAACAGAATCTCACCAAGTAGCTAAGTTGCCCAGGCCAGGCTTGAACTTGCAGTCATCTCGGCTCAGTCACCCAGAGCTCTGGAATTATGGGCCTGTGCCACCTGGCCTAGCTCTGGCTTGTTTTTAAAAATAGGCTACTTTTTTTTGTAGAATGAATTTTGGATAAATTTCCATTTGAATTCACTAATTATGTATTTAACCACATCCAACTGAGAGTTTGAGGAAAGAAATTTATAAGCTCAACCAAACCTAGTTCAGTATATCTTTCAGGAGTCGTGTAATATGTATTAAACATCAAAATACCTCACATATTGAATCATTTCATTCCTATTTATAGATATATAACATTAGAAAGGTCAAATTTTGCATTTTTATATAACAAAAAGATACCGTGTAAGCAAGTTTGCAACTGTACTTTTTAAAATAAAAATGTATTTACTTAGAAGCTTTCAGAATGTCAACAAAGTGGCTGCATAACTTAAATTTTAAAGCAAGACACACATTATGTTCAAACAAACAGGCATGAAAATTTTATGCAAAATTAGAATGTTTTTCAGTGACTTGGCGTTGGGGTGCCTGTCCTCGTTCTTTAGAAAATCTTTCGGGATCTGCTGGCAGAACTCCTGGATTGCGACCTTCCCAGGAAAGCCTAAACGTTGCATTGCTCTTGCATTTGATAGTTTCCATTATTTCGAGTTTCCACAATTCTAACAGAATTGTGCCCTAATACAAAGGTGAGGCTGTCTCGGTTTTGCTCCCAGTGCAGAGTGCTGGCGCCTAGCATCTCTATGAAACAACACCCGGGGCGTGGCACAGCCAACAGGCTCCTTTTCCTAAGAAGGACCACGCAGGAGCTCCCCCTTTATTCAGACCAGGTGAGGGCTGAGATCCCCGTTTTACTAGCTCAGAACTCACAAAGCCGCGGGAGAGATGCTGGACCCTTTGAACACAGAAGGGTGCCAGGTCACTCGGCACAACCAGTTAAACCAGTAAGATCCTATAAAGGGCTCCGGCAGGTGGCGGGGGTGCCCAGTAGCCTGCGCGCAGCTGCCCACCATGAGCTCGGCGCTCGGCAGCCTGGTGGCCTCTCTGCAGAGGAGCGCGGCCTTTGTCAACTCCGTGATCGCCGCTCTGACCGTCGGGGGGCAGCGGCTCTTCTCCTCCTTCACGTTCAGGTGTCCCTGTCAGGTGGGGAGGAATTTTTATTACGGCTCGGCGTTCCTCCTCCTCCCTGCCCTGGTCCTCCTGCTGGTGGGCTACGCTCTGCGGAGCCAGGTGTGGACGGTGGCCAGGGAGTCCTGCTGCTGCCGCTGCGCGCGGCGCGCCCGCAGGCCCAGCGCCCTGGAGCGCAGGCTGGCCTGCCTGCGCTTCCTCGGCATCTCCGGCCGGGCCCTGGTGGCCCCGCTGGCCTGGCTGGCCTCCACCCTGCTCACCGGCACCTACTACGAGTGTGCGGCCAGCGAGTTCGCCTCGGTGGACCACCACCGGGTCTTTGACAACGTCCCCGCCGGCAGGCGAGAAGAGATGCTGGCCGGGTTCCCCTGCCACAGCCCCTCGGCTCCTGACGTGACCTTGGTGAGGGACGAGGTGGCTCTCCTGCACAGATACCAGTCACAGGTAAGAGTTTCAACTTCTTGCCGCCACACTGCTCCGTGTTTCCTGAAATTACAGGACGCATTCCCGTTCCTGCTGCTCCTCACACCGTCCCGTCACAGAACCCCGCAAGCTAACGGGCCTTGCTGGGCAGCCACTTAGCGCAGTCGGGACCCTGGGCTTGGGGTCCCCAGATCTGGCTTTCACGCTGGTGTGGCCATCTGTCAGCCTAGAAAACCTTGGATGAGTCATAGCACCTGTCCTTCCGCAGTTGCCTCAGCTGTCCAATCAGAGTATTCATAGCATCTCCTACACAGGTTTGTTATGAGAATAAATATGCCAATATGGCAAAAAAATCCTCAGCCTGGAATCTAAAATAAAATTAAGAATTTTAGATATTGTTAGGTCCCAACTGGGCTCCATGAGATAGTATTAGGAATATTAACACTATATTACTAAATACTATCTTTCTGTACATATGTTCTCATCTATGAATTCTTACACATTAAAATCTCACCCAAAATTACAGAAAGCTTAATTATTTTAAAACGTCCAGTGATGTTTCTAAATTTAGTGACCATGGGTACGTGTGTGTCAGTGGGTAGATGGCGTGGGAGGGGAGCCCAAGACTTCTATGCTTCTAGGAGAACTGAGAAGTGCAATTTTGCATTATGTTGGGAAAGAAAAAACCATTGATTTTCATGAGTTTCTCCAAGGGATTTGTGGGAAAATGTATTTTTAAATCATTACAATACAGTAAAGACAGGTTATTTTTGAAGCTACCATTGCAAAGCATACACTTTTTTGGTCAAAACCCTTAAAGTTATTAATACTTAATACTAACGCTATTTAGTTGAAAAAATTGTAAACAAGACACAAAGTGATGAAGTGCTGCTCTGTGTCCCAACTTAGGAAGAGTCAGAGACCTGGGTAGGACCTGGTCTTTCTCATTGTTCTCACACCATCCCTGTCACTCAGGCAGAGGGACTCTGCAGAGACGACTACAACTTCCAGAACTGTTCTTGCTTGCAAAAACCTAAACTGTAATCATACACAACAGTCAGATCTTCTTAAGGTTAAAATAAAATGTCATTACTCACTTTTGTAGATGAAACAGTTAAGGTCTAGAGAGATGAACTGATTGGTATAGAGTTAAATAATCGATAAGTAGTGTTGAGGACAGGACACATCTCCTTAGTAGGAGGAAAAAAACCTGAAAACATTTTTCATTTTCTACGTTTGTATTTTTGTTTTTGTGACAATAAAATCTACACATTTTAAGATATATAGAGTACTATGTATATATTCCATACCTCAACTCTGATTCTCATAACAGAAAGATTATGAATCCTGTTTTACAGATGAGTAAACCAAAAGTCAGAGTTTGTGTAGTGTGTAGAAATTCCCAGAGCCAATATATGTCAGACCAGAGCATTCAGCTATCACGGCACTTTCCTCTGCCTGTCCAGGCTGCTGTCTGCAAGTGCCTCCACCTCCGTCATATTTGAAAACTATATACTTCTTTTCAGTTGGTATCTCTGGGCTGATCACAAGATCCTGACATCATTTTCACCCAATTCAATCAACCTTCTTCACACATGCCGAAGTATCTTTATAAACGCAAGCTGGAGGAAGAATTCCCCCCCCCCCCCCGTGAAGTCCTTCAAAGATGTACCACCCCAAGGCAAACAATCCCCTGGCAGGACAACACAAAGTCCTCCACTGTCTGGTCATGGTCCCATTCCACCCGGCTGCCAACTGTGTGCATCCTACTGACTCCAGGCCTCAGAGGATGGTTTTCCACCTGGTGAATGTAAAGTCCTTCCAATTCTTCATGCTCGTATTTTCGTCCCATATTAATTCTCCTTACCTTCCCGAATCTGACGAAATTCCTTTCCGATGATGTACGTGTGAGAGTCACCTCTTTTGAGAAGCATTCCCTGACACTCCTCTTCTTGGAGATGGCTCATCTTTCGGCGCGTTTCCTCAGGGGATACACACTCACGTCAGAAGCCGTCATGGGGTGTTGTTCTCTTGGCTTGCTGTTTCCCTTCTCTGGCTTAAAGGCCAAATGAAGAATAAATGCCCAACTGAGTCCCATCACCAGACACCATGTCCTGCCTACGGTGGGAGGTCACCCTGGAGTTCTAATAATAATGGATGATTACCAGACATCCACAATGGCATTTTCTTCCATCATGCTGGCCCCTCTTAAACTACACTGGGGTGCACATCACTTTGGAGCTTTTAGCCCCCAGAGCACACAGCATCCATCATCTCACTGTGTACATCCTAGCAACTGCAGGTCTTGAGATAACAGCAAAGTACCCGAACTGGTGGCTTCCTTAAGGGTGTGATTCATCTTCCTTACTCTATATATAACAATTGATAAATATTTGAAAAATAATAAAAGGGGAAAAGAATTCTAAGACTAGAAATCATATATGCCAGTCTTTAAAAGGTGGCCCTACACAGTCCCAAACTATAGATGAGAAATAATTGGGTACTACAAGTCAGGAACTCTACTATCAGTAAAATATTTAGAGATATATCTGCTCATTGACTTCTTTAATGGCAAAAGGTAAGTGCAAAAAAGAAATGCAGGAAGAAATATCTGCAGGTCCTGTTGGCATATACCACTGAAGACATTTTTGGAGGCTGTATTATTATCCGTTATCACCTCCGTTATCAAAATATTTCTTAAGCCTCCAAAGAATGTATATAGGCCTAGAACTGACAGTCAAAAAGTAAATTTGAGCTAGAAGCAAAGAACAATGTTTATGTATCTTAGGTTAAGTTAATTGGTGGTTACAGCATCTGTCATCTCAAGGATGGAACTTATTCCACAGTAATTGGTGAAATTCCCTTGTAATCCAAAGGCCAAATGGAAATGGCATGATCTATTTCATCAGTCTATTTCCATCCATGTCACATGATCAGCACTTTGTTAGTGTGTTGAGGACTGGAAAAAACAAAAGCCCGTTTTGTGTTTTGCTGTACTGGGGATTGCACCCAGGGCCTTAACACTGAGCTGCATACCCAGCCATTTAAACTTTTTTTAATTTGCCCCAGCTGGGCTTTCTTTTCATCCTTCCGCCTCACCCTCTAGGGTGCTGGGATTGCATTACGGCCAAGTACCACCATATTTGGAGAAAACAAGGCTTTTAGTCCTCTTTTTTCTAGGAACCCTTTCTACCGTGGCTGTTTCTTGACTACCGTAATGATGATTTCTGTTTTCCTTCCTAATGACTCTGTGAAGATGCTGGGCTGGATTTTGATCACCGTGGCAACCGCCGCTGTCCTAGTCTCCAGCTGCCTGGCCAGGTGCTGCTCGCCTTTCACCCCTCTGCAGCACTTCTACTGGACTGCACACCTCAGAAACGAGAAGGAGCTCTTCGAGCAGGCAGCCGAGGAGCACTCCCGGCTTCTCGTCAAGGAGCGAATCAAGAAACTATTTGGCTTCATTCCCGGGAGCGAAGACGTCAAAGACATCCGTATCCCCTCGGGCCAGGACTGGAAAGAGATCTCAGCCCCCAGCCTCGTGTGTGTGGGCGACGCCACGCAAGGTCTCTACAGCTTCCTTGGGGACAGGGTGGTTGAGGATAACGAGGAGGACAAGTCAGAAGGTATTGAACTAAAACCCTGAGGACAGCAGCGCCTAGAAGCCCTTCTAAAATATCATTTCCATGATCAGCGTATCTGGTAATTGTGCCAATTGTTCTCTTTTTGAAATTACACTGATGGTCTAGCTACGCCTAGAAGTGTGCTGCTACTGGTCCAACTAGAAACAATATGAATTTTAAAACATGTCAAAGTTTGCCTCTCAGTCCTGTCACTTAGAGGTGGTATGAACACTACTATTTCTGAGCACTCTTTGTCACCTGTGCACAGCAGCTACCCCATGGGGCTGCCGTGAGGGGCAAAGGCCAGTATAAGCCAAGTGTTTGTGGCAGCGCCTTCCATAAAATAAGAGCTGGTGAATCCCACCCTCCTCCTTCCTCAACTTGACAAGGGTCTCGCTCTATAGCTCAGGCTGGCCCTGGACTCAGGGCAATCCTCCTGCCTCAGGCTCCCGATTGCTAGGATTGCAGGTGTGAGCTGCCACGCCCAGCTTCTGTGGTGCTGGCGAATGGAACTCGGGTACTTACTGCTTGATGCTGCGCTTGCTAGGCAAGGGCTTTAACCGCGGAGCCATTCCTCCAGCCCCTCCTTCCTTGAATTTTATGTCTTCTGTCACTCTTTTTGCTCCCTTTCATTTCTGGTTTTCTCTATTCCTACCTCTACAAAATATCCATGAAGGGTTTTCACCTTCTCCTGTTTCTCAAGCCTGAACACCTGACCTAGCAGACGCAGGACAAATTACCCTTTCTATTCTGGTCCATTTGAGGAGGTCTCCAGTCATCCTGCCCAACCACGGACGTATGCACACTTACCTCATCATTAGTGCTGCTACTCCATACAGCTCTATGGCAAGAAGCTTCCCCTGTACGCTCCTGGGCAGAGTCTGTCTGAGCATATCCCCTGCGCTCTCAAACTCCCATAGAGACTTAGACTGAACATTTAGACTGGTTCTGTGTGTCCATGGCCAGACCAGAGGGGTTAACACTTGCCTGACCTTTCTCTACCAATCAGCTTTGATAAATGCAGCCGCTAGTATGAGACAACTGTCCAATTGATCTAGATCATTTCTGACACACACTGTGTTTCATGCATGATTTTTTGCCACATTCACTTAAGAAACTAGGTTACTGGCCAAAGGGAACAATCTTGTTCCTTTTTTAGCCCACATAATGATTTCTTCCTGCCAACAACTAATCATCAATGGCTAGATTCATTTTCACAGAGACATAAATACTTGAGTAACGACTATGCTCCTATTTCCTGGTAATTTATTTTAAACAATCACTTAATATTCTATTTTGCATCAATTTCTGGGTATTTCAACTTCATTCCAATACACAGAAAATGAAAAATACTTTCAGGCTTTTTTCCTTCCAATAAGGATACAGGTCCTTTCCTCACCGTTACTTACTGGTTAACTCTGAACCAACCCCTTCATCTCTCTGGACCTTAACTTTCATCTACAAAAAGGAATAATGACATTTTATGCAAGGCAAGTAAGAGAATTAAATGAATTCTTGAGATTCCTTCCAAGCTTAATAAGACACTGCTGCCTGAAGCCAAATAGGCCAGTGTGGACTGGCTCTAAACTCAAGCTTCTGGAATTGCAGTAGACCTGGGCTTCCACTCCTAGAAACAAACATTATTGAGTTTGATTCTAAACTTTCTCTGAAGATATCTACTGGCATTCTGTTTGTTAAGGAATGTTAATGTACTAGCCCCTTTCAAATGGCTAGAAAGCTACAACTAACTGTACAATAAGTATAAGCACAAACTCATAAGAAGGATGTTAGAAACCAAGCAGAGATGTGTTGGGAAGGTGACTTGGGTTCCAGCCTCCTTGAACCATGAGCTGGCAAACATGGAAGATCTGACCTACCTGGTTCTCAAAGTTTTCCTCCAGCTCAAAACTTGACAGCCCTAATTACACGAGAGCTTCTGAAATTCTTTTGTACTGGGTCTAATTATCTGGACTCTTTACACTGTGCTTAGAGCTAGCTCATTAGTTTTCATGAACTGTACCACAGCGAAACCTCTTCAATTAGGTTTTCAATCAACAGCAAAATCAAAGAATGTATGAAGCTACAGCGTGACATCATCAGAAAAGAGATGAATTGTTTATAGCTTAATGGGAGGAAATGTTGCTTCCACTGGCTCTGAGGCCCCTTTTACATCACACTCTTCCCTACTATGACAAACGAAGCTTGAATTCAAAACCAGTCCATCAGGACCCCCCGCCACAGCTTCTTGGTAAAGGAAGGTACTCATTCTCCCGTTCTCTGGCTCCTCTACAAGGTTTCAAAATGTTTCATAGAATCTACACGAAGATTTAAAGGATGGTACAGATCCTTAGGATCTCAGTGTATATTACCCATTGAAAATAAAATATATAGAGTTCCCAGTCCTATTTCTGTTTCTTCTTTTTTTCCACAGCCAGTTAGGCAAAACTTTTCCAATAGGGACATAGCATTTCCTCCTCTTTATGCCTAATAGACTTATGTAATTATAAAACATATAATTAAAATCAATTAGGTGCCCATACTACCTTATATCTTTTTACCAAGTTCTTTTGGCTACAACATTAAGTTCTGTGGCTTGACAAATAGAGAATTGCTGGCTTCTTAATTTCAATTTTGTCTGCCCCTTTCTTCCCTATCGCAAACTAAATGACCCTTCCCAGGAGACAATCCAGTGTTCACATGTTTAACTTAGTTCTGAAGATGAATACATAGAACTGGTGCAGTCATCTTCCTCTTTTCCCTTTTCTTTTCCTCAGTCCACTTTTTGAAAATTCAAGTCCATGATTAAAATAAGAAACAAATACTATAGTTTTTTTTAAAAATTTACTTGCATTTTGTTTGTACAAAAGAGGAAAGCACATTAGCCCAAAAACTCTGAAATTCCTTGACTAACCAAAGGCCTTAAGAACACAAGGGTAGATACACACTTGCCACTTAAAAAATGTGAGGTATAAAAGTGTACCATTTTAGTTTCAAAACAGAGTTTACCAACACTTAATCCTTGGTCAAGAATGAATAAGGGTCAGCAGAGAAAAGCAGTTGGTGACAGCAGGCTCCTTCCCCGAAGGGGCACAAACACACAAATGTGACCTCTGGACCAAAGAACAATCAAGAGCATTCTCAGGAAAGCAAGCTATTTTATTGTTGCCTGAATTATTTTTCTGTACTAGACTCAAGTATGGTTAGATCAGGAAGAAAGTGATTTCAAGTGTGGTTTCCTCTGCTGCCCCCCAGTGCCTCTCCCTGGTGTGTGCACCTCCCGGGATCCTGACAATTGGACAGTTCCTGTGCCCTTAACACACAATCTGAGTTGCGCCTGGTGGCACAGGACTGTAATCCTGGCACTTTGGGAGGCTGCAAAATGAAGCTCGAAAGTTCAAGCCCAGACTAGGCAATTTAGCAGTTTAGCGAAATCCTGTCTCAAAATCAAAATGAAAGGGACTGGTGGTGTAGTTCAGTGCTAACATCCTTGGTTCTGTCCCCAGTACCACTAAACCCAACAATCAACCAAATGCAAACAACTGCTCACACTTGGGCTCATTTTCAAGACTTGGTCACTCCCCTGTGATGTGCCAGACACGCTGCCAGCCTGGCCGGGGCTCTCAGGCGCCCTCTTCCTACGGACTGCTTGGGCAGGATCACACTGCGGTCTGTTGTGTTCCCAGCAGCTCCTGTTATGGAGGGTCACATGGCCTTGCAGAGGTTGGTGTACATGAGGTGGTGGATGTAACCAGTTTGTGTGTCTAAAATATTCTGAGTCAACAGCCTCTATAAAAAGCCATACTCATCCGTTTAGAGGAGCTATCCAATAAAACTGCATATATACAGCCTCCCATATCACAGAGGGCACAGTATTGTGTTAGAGTAAAACTGGCCCCTCGAGGGTGGCCACATCCTCATCCTTAGGAACTTGTCGATGTTATGTGGATGAAGAGACTTTCCAGATGTGATCAGGTTAGAGTTTGACATGAGATTATCTTCATGTAATCAAAAAGTGCACCCAACACGATCACAATGTAACCAAAACGTCTTTACAAAAGGATCCCATGTGAATCAGAAAGTCAAATAACAAGAATGTCAAGAAATGTCAGAGCACCACAGCCTGACAAGAGACCCAGCCATTTATGCTGGTGGTGAGGACAGAATGGGCACAACTGAAGTATATGGGCAACCCCTGAGATCCAGAGGCAAAGGAACGGGTGCCCTTCTGGGGCCTGGAGAAGGCACAATACTGCTGGTGCCTCTACCTCTTCCCACAAGGACCTGTCAGAATAGCAGGAACTATGTACTGCTCTTATGGTATGGAGACATCATGGATTTGTATTGTTGAAATAGTTTGCTACAGTGACAAAAGGGAACTAACACACATACCAACACAATTCAGCTGATGGACACACAAGCTTGTGAATGAATGGTATCCCCTGACACAAGACCTCAGCCACTCCTCAGGCCTGAAGAATACTAACATTACACTAATATTCTAGGTATGTTGATGCTCCATGCTAGTTGCTCCCAGAAAATACCTATCTTTATTAAACCAAACACAGTATACTCTAATATTTCGAAGTGTTTTAAAGTACAGAAAGACTAGCTGAATCGAAGCTTTACTTGGATTATATATGGCTACCATCATGAGGCACACATCAGACGCGTTATCTACAGGAGAGCTGTACTGCTCAGCTGAGTGACCATTGCCATTCAGTGACGTTTAATGTCAACTACCAGCAAGTGAATCAAGAGGCTTGATTCAGGTCTTCTCTGGGTCAGACGCCCTTTTCCAAAATGTTTTTCACTAAGATCTTACCTATCTTAGGAGTAACTCTGACACAATCCTTCACATCTCTCCCAGAAAGCCAAAGAACTCAAGGCTTGAACTGTTAACCTTCCGTTTTAAACCTCAAGTTCATTTTCCTTCTATAAATTTTAAGTTTTTTATATTCCATTTCATTATCCCTATCTTCTTCTGTGTCCTTTTGGCGTCTTTGTTTTTTCCTTCCTCCCTACCCAGTTCCTTTCAAATCAAAAAGATGTGTGGGTAAAAAAGGAGACAGAAAGGGGGGGTGGGGAGTCACGGAGAAGATGAAAATTACCAAAGGATTCATTTCTGTTCTTGGTGGGAGAAAAGAAACAAGTCTGCTCACCTCACGAATGCAAGGTCATTTCAGAAGCATAAATTCTTTGACAATTAGTGTTGCCTCTGCTATGCTGTTGCACAGAACATGAGGTCCTTATCTGTCATATAGTTAAAGAAAGTTAGCATAGGCTGTTAGGTCAGTAGCAACTCCACCCAGAGAAATAACACTCCTTTGGCTATGACATTTTGGATTAGAGAAGTTAACTGCTGACTTTTGAAGTCTAGGTTCACACAAGTGGCTCCAACATAAACAAGATCTTGAGGAATTCTAAGCTCTTCATCTGGAAAGAATCCTGGAAATTATTTTATAGATGGAGAAGAGTCAGAAGAGGTTTTGTCTTACCCAAACCCATATGGTAAGCTAATCATAAAGAGCAATCTACTTTTAAACCCTCAGGTCCAGTGCTCTTATAACTACATCGTATTACTACTACTGCGTTGGGCTGACTCATTCATTCAAAGTTACTTTCTGAGTGCCTACTCTGTTTTAGGTATTGCTGTATATGCTAAAATAAGGCAGTAAACAAAGACCTGTCTCTTTGAGAAAAGACTATTATGTGCAGAGTGACTTAGGGTTAGTGGAGGAACATGATTCCAGAGGGAACTCACGCCAAACTCTCAAGGTCCTCTTTTCTGATAATGGAATCATAATATTCCTTCAAATTAAGGATATTCAGAAAAATAACCACCTTGCATTTGCAGTTATTTTTTGCATTTTGCTTGAATCTCAGTGTAATCGTAAGTTTTCACCTTTTCCCCATGAAACTTTAAAAGGATGCCTGTGCCAAATTAACTATTAATATATAAACAGTGGAATTACAGCAGTGTGAATGAGTTAGTCTGTAATAATGTATGTATACTTAAGGTAGCAATATTTTCCGGAAAAAACCAAGAACAATAAAAAACAAACCAAGTCCTATTTTGTTCCAAGAGACATTTCATCAAGATTAAACTTCAAAGCCTTCATTCATCCTTA
Source organism: Ctenodactylus gundi (assembly GCA_004027205.1). Classification (NCBI taxonomy): domain Eukaryota; kingdom Metazoa; phylum Chordata; class Mammalia; order Rodentia; family Ctenodactylidae; genus Ctenodactylus; species Ctenodactylus gundi. Next base: position 30,253 of record PVKB01001709.1, on the reverse strand, counting down.
TGGAGTTCCTCACGTAAGAACTGTTCCCTGACTACCGAAGCTTTCACAGAGAAATTCGGGGGAAAGAAAAAAAAAAAAAAAACCCGTGTTCAGAGTGTTTTCTTAATGTCTCTCCATTTTTTAAAACTTAACAATATAACCAAACAGACTCCTTTATTACAAACATGTATAGTATCTCATGAAAGATGCTACGCTGCAATGCTTTCGGAAAAGAGGTTTATTCTCGAAGCGCTATCCCCAAACCAAAGACCTGAACGTTTCTCTGGTACTGCAACCTCGTCACTGCTTATCAAAACCCTAGCTGAAATCTACAATCTCTTCAGGAACCCACGAAAATCCGCCATCACAGACATCCTGAAGCCTGTGCCTAGCCGCAGGCGTTTCACAGACTCTCTGGAGAGGCCTGCAGATTCAGGGGTCGGATCGGAGGGGTCGCAGGTGGTCTCGCCGGAATCCCACACTAAGGCCCGCCCCGCGCATCAGAACATCCCATTTCCTCGTTTACTGGACTTTGCACGTGTCCCTGCCCTGCCACCAACACCCGTGGGCACCAAGCCGCCCAGACTCGCTAAGGAAGGACGCCACGACCCACAGCAGCCCAGGCCCCTTGGCGCGGCGGGTACACGCAACGCGCCCCGGCAGCGGAAGCAGGAGGCCGGAAGGGCTCCCTGCGCTCCGCCCACTCCGGAGAGGCGGCGACGCGCGGGGCTTCTCAGCTCCGCCCCGCACAGCCCGGCCGGCCGGTAGGTGTCCTCGGCGAGTGCCTGACCGGCCCCAGCGCCCGGCCAGCGAGCCTCGGGCCGGCTCGGAACGGGCGGCAGCGCGGCGCCTCGGCCAGGCCGGACGAGCCGAGCGCCGAGCCGGGACCGGCCGGGGCGGCGCGAACGGCTGGCTCGCGGGCCCAGCCCGGCCTCTGCGCAGGCGCCCGGCCGGCCGGCGGGCCCGGTGTCGGCGCGCTCCATGGGCCGCGGCCACGATGACCGACTACGGAGAGGAGCAGCGTAACGAGCTGGAGGCGCTGGAGGCCATCTACCCCGACTCCTTCACAGGTGCTCCCGCCGCTGGGGCTGGGAAGGGACTGCCCGGGGACGCGGCCAGCCCTGAGCCGCCGGCGGCTCGGGTGGCCCGTGGACATAGTGTCGAGCGACGCTCCCAGGCGAGGGGCGGCGTCCCTGGTGGGACGCGTGGGGCCTCGGGCCGGGCCTCAGTCTCCGGGGACAGTGGTCCCGGGAGGGGCGTGGTCCCCGGGGCGCCCCCTCTCTCTCCGTCTTCCTCTTCTCTGTCCTCTCTGCCCCCCTTCCTCTCTGCTCTGTCTCTCTTTTTCCCTCCCTCTCTCCTGTTTTGTACTCGTGTCCGGGGTTCTGCAGAACGCCCGGCAGGGATGTGGCCCGGATCTGGGCCCGGCGGCGGGCGGCGCGCGGCGCCTCGATACGGGCCGCCGGGAGGGAGGGCCCCGAGAGTGCTTGGGCGGCGTGGGAAGCCCGGCTCCTGCGGGTCGGGATGGGGAGCTCTTGGGTTCCCGGAAGGAAGAGCCTTCTTTACCGCGTAGCATGTCGGGCAGGGTTGGCAGTGACGCGGCCGCGGGGCTCCTGTCAGATGCGAGAGCGGCCAGTGTCCCTTCGGATCAGAGAGTCGGGGCGGCGGGCTGAGCCCTCGGGTCCCTTGCGGGGAGCGCTGTTGTTGCTCGTTGATGATCGAAGTGCCAGCGGTGTTACTGCAGCTCCAGATCTCCCACCCTCCGCCTTCACTGCCCAGCCTGGGTTTTTCGTGGCTCCACCGGTTGACTGCTTGCAGTGGAGGCAGATGTTTTGCTTTGTCGAAAGGCAGGTGCCTCTGCTACCGTTGGGCAGCGTAGGTCCCAGTCAGTTTCTGTGCTGTGAGGACGGTAAGGGGCGAGTGGACGGGTTTCTAGAGCGCCCTACTAGAGGGGTATGCGTGGAGTCTGGCTCCCTTCTCTAACCTTGCCTCTCTGTTGACGTCTAAAGGGAACCCTAGGCCAGTAGTCGGGTGCGTCGGTAATTGTAGTGCTCGGCCAGTTCCTGCACTTTGGAGAGGTAATAGGCTTGGCAAGTGTGTGGGCACGGGCAAGATGGCATAGGATTCACTATTCTGTGATGGTCGATTAAGCCTATCTTTCCTAATTCCTGTCATCTTCCTTACAACCTTTGCAAAAAAAAAAAAAAAAAAACCCAAGATATTTTGGTCTGTACTTAGGGAACTTTTTCTTACTTGTGACCATATTCTCAAAGTAGACAGAAGACTTTGAAATAAAATGTTTCCGTGTCCATCCTTTGAGGTCTTAAAGATTTGCAAGGTTTTGTGTTTATTATTCCAACTGGTATTTTCGTGCCAGGTTTAAGAATGAGGGCTTGTTTTTCTCAGTTTGTCAAGGAATGGTTAATTGGTGGGATTCTAAATTTATTTCAGATCATACTTGATACTGGGTTTGATGAATGTTGGATGCTACTGATGCAAGAAATAACATTTTTCTGTCCCCCCATGAGAGACTGACACATCTTAAGAATGAACCATTTGTTAATACTCACGACCATAAGTAGGTGCTGAAGATGCAGAGTTCTAACTCCTAGACCTAACCTGTCCTGAGAATTGATTGCTTTTGTATTTGCAGAAACCATTTGGACTGGTGTTGCATTTGTTGTAAATTATAAGAAATCATAATAAAGTTTCTTCTTTTTAACCTGTTCTGTAGCTTTTGTCTTTCTTTCTTAAGGGTATATGAGGTATAGTGCATGTTACCCTTGATGGCATTGATGGCGTCTTAAATTGGTGAACTACAGAAATAATATGAGATCGTGGCCCTGGGGTTAGAATGAAGGTCTTTTGTGTAGAATTGCAACACAGCACAGACAGAGATTGATGTTTTGTGAATGTGGCTGCTGGGTGTAGGCTCCCCCCTACCCCCCCCCCCCCCCCCCCCCCCCCCCCACTCTCAGCAAGACTGGAGAACAATAGGAACTGCATTTCGGGACATGTGAGTGCTGAAGTTGGTCATAAAGGAACAAATGAGACACATCAGGTGTGTTTCACACACCTTTGTTAACAGTAGGTAATGCCAGGCACTTTGCAAGTTCTATAATAATGATCTCTCAGTGGCCTTTTTGCACAAGCTGGACTGCTGGAGACGGTATACAAGCTGGGTCCAATGGGATGGTCATTTTCCTAACCAGATGACTCCCAGTAATTGTAGCTATTCATCACTGCTTCGAGGACTTTGAACTTCTGTTAAAGTATTATTGGTAATATGTATTTACAGTGGCTTCAGGAAGTTTCTGGTGGCGCGGCTGAGTAGTGTCTAGGTAACATCTGAGTGCTGCTGTGCACTTTCATTTCAGAAAGAGTTTGCAGGCACGTCAGAAGCTTTTCTCGCAGGCTTTCTTGAACACTTCACATGGCTCTGATGCCTTTTCTTTGTTGTTTTTGTCTTCCTCTTCTGTTAATTCACTTCTTCTTTCAATAAGTGTTTATTGAGTTTCAGTATCTTGCCAGGCACTGGACCGTGAGCTGTCGTCATATTTTTGGTAATGTTCTTGTTGGGTAATAGATAATAAACAGATATGGTATTCGATGTTGCCTGTCACATGGTTTACAAAGATTTCTTGTATAATTGCTGACTTGCATATCTTCTTATTGAATTATAAGCAGTTTGGTGCTCAGGTTTATCACTAATTTCTTTATGATTCCATGAAATACGGTGCTGGTTTGGTATCTGTAAAGATCAAGTTTGGTTCTACTTACGGTGTGGGGAATATCAAGGAGATAGATACACAATTGTAAAGACCAGTAGTAATGTGTATATCGGTGGCTGATGTCTGCTGAGTAGCATCAAACCCTTTGCCATTATGTTTGGGATTCGGAGTATATAAGTTTTCATGTATAGGTGAAGATTTTGAAATAAAGGGTAAATGATTTAAATTTTACTTGATTTTAGTAAAATGTCAAGAGTTCCTCCCTTGGTATTCCTAGGTTAAAGAAAACTCACCTCAATTAGAAAATTGGTAGAGGTTTTCTGGATTTTGTTCCATCTGTGGAAATGAAAACAGGGTAGGGACCAGTGGTAAGTCGCTACTTAGGAGCAGCGCCTGCTTTAGGAAGCGGGCTCATCATCTCTGTGTGCCTTTTATTGCAGTGCTGTCAGAAAGCCCACCCAGCTTCACCATTACCGTGACGTCTGAGGCTGGAGAAAACGATGAAAGTAAGTCTCACGGTTTCTTGCTCTGGGGTTTCCCTCGTTCCACAGACCCTGGGCTGTGCTGCAGCAATGGGGTGGGAGGTGCCATCTGTCCCACGGCGTGCAGTGTTTGTCTTCTCTATGTTTCGTGTCACCACGACTCCCAGAGAAATAGAGAGGAAGCCTACGAGGAGGGCCGGACTGGTGCAGGATGCTTGGTTTTAAGAAGTGAGGCAGGAGCATGAGCAGTACAGCAGGAAAGGAAGGGGGCTTTTGTCTGGGATGAAACTGCACGCACACACTTTTCACGAAGTGTGTGGTATTCCAGTCAGTAACTTTTTTTTTTTTCCATTGACTTATTTTTATTTCACTGACTTATTTTTCTATGGCATTTAGGCTGTTCTTTGGACATTTGGACTGTTTACTTAGAATTGCTCGTATAACTTGGGCCAGAAACAATCGTCTGCTTTTTTTCTTGCTTTTTGGATAGTTCTTGTGCCAGTAAGTTAAATTGAAATTAAATTTGATGAATAATGAGGGGGATCGAAACTTAAGTGCCTGCGTGCACTTTACCATTAGTCTAGCTCCGATATAATAGGTGATGAAAATAATGTATTAAATTGGTGTGAACCTCATTTTCTTGTTAGGTTGGTTATCTAAGATTCTGCCAGGAGTAACCAGTAACAGTTAATTTTAATGGTGTCATGTGATAGTTCCAAATCTATCCAAGTCTGTCTAGGTTAGTGTTGAGGTACTTTGAAATCTGAGTGGAAAGAGTATTTCCTTTTCAGTTGTTTGATACTACATTGATAGCAAATACATTTCTAGAGATAGGCAGCTAAAATATTTCTAGAAAACATTTAAAGTGCAAAATAGATACTGTGCTGACTGCTTGTCACTGTTTGGAACTTTATAAAGAAGCTGGTGACACCCTTTGGCTCCATGTGATGCTGTAATGTGTGCCAGATGGTGTGGCAGTGCTGATTGATAAGTAATCCAGAATATTGTTTTCCTTAGGATTACATGGAAATGGAAGGTGAAATTTTAAAATTTCTGGAGGTCATTCACATATTCTGGATAATAGCTTTTTTTAGGAGCGAATAATAGCTTTCTAATAATAGGTCTATACTGTTTATCATTCCTGAATTTAGAAATACTTTTTAAATTTGTTTGAAATAATTGTTATTATTTAAAAAATAGAAAGTAGAAAAGTGAGTGGAAGAAATGAGCTATGATTTCTAGAGTTAGAAATATAAATCATCATAAAAATCAGTTTCACTAGTATGTATGTATGTATGTAGGTAGGTAGGTAGGTAGGTATTTATTTATTTATTTTTAGGCAGGGTCTCACTGTGTACTCCAGGCTGATCCAGAATGCACTCTGTAGCCCTGGCTGTCTCACACTTACAGCTGTTCTCATCTCTCTGTCTCCCGAGTGCTCACGGCGTGTGCCACCTCACCTGGCTTATATGTGGTGCCAAGGGGTGAAACTCAGGCCCTTGCTTTTGCTAGGTGGGCACTCTTAACTGCTGAGTTATGCACCCAGCCCCTTCACTAGTAATTAAAAAAAAAGTTATTCTACCTCATCTAACAAATTATTAGTCTTGGTGAAGAGAGAGCTGTAGGGTATTGGGAGGGAGTACATTGACCCCCTTGCTCAGGATAGCTCCTGCGTCATGAAGCAGATTTAGAAATGTTTGTGTCCTTGGTGGGTGCCCACTCATGGGACATTAACCCTAAGGAATGTGGATTGGCACACATAGAATATATACACAGATGATACAGTCATTGCTGTGTCTTTAACGAGCAGTGGCATATTTCTAGAAGTATGCTGTATTTAGTATTAAGAAATACTAGAGGTATTCATGTTGTTTGGATTGCATGTCTATGTCATCATTTTTTCAGTTTTATTGTAAATTGCTAGAAAATTATAATGTACAGTGTAATATTTTGATATATTTCTATTATAGAATGATTAAATCAAGCACAGCATCCTGCTGTGATATAATTTTGTTTGAAATATAAATATTCATAGAAACATATTTAAAGTGTAATTTTTTAGAAGCACTTAAGGGTTTTTTTGGTAGTAGTAGGTCTTGGAGCCAAAGGTCTCATACTGAGTCATGCCCCCCAGTGTGATTTTTAATCTGGATTTTGAGATTGGATCTTGCTAAGTTCCTCAGACTTGGGATCCTCCTGCCTCAGCCTCCTGCAGTGCTGGATGACAGGTCTGGGCTACTGAGTCTGCCTTTGTAAGTTTTTTAAAGTAAATATACAAAATAGTAACCATGAGCCCTTCCTGGTAATGGGATTATTTGTGATTATTTTCTCGCTAATATAGTCACCAATAAGTAAATGTGTTCCTAGTTTTATGTAATGAGTGTCTAGTAATTTTTATTATAGAGTCAATAGATACTACTTTTTTAAAAACTTTATAAAAATGGTTAAGTATATTTTATGTACCTGCAGGGTAAAATTTAGTTTGCAGTTATATAAGTTGTATGTTAAAGAATATTTTCATGATAACGAACATGAAACAAATATAAAATTGTTAATAGAAAAATCACTATGCCAACAAGACAAATTTTATTTATTAAATTTATGTTTTAGTTTTATTTGTGATGGTAGGTAATATTTAATACTGATCTCTTAGCAACTCTGAAGTCTATGATATGTTATTTTTGGGCTGCAGGTATAGCTCAGTGGAGAGTGCTTGCCAGACAAGCGAGGTTCTGGGTCTTGTCCCTGACACTGGAAAAACCAAAAGCTAAAAATCCCCAAACAAACAAAATTATTAGCCTAGTGCTCACTTCATGCAATAGCTCTCCAGACTTTCTTCATGGTGGAACTTTGCATCATGTAAGCATTCCTGCACCCTCTGTCAGTTGTCTCATCTTTGTTTTAGTCTTTTCTTCCTGGTCTGAATGAGTTTCAATGGTTTTTCATTGGTTTTTCTCTCCCCTACTTCATTTATTTCTCCTCCAGTCTTTATTATTTCCTTTCTTTGGCTGATTTGTACTTCTTTTTCTTTTTTCTACTTCCTTGAGATATAAAGTTAGATTGTTTATTTGAAGGTTTTTTTCTTTATATAGATACTTATTGCTATGAATTTCTCTCTTAAAACTGCTTTTCCTAAAATTCATTCATTTTGGTATTTCCATTTTGATTTGGCTCCATATATATATATTCTTCTAATTTCTTCTTTGACATATAGTAGCTAAAGATGCTGGAGCTGAGACTCGGGAGAGCAGGGAGAGGTGTTGGCCAGAGGGTCCCCCGGGTCTGGTATGCAGATGCATAGGTTGGTGACTTTAAATGTTTCTCACTGCTCTTACAGAAAGGGTGGGCATGCTCACTAGCCTGACTGGCAGTCATTTCATAATATGTATGCACAAGGTGTGATCCCAATGTACAGTGAATGCTCACAATGTGAGCGAAGCGTTTTGAGGGGGATGGATGGCATTGCGTCTTCTACTTTGATCACTTAAAGAAAAAAGTTTAAACATTCACTGTATTATTTTTCAGTTACACCTCATTTGGTGAGACATTACAATGACCAACTTAAATGCATATATATAGTTTTTATTTATCAAGAATCCTGGGGAAAATACAAGTTAAAAAGAAACTTTATTCCAGTAATAAAATCAGAAATGCGCTCATAAAAGGTGAAAGAAAAATGCAAGGCGCCCTGTATTGCTTACTGACCCTTGACAGTCTTGTAAGCACTGACTTGTTCTTTATTGACATTGTACACAAAATTAAAAATACAATATCAAGTCTACAATGTTTAATATGCCTTTCTCCCATGGACAGCAGTGTGTATTTGACTTCATCAAAATTAGTAGGTTTTAGTAATTAAAATATGAATTACAAGAAAGATGAGCAAGATCATTGTGAGAAATAAAGTTTCATTTCATGTTTATTTTTGAGACAAGGTCTTCCTCTGTAGTCTAGGCTGGTCCTAAACTTACTTTGTAGCTCAGGCTGGACTTGAACACACAGCAGTCCTCCTGCACCAGCCTCCCAAATGCTGGGATTATACAGGTGGGTGCTGCTAGGCCCAGCTTATGTGTTTGGTGGGGAATGGAACCCAGGACCTTGGGCTTGCAAGCAGATGCTATAACCACTGTGCTACGAGGCAGACTTTTAACAGGAAGCATTTAATGTCAAGCTGCCTGATGGAATAGAGAACCCCTGGGCTGGGCCACAGAGAACCTGCAGTTAACGTGCTCCTAAGAATTTTACTTATGTATATGATCTGTGAATTGGCACAATCAAAAGATAGAGAGTGGACAGATGACTCAGGGTAAGTGTTTCCCAGGTGATTGCTCAAACTGTCCAGTTCAAGACCGTATCGTCATACCAGCAGCTAGCAGCTGCAGTGGCCCTGTGCACATATATGTACAGCTTGCCCGGCACAGCCAGCTCTTCTGCAGCTTGGAATGGACTCTCAGACTCTGAACAGGAGCTTCCGGTGTACTTTGTATATTGTTATATTCATTGCTTTTGCTCATCTTAGATAGGATTTTTTAAAAGAGAAGAATAGCTATTATCCACCCTCTTTTTCAGAACTACAGTGTTGTAAAATGACAGTAGCTGGCAAATGGCGTTCCTGGGGAAGCAACGATTGTTAGTATTCCCTTGGCTTGTTTCACTCACCACTTTGTGGTATGTGCTATTTATACTAGTGGTTATCTTTCTGGCCTCTTAGTAACCGTAGTTTTCTTTGCAGGATAATCTAGTGTTTTACTTTTCACTGACAACATGTATTATTATGAATTCAACAGAAATCCTGTCCACACTTTTCATGTGTTCACATCAAGCTCTTTGCTTCTGTCTTAGCTGTCCAGACTACCCTCAAGTTTACATATAGCGAGAAATACCCAGATGAAGCTCCCCTTTATGAAATATTCTCCCAGGAAAATCTAGAAGACAGTGATGTCTCAAGCATTTTACAGTTGTTGGCCTTGCAGGTAAGAAAAGGTAATTTTCTTTTGTAGTGGTCCTGTTAAATTAGTTTTGAACGTCTATTAGTTTAAATGCTGGAAAACGCAGCCCAATATCTGTAAGTCGTCCAGTTGACAAACAGAACGAATGGCGCGTGATCCCAAAGCATCTTTTCGTTTCCCTCTGTTTAAATTTCAAGTAATAGAAATTGTTTCTATGTGAAGTTGTTTAAAATTGTTTCTCTTTAAAGCTATTCATTCTTTAAATGATAAAAAGCCCAACAGTTGCTTTAAGTTGAAAATACAGTTTTAATTTGTCTCTGAAAATGTCTGTCTGATATGTAGCCCAAAATTCCAACTTTTAGAAAAACTAAGATTCCATCTGCGTTTCTCATATTAGAGAAACCACTCAATATTTAACCGTCCGCCTCTGACTTATTTCAGTGAGTATGATGGTCTCAGGCTGCATCCATTTACCTATAAACGCTTCCAACCTGTCTGTCTTTATAGATGAGTAGTATTCCATTGTACAAATACCACAATTTATGTATCCATGGTTCTGTTGATGGGTATTTTGGTGTCTTCCACATTTTAGCTATTGTTAGTTGTGCTGCTGTGAACATGGCCATACCTGTATCTCTGTGTATGATGTTTTTAGCTCTTTGGGGACAGTTCCCAAAAGAGGTATCGCTGGATTGATGGGAATATTTATTTCCAATCTTTTGAGAAACTTCCATACCGCTTTCATAGTGATTGTACTAATTTATATTCCCACCAGCAGGGCAAGAGGGTTCCTTTTTTCCTTACAGCCTCACCAGCATTGATTTCTGTTTGCATTCTTGATATACACCATTCTCTCTGGGGTTAGATGGTATCTTAATGATATTTTGATTTGCATTTCTCTAATGGCTAAGGATGTTGAAGATCTTTTCATATATTAATTGGCCATTTGAACTTCTTCATCCAAGAACTGCCTATTCATTTCCATTGCCCATTTTTAATCAGATCTTTGATTTTGAGGAGCTTATTTTTCTTCAGTGCCTGGTATGTTCTAGTTATGAACCTCTTATCTGAGGTATAAGTAGTCAGTTATTTTTTCCCATTCTGTGGATTCTCTCTATACTCTGTTGATAACTTTCTTTGTGTGCAGAAACTTTTTAATTTGAAGTAGTCCCATTTGTTAATTCTGGGAGCTATTTCTTTTGCTTTTGGTGTCTTGTTAAGAAAATCCTTGCTTGCACCTGTATCTTTTGGATTTTTGCCTAATTTGTCTTCCAGAAGGTTCAGTGTTTCAGTTTTAATGTTTAGGTCATTGACCCATTTAATTTTGGTGCACGGTGACAGCTGTGTATCTAAATTTATTCTTCTACATATGGATGTCCAGTTTTCCCAGCACTGTTTGTTGAAGAGGGTGTCCTTTCTCCAGTATATGCTTTTGGTTTTTATCAAAGATCATGTAGCTGAGGATGTTTGAGTTTGTCTCTGCATCCTCAGTTCTATTCCAGTGGTAGTTTTGGAGTTTTAAAGAAGAGAATCAAATATGCTGAGGAAACAATTATGGGGAGAAGTGCTGCTTTTATTTCTTTCTAGAATGCCCAGCCATACAACATTAACCAAACCTAGAATTTGAAGGTGGCAAATGCGGAAACTAAAGGGATTATTTTCCTCTTTAGAAGATTCTCTTAACCTGCTTAAAAAATATGGGCTTGATTGTCCTGATTGGAGGGAAGCTACTGAAGGATTTAAAAATAAAAGACTGACAAGATCAGTGTTATGGTGATTTCTATATGAGTTTGCTTAGTTGTGTGTATATATGCATGTGCATGACGCCCCTGTGTGTGTTTGTGGTGTAATCATAGGATGTTGGTACCAGAGGGGACAAGATACAGATTTTAAGAACAGTTGGGTATTTTGGGTGGCATTCTAAGCTGAAGATGGTGGTGTTCTGAGCTCAGGTATTGCCAATGTTGATTAAAAAACAATAGGTAGATTTAATTGATGCTTACAAATACAGTGAGAGTCAGAGATGGAGCTGCTAGAACAAGGTTGGGACATTCCCACCGGGTGTTGTGCTTTTTTGAGATTGAGTGGGTTTGTGATGCTGATTTTTCAGTGTTGAAATGATATCAAGGGACAAAGGTTACCATGCAGTAGGCAGTTTTGATATGGGTTTAACATTCAAGAGAGTTTTATGTAGTCATGAATGAGTGTGGATAGTGTACATATACACAGGAAAGCACCATGAGGGAAGTTTCCGAGAGACCCAGGAGATGAAATGCCTGCTTACCTGTCACTGAGTCCTGCCCCGCCACAGAGACACTCAGAACACTTGGCTGCTGGGACTGAGGCTCTGCATAAGAGGACTGAATTTTTGTTATTGTTGTGTTGTTTTGGTTTGTTTTTTGTTTTCATTTTTTTGTCTACTTCATTTTATTTTATTCTGCCTTCAGATGACCGACTTTCTAATAATAGACTTTGGGTTCTATTCCTTTTCATGAGTTGGAGATGCTTTTACATTTGGTTTTAGACCATTTCAAATCCAAAGGAAAAGAGATGACGATAAAATACAAAAATACTCACATTGTCTGTTATTGAAATGGTTTAGAAAGTCACTTCGGCATCTAAATAAATTCAGTTTATTGTCACAGCTCATAACACAAAAAGAACTAAAACACTGAAGATGTGTTTGAGAAATGATGTTACTTGTTAATGTTGAAAACATTCTGTAAATTCTACTTACATGATTATTGGTCAGAATTTACTGAAATATGTGCTTTATTTTGGATATTTAAAGTTAAATGACTTTTAAGATAATCTTATTCATGTATAAACTCATTAAGTTATCATTTGTCCAAATGTAAGAATATGGTATAACTGAATTAATAAATGTGTTACAAACATGGGATTTAGTGATTATACTAAAACAACTTTTATGGGTTTTATTTTTCTGAGAAGTATTTCTCACCCCCTTCTTTCTAGGCTGAAGAAAACCTTGGTGTGGTCATGATCTTCACCCTAGTGACGGCTGTACAGGAAAAATTAAATGAAATCGTGGATGAGATGAAAACTAGAAGAGAGGAAGAAAAGAGACAAAAAGAAAGAGAAGCAGAAGCAGCGGAAAAGGTCAGCGAGGAACCTGTTTCCTTCCATGATTTTTAAAATTTAACTGATTCATTGGAGGTTGTATTTTCTTCTGTTTTTTGGTAACTTCAATTATCTTTGAGGGAAAATTACAAAATAAAAGTAAACTGCAGTGAATTTGTATGCAGAGTCAGGTTTCTGAAAGTTCTCTAGTGGTGCTAGTGTATGTAATGCTGACCGTCAGTCAGGATCAATCAGATCACGCAGTGAGACCGAGAGAGAGAAATTACGTGGCTGATGACATCGAGTATACAATTTAAAGCCTGTGTTGTGGTGATCTGAAGAGTTAGTTAATGTAGAAAGCCTTGGATTTTGAAATGAGGTAGAAAAACAATGATGTAGTGCTATAAATTGGTATGTACTCAAAACATTAAAGATGACAACTATTGTAACAGTAAATAGCTGTGGTGAACGTAGTAAATACATTGCATATTTCTTTGTTTTATGTAATACAAATAAAAAATGGAGTTTTCCAAAGTAAATTGCCAAAACCAATGAGAATAGCCCATGCAGGTAGAAATCAAATTAAACATTTGAAAATTAGAAACATTAATTTTCCTTTGTTTCTCATAAAGTGGTTGTGATTACTTGCCTAGAAGATGGAATTAGTCTTAACCACTGTCTTATTAATCTAGTGGCTTATATCTTTTTTATATTCTAAGAAATTATTCCATGGCACCCCTGTTACAATTGAAAATTTCTTAAGTTGGAAGGCCAAGTTTGATGCAGAACTCTTGGAAATTAAAAAGAAACGCATGAAAGAAGAAGAACAAGCAGGAAAAAATAAATTAAGTGGTATGACACCCTACCAATCACCCTGTCTTCACTGCTGTTTCTCTATACTTTCCTGTATCATTTCTTTGATGGCAAGAGGACCATTAGACAGTTTTCTGTAAGAGAATAGCATACCTAGGCATCTAAGACAAAAAGAAAGCATATCTTCATGATGGCATTTCTTGAAAGATAGTTTCTAATTTTTTTGGCTTATCTTTGGTATAAATATCATAGGTGATAGATCCTCAGATACAGGATATTTAGGATCACATGTCTTAGATGTAATGACTGAAATCCTTTGTTTTTCTGGGACTCTAAGGTAGCAGATGAGGTTTTTTTTTTTACTTATTCATTCTAATGTGGACACATTTCATATATAAATGCATCTTATATACCTCCTACATACTGAACAATTTCTTAAGTTTATTGAAATTCTTAAGAGCTGATTTTCAGACTTGTCTTCTTGAGTTCTTACATTTTTTAAAATAAATGCGGGAAACGTGACTGGATACCTTGCCATCTTAGTTAAATATACTTACTTCTTTCAGGGAAACAGCTTTTTGAAACCGATCATAATCTTGACACATCTGATATCCGGTTCTTGGAGGATGGTAAGATAATACTGGAATTCCATGTGTGTATAATATGCAACCTTCAGTTTTGAAGGCTAGTATGACTGAGGTTATGTGTTGCTACCTTAGGCCTGAGTTGCTTCAGTTATCAAAAACTTTTAAATTAAAAAAGTACATTGTTCTAGAGCTAAAATATTCTATCCAAATATGCAAATTAATTATTAGAACTTATATTCAAACCGTATTTTAATAGCTTTAGAATGAAAAATTCACATTAAATAAAGTCGCTGTTTGGATTCTCATTCTGCTGTGTACTGTGAATAGTGTAGCTCACTTCCTGCCTCTGCGAACTCAGGGCTTAGAGTACTCGCTCCACCCTCAGCCCTGCCGGGGGACCCCTTGGAGGGACCCCCCAGAGAAGGCCCCTCGCTCTGGCCTCTCATCCTGTCTCTGCGATATCAGCTGCAGGAGGCGAAGCGGGGTGCTGCCCACTGCCAACTCGGTCACTGACACTGAGCTGGGCCCGGACTCGTGCTCAGCTCTTCTAGCTCTGCTCTGCTTCTCTTCTCCTCCTTGTCTCCTCTTCCTCCTTTCCTCTTTCTCTCCCCTTTCTCCTCTTCCTTTCCTTTTCCTCCTATTTTTGTGATGGTGGAGTTCAAAGCCCAGGTCGTGCGTGTGCTACCCCAGCCTATGACATTTTATAATGTACCTTGTTACACTCTGCAGCAGCTATGGCAAGATCTTCATATAACAAAAAAGTCCGATAAATCTAGTGAGATATCTTCTGTTTTGTTGAGAAATTCTGACTGCAGAAAGTTGCTTTCATTCTCCCCATGCTGCAGAAGTTTTGGGATCTTCACGTCTTGACTCACTTCCCCTCATAATGGATCAAGTGTCTCTTTATACGCAGTCAGTTAGTAAAAAATTCAGTTGATTCTATCTCTGAAATGTCTTTTCAGCACCTTTTTTTCAATTTTTGTTTTATATGATTTATTTTTAGGGCTGGAGGAATGGCATAGTGGTTAAAAAGCAAGGCCCTCAGTTCAGTTCGGCAGTACTGTATAAACTTGGGCATGGTGGCGCAAACCTGTAATCCCAGCACTTGGAAAACTGAGGCAAGAGGATTGTCCTGAGTCCAAGGCCAGCCTGGGCTGTACCAGTGAGTTCAGGACCAGCCTGGGCTACAGAGTGAAACCCTGTCTCAAAAAAAAAAAAAAAAAAAAAAAAAAAAAAAAAAAAAAAAAAAAAAAAAAAAAAAAAAAAAAAAAAAAAAGAAAGAAAGAAAGAAAGAAAGAAAGAAAGAAAAAACGGTTCATTTTTAATTAGGAGACTTCAGAGGCAAATTTTGGTCCTTAGGTACTGTCACGTCATCACATCTCTCAGTCAGGGAAGTATTGACCCCAGACAGTAAATACATGGCAAATCCAAGTGAGCACAGGAACAACCCCTGGGCCAAGGCACCACGCTCTTCAGTGAAGAACATGCATCTGTCTGTTATAACTCAAGGATTTTTTGCATTTTTAGTGGGACTGGTTATTCGGACCAGGGCCAGGAGCTCCGTAGCTGTGAGTGACAAGGCAGACCACAAGGGCAAGTCCCCAGCTTGTGCCTTGAGTTCCTAAGGAGCAGGCTGTCGCACCGAGGCCCCACCCTTCCTGTTGGCTTCCGCACAGTGGCTTCTCTGGGCCAGGCGACTGGCACCTCAGCTGAGGCCGTGTGCCTTCCTCTTTGGCTTCCTCCTCTCTCTCATCGTTTTCTTCCACGTGCTGCATGAAGCTCTGTCGGTTCCTTGAATGCTGAATATACTCCGTAGACACCTTAATGATCTTAGCCAAAATCTTGCACTTGATTTGCTGTGTGCAGTAGTGCTAGCGACACGCTCTGAACCTTGTAGACTCTGCCAGCTTCGCTGTGCTGATCCTTGCGTGGCGTTCCTTCTGAGCTGTGCCCATTCCCTTGCTGCCTTCCCCGTCACCCTTTTTGTATATATGTGGCCGAGGGAACAATCCCTGTTGTCTAAAAGGCCTGGAGAGTGGTTCTGGCGGAAAGGAAACCTCCCAGCAATTTCTTACCTGAGGGTCTCACTGTTCCCACCTGCACTTTATGGGAGCCTCTTAAATGCTTTCCCCACATCTCTTCTTACTCCTAATGCCCTCATGTGCTCACATTGCTTGCTCTTGTGTGGGGTGTTTAAGGCCCCTATTTAACCTCAAATCCTCTTTTAAAATGTTGGATGACCTGTGCACATTGCCCTATAGGCGCTTTGAGTCTGACCTTTATCTGTTATGTTATCTCCAAGTCTTGTTGTGCAAAGGTTTTGTCTTCCAATTAGAAATAGTCAAGCTTTCCTCTTTTTCTCTGCCTTTGCATACACTTCTACGTAGAATTGTTCTATCCTGGCCTCCTTTCGTCTTGGCAGATCCAATATTATCGTACAGGTGCTTGAGACTTCATCCATTCTGAAGCAAAACTCATGAGCATGAGGCGAAAACTCATTCTCTTTCCGTTCTTTTCTAATTGAATTTTGTTGAGCTTGTGTCTCAGAAGGGAAGGAACATAATGGTTTTTGGTGAGTCCTGTAATATCCTATTTTCAGACAAAGGGATAGTGATGTTCATGAGGAGCTAGGTTGTTGCTTGGTGTAGGGCTTAGATAGTTGGAGTCTTGAAATGTCTTACTCTTGATTACAAGGAGAACTACACGAGAGTAAAGGTCAAGTTAGGTACTTAAAATACTTAAAAATAGTTGAGTCTTAATAATATGCATGTGTGCAACTAATGAAGTGGAGAACCAGTGCCAATCCTGGTGAGTCAAACCGTGTGTCACCATTGTCTTCTACTTACAATATGTTGTATTATAAATAATACACTCTAATAAGTTGTTCCTTCTTTTTAAACAACTGGACTTTGAGACTGTGAACTGGAATAGTGAAGTTGCTTTTAAAATGTCAGAGTCTCTGTGATCTGCAGTTGTCCTTGGGGGTCTCCCACCTCATACGCACACACTGAGAGGTCTGTGTGTGGAATGCCTGTGAGTTGTGTCTTCTGTCCCTGAGGGTGAGACTAGACGTGGTGTTTGTTTATTTATTTATTTATTTATTTATTTATTTATTTATTTATTTTTTGCAGCTGGAAACAATGTGGAAGTAGATGAGTCATTATTCCAGGACATGGATGACGTGGAGCTGGAGGACGTGGAGGACGATCCAGATTACAACCCTGGGGACCCAGGGAGTGACGCAGACTGACGGCGCACCTGGCCCTGGAGGCTGCACTGCCGCAGCATCTGTGGCTGAGCTGAGAGGGTTTTAATTTTCCTTCCTTTTTTTCTAAGAAAAAATTAATTTTCAGGAGAATATTCTTCTGATAACTTTCATCATTGAACTTAATAAACTGACCTTAACATTTCAAATATCAAGTGTTCACTCCCTCTTACTGGTGAGTAGAAGGTCCACTAGTGTTGGAGAGAGATCCTGTCTGTAGCACCAGACTTGAAAATAGGCTGCTGCTGTGCACCGATACGGGATTGTAGACAAGGAACTGGAAAACCTCGAAGTTACTCAGAAAAACTGGAGATGGTGGCTTTTGAACCCCAAGTGTTCATGCGTAGGGTTAGAATAGTGGGGTGACTGGAATGTTAAACCTGGATTCGAGCCTCTGGAAACAGGACATGTAAGTTTTGATAGAACTAGAAGCCCACATCATAGGCCCGATAAAATGGTTGTTATTACTGCAATAGTACCTACATCAGAATCTGTGGTATCCTTGAGAGATGTGTAATGCTTAGTTTATTTAGATTTATGAATGCTGAGCCCCAGTCTGAGTTTCAAAGTGAAATCTGATGCCATATCCACAAGAGACTCTCAGGCCGAATCCTGACTGAACCTGTCTCACAGTTGTGACATCTGTATATTCTAACATATTTCCAGACTTCTCTCTAGTGAGCCAGGCAGAAAGATTTCTTAGGGTTAAACATTGTAAGATGATCTTAGATCCGCACTACACCTATGCATGCTGTGAGGTTCTTCAAATTAACCTGGCGTGACTCTTCTAGGGACTGAGGTGGACTTCTAGCTTTGTGTCAGAGTGTAGGAAGAGGCCAGGCAGTAAAATGAAGGCAGTCTGGGCAGCTCCGCTGACATTCCATGTGTTTTCATCGAGGGTAAAGAGTAAATTTACCATTGACTTCGTATTTTGGGCGTTAACCCAAGAATCAGCTCCGAAGCCAGAGTCCACGCACTCAGGATGTGCAGCAGCGTGGCTTTGCCACATTTGAAGCAGTAATTGGCTCATTGTGGATTATAAGCTTTGCTCTTAGAACTGGGAAATTCTTTTGTTTTTGCTTTTCTACTCATGCCATGTTGTATAGAGATGCTTCTAGGTTAAAAACAAATACACATATATGTGTTCATTACGGTATCCTTGTAGTTATGCCTAGCACAATGTAGATACCTAATGTTGAACAGATAATGGACTAGAATGAAAAGATTTCATGTATTTTATTGGTAAAACACAAGAGTTAAAAAGAACCTTCCTTCTTGCCATCTGCGCCTTGGGATCAAGCTCCAAGATTCCGCATTAACTCATGCTCTTTAGCTGGCAGGAGTGCCTGAGGGAGAAACAAAAACTGCTGAGTATTGTCTAGTTGAGGTAAACTAAGACCAGTGACATCTCAGTGGTGTGATTGCACTGCCACATACCTGAGATGTGTGTCAAGAAGCAAAAAGATAATGTTCTAGGGTTCTAGAAAAAGTTGATTCTGCATTTTCAGTATTTGTGTTCCAGCCCTTTGTAGGGTGATATGGAGAACAAGTGGAATTAGGTGAACTGCCTCAAAGAGCTTGCAGTGTTTTGTGTCTTTCAAATAATGAAAATAACAGTAAAAGTAGAAGGCTTTATATGATTATATATCAAAATGAATCATGCTCCTTGAAACCTAGGATATGATTTTAGAAAGAGACCATTGAATGGCAGGTGCACTTTCTCAGCAGAGATGAGAAGTATGAGTTTCTGTTAACTGTGTGTGGGAAGCAGGCATGGTTTGCTGCTGTGTTGAGTGCCCTTCAGTTCTCTAGTCAGGTGGAGATTTGTGACATTTTGATCAGGTTACTTGTCTCAGTAGCTTCTTGGGCAATCTCATCAGAGAACTTTTTAAACTTTCATCATAAAACATGGCCTGTGATGAATTTAATTTTACATCTAAAATTAATGTGCATTATCTGACCCAAGTGACTGAATTGTAGCTCTCATTTTTGGTTTAACTTCTAAAAATGTAAGTGGTGCTATGGACCTGTAATATACACAATTTTGCTGTGTAGTTGTTGACTGGGAATGATGACTTTTAGAGGTCCATTAAATAAGCTAAATCAGCTAGCCTTTCTCTCTCAGGAGAGCAGTGAGTGTATATTCAGTGCTATGATGTGTCAGTCGTCTGTCATGGTAACATCAGTGTGTTTTCCCTGTCATCTCTGTTTGGAAGAAGAATATTGCAGTTTGACCCTGAGTTTTAACGGTCTGACCAGTATCATTCATTCGTAGCTGTGGCAATAAATAGATTCAGTAGGCCAGCCTTTCAGTCCCATCTCAGTACAGTAAAAACCAGCTAGCCCCCAGCTTGAGTGGTGCTGTCCGTGGTCCTGAGCGGTGACCTGTCCGTGGTTGTATCTCCCTTTGTCCTGTGAAGCAACTGAATATTCCAGAAATACCAAACCATGTGACAGGGACATCAGTTGGTGGAACAGGAGGCAGGCAGAGTCAGACTGACCAACACTGTTAGAGGAGCAGCGCTTCCAGAATGAAAGAAACGGGTGGTGATGTTTTCCGATAATGAAATAGGAGAGGGGAAAGAGGAGAGGAGGCTAAGTTTCCTTTCCACAGTTTCTTACTGCGCAGCACGTTGAGGGATTCTTTGACTGAAAATAAGTCTAAAAAATATCTTAAATTTTAAGTTCTATTTTTTTTTCTTAAAGGCAAAGATAAAATTTTTAACAAAGAAAAGGGTCACAAAATCACATGATGGATTCCCTATTGTACCAGCACCAAAGCAACACTTTACAGCAACAACAAAAGCAGTAATTGGATAATGGGCAATTGCAGTGTTGATGAGCTTTACATTTTAAGCTAAGTCATACTTGCCACCCTTCATTGCTATAGCAACTCATTTTTTGGGATTCTACTTGAAGAAATATCCTCTATGTCCTTGGGTATTTATGTGGAAATCTGGGATTTTTTTCTTTATAATATGGGTATCTAATTGATAATATGGGTATTTAATTGATAATGATCTGAACACCAGCCTGGGGTAAAAAAGAATAGTGAAGATTTTATGCTTAGTACTTAATGTTTAGTTCTCCAGTGAGGTTTGATGTGTTTTGTATGAAAATACATAGTTCAGTTTTTGCAGTGGTGAGAAAGTAGTGGACATGGTAATCATAGGCCTTGGCACTCGCTGTGTGAGTTTTTTTAGAAAAGTCACTGGATGTCTTGCCTAATATCCTCATTTATAAGGCGGATGTAGTAAAACTTTACCATGAATAATTTATTTTTAAGAAAATATTAAACAAAAGGCTCTAAATGGGTCAAGGGAAGTTTTCACAGAGCTTTGCTAGTAAATACTTACGGCTCCCCTTTAACCCACCTGGCCTGCACAGTTAATTCGTAGTGAAGGAGCAAATTCTTCCATCTTTCACTCTTACTTCACTAAAGAGGCTAAGTCAGAAAAACCAAATTACAGAGCAGAGCCAACTGTAGACCCCTTAGCCACAGTTGCACAGATGTGGCCCTGTATTGGCTTTTGTGGTGGCAACTGCCTAGGTGGATAGTTATGCGGGGGAAGGGAATCTCCCAATTCCCTGTCTCCTTATTTTTCACCTCTGGGGCCACTCTGAGCTCAGTTTCTCCCTGGGAGCCCAGCCTCAAACACCCCACAGGGTATAAGTTGTAGCCCTGGGTGACCCAGTGGTGCGCTGTTGCGCAGACCTGACGGGGTAGGCTTAGCAGCTGAGGTTTGAGCTTGTGCCCCCAGCTGACCCCCAGAGCATTTCTGTTGTCACTGTTTGCTATGTTGGTGGGGGCCAGGGACACTAGTCACTTCATGGTGTCTAGCAAACAGTCCCCCAAATCCAACCATCCCCAGTCTTGCACACATGTCTAACATTGTTCTGGATATCCTAGCTGTCAGAAACTCAAGTAAAACTAAAGAGCTTAACTATTTTACATATGAACTCCTGTTTTGGAAAGTTTTAGTGACCACCAGCTGTTGTAAGACCAGGGGCAGGAGGAATGGCTTAGTGGTTAAAGCACTTGCCCAGTAAGCGCTAAGACAAGCGCTGAAGTACCTGAGTTCAATACCCCAGCACCACATAAGCTAGGTGTGGTGGCTCATGCCTGTAATCCCAACACCCGGGATGCTGAGACAGGAGGATTGCTGTTGAGCCCAAGGCCAGCCTGGGCTTCATAGTGAGTTCAGGACCAGCCTGGACTACAGAGCAAGACCCTTTATGTTCATAAGCCGTGCTGTCATGTACCCATTTCCAGGTTCCCTACACTGAGGGAGCACACTTTAGAGATGTGGAGAAGGATCATAGACACAACGGAATGTGCATATGTAGTGAAAATGATAGAGTTTTCCACCCGGCACCTTTTCCATCCCTCCCAGGAGCATTTGAGCTTAACAGGTTTGCAGAGGCATATTGCGTAGACATATTTTGAGCAGACCGTAAGAGTTTTACAAACATCCTCACGATTGGAAGTGACTAGTGGTGTAGGGAGAGCCAGGTATTCCAGACTAGCTCGTATATAGGGTGAGGGTGTGCTTGGTTTGGATGTGGGATCAGCCTAGGGGGCAGCTGTGGATCTGTGCATTCCACTACTGAGCAGGATTGGTGATGTGGGAGGCTCATAGAGGGGAGATCAGAAGTCTCACTCTTTCAGAAGATTGTACTCAGGTTCCGCTGCATTGTAGACAGCCTGTGTTGCTGACCACTTAAGAGTGGACTCTCTTCTCATTGTACACAGACACTTCTCATGGGCTTTTGGGATAAGCATCTGTGGCAATGAAGAAAACATCAAAGATCTGTAACAGAATTCCTCATTTTTAGTTAAAAATTCACACTTGTGATTATATAAAATGAGACTCAGTGTGATGATTCCATGTGCACTTACAGCCTGCATTGATCCTATCAAATCACCCTCTTCTACCTCTGTGCCCTCTGCCAACACTCTACTTAATCCCTAGTAGTCATTATTCCACTTTCAGATGGATGGACCTTTTTGTTTTGTGTTTCCATGTGTGATACAGGATCTGCCCTTGTCTTTGTGAGTCTGGCTTAGTTAGCTTATCACTGCATCCTGCAGTACCTTCATTTTGCTGCCATTACAGAATTTCATTCATTTTCGTAGGACTCCATTGTGCATATAGGCCATATTTTCTTTATCCATTCACCTGTCGCTGGACACTTAGTACAAACAGTGCCAAAAGAAGTATGTAGGTTTCTCTTTTTTGTGTTGCTCTCATTTCTTTGGATATACACCCAAAAATAGGATAGCTGGATCATATGGTAGTTCCACTTGTAGGTTTTGAGGAAACTGCATCGAGTTTTTCATAATGCCACACTTCGCAATGGACATCATGCAGCAACGAGGCAGAGGTCACAACCAAGGCATGGACGCTGTTGCCACACATGTGGCTTTGCCCTGTGGTCCAGGTGCTTCCTGTATTTACAGAGGATCTTAAAATGAGGTTGTCATATAAAACCACAGAAATTTTTACATGTTAGAAACCAAAGCTGCCTTAAAACTTGGTGTAAGTCAAGCAATGAATTGTAGAAGATCACTATTTTATCATCTCTGACAGGTTGATCCATTAATACATCATCTATTCCTTTATTGAATAACAAATTAGTAAATAATATAGGACAAGCACCAAATTTGAAGTAAAAAAGGATTTGACCCTGTTTAGTAGAGAGGTCATAAGATTACAGGAGAAGAAATACTCACCAAACGAGGAGATAGATTCAATACAGACACGTATCCTTTTAATATGAAGCCACACACAAAGGTAGCATGTATTCTACGTGTTATAAGACCATCTGATACAGTTCAAGGTGATGGACATATTTTCTGAAAGTAATAATGTGGGAACCACAAGCTCGTAAAATATAAGTTAACAATTAGAAGACTGGTGGAAGAGAATGCTAAGCTAAGAGGGCAAGCAGAGCATTCTCTGAAGGAGTAAGTTCGTCGTCTGAGGACGAGCTTTGTGTGTTTATCTTGAGGTACTTGTGATCAAACCCAGGAGCATTACTTAAGTGAGCTACAGCTACATCTTCAGCTTTTTTTTTCATATTTTGAAACACATCCCCCTGAGTTGCCCGTGCTGTTCTCAAACTAGCCCTCCTCCAGGCTCAGCTTCGAGTAGCTGGGATTATAGCTGTGCACCACTAGGCATGATTGTACTTAAACTTCTATTTGTACTGGTTTGTTTTTCTGTCCATGCTAGTTCTTAGAAGCATTATTTTACCTTTTTCTGCTTTTTTACATGTTGTTTTTGTTAGTAATTGGACATTGTAACTATTTTAGGAGATAAGTTCATAACGAACAACCTTTGTCTTTACTTTCCAGTCATACTAGATTTCCTTTATACAAATGAAGATACTCATCAAACTTGATAAAGTCCTGTATCCTCTCATCCTTATCAACTATTCAAGTCCATTTTTGTGATATATCACTTATCCTCAAGGTTAACTTTTAATTTTTTCTTTTTCTGCACTGGTGGTTATAGAACCCTTGACTTTTGTACTAGATCCCTAGCCTATTTTTAGGTTTTGATTCTGGGACAGGATCTTGCTAAGTCACTAAGTTAGGTGGATGTGTCATGGGTGACTCACATGACATGCCCAGTGCATTGTGTTTAAGCCATTGCTCAGAGGCAGCACTCTTTGGTCTATCCTGTGCTTACGCTGCTTCAGTTCCACACAGATGTCACTGGAAGTTTGATAGGGATTTGTTAAAACTGTGGGTAATGTTGGTTAGCATCTTAAAATTATGGTACCCTTAGGTCATAAATCTGGAATTAGGCTGTATCTCCTTTTTTTCCATTTTTTTCGGCAACATTTCGTTGCTCTCACTAGTTGAATCTCTTATCTTCTTTGATAAGTTTATTTTTAAGACTTTTTAACCATTTTGATGAAATTTTAAATTTCAAGGAAGTCTGCTGACTTTAAGCACTGAGCTTCTAAGGTCCTAAGAGATATGTGAGTGTGAGAAATCATTTAGTTTATAAGGGGGCATGAGCTGCAGACAAACAAGTAGCATGATCAAGCAGGATTTTCTCCTGGAACATAAAGAAGGGGTGAAAAGAGGTAGGCCAAGGGCCTTGTAAAGAAAAAAAGCGGGAATTGGGAACCAATGGTATAGGCCTATAATCCCAGCACTTTGGGAGGTGAGGCAGGAGAATTTAAGTTTGAGCCCAGCCTGGGCAAATTAGGAAGACCCTGCCTCTTAAAAAATAAAAAGAAAGAAAAACTAAAACATGGGCTGGAGATGTAACTCAGTGTGAAGGTCATGGGATTGATCTTCAGCACCACAAAGAAGTGGGAAGCAAAGCCCCATATGGAACTGGCTATTTACTGGTTCTCCTACAAATGTCCAGCAGATGCTGGCCCTGGTTGTCTCTGGGTTGAAGGTGTGTTGCTGCAGAACATGTAGAGGAGTTCCCTGGACCATCTGTTGTGATGTACAGTTTTGTGATGAAACATATAACCAGAACACAGGCAAAGCACACCCCCGCTGTGATTTTCTGAACCTAGGTAGATGATGACCTGCCCATACCATTTACCAGGGACATAAAAATAATAGACACAATCTGGGATTGAAAAAAGGTGAGCATAGCATAACCCATATGCATCCCCTGTAAGTCCCAAGCATGACGCACAAGACCCAATGGGGCTCAGAGGATAGTAGTGGACTACCAGGAGTTCAGTCAGGTAGTGCCACCAGTGTATGCAGCAGCGCCATTAGTAGCCGACCTACTAAACCCATCACTGGACCTTTAAGATACTTGTGGCAAGGTGCATACAGGTTTCTCCTTTACTTAGTTTAAGAAGCCAGTTGGGCCCCCACACCCAGAGTGGCTGCCCCTCCCTCACTTTCTGACCTACAAGTCAACAACACACCCAGAAAGCTCTGCCCCGGGAACCCACCAATCTCAACACATTGACAGTCTCTCCAGGTCAAGACCGACACATCCCTACCTTTGAGCCAGGCCTCACCTCACAACAGAATGTGGTTCCACAGTTATCCCAGTATGTGCAAATACATGAGGCTTTGGGCGGCACTCCAGATCCAACCACAGTAGAAAAGAACCGTCAGTACCACCTGGTGCTGGTGTGTGATACATGGCCGGATCGAAGGTTAGTTGTCTACATGGAAAGCAGGACTTTCCAGCCTGATGCAAATACTGTTGGTTTAAAACCAGAATTGTAGCTGGAGTGGTGGTGCATGACTGTAATCCCAGCACTCAGGAAGCTGAGACAAGAGGATTGCTGTGAGTTTGAGACCACCTTCAGCTATGTAGTGAGCTCAGCACCAGCCTGGACTACAGAGTGAGACCCTGTCTCAAAACAAAACCAGAATAGATCAAAGCAGCTAATAAACTCAGTGCTGCATGGATATTCATAACCAAAAAAGGAAGTGATCCCATGGTTATATGCATCAACAGTGACACTGAGTTTAGGGGTTTAATATTGTGGCTTAGGACTTGGAAGTCCCATCACTGGTTACTGGGCACCACCCTGTCTTGGAACAAGCCATGTGTGTTAGGAATGGCTCTCAGGAGTTCACCTGTCCAATAAGAGGATGGACATGGAGGACAGAAACATGAGTCTTTTATGCAAAGAAGAGATGACCTTTCCACACACGGAGGAGAGCACACTGAGAATACGGCAGATGGAGAGTTCAAATCCCTAGATTGCAAGTTCCTTTCCCTGCTTTTTACCTATCGTCAGGATGCACAGTCTTTCCAATAAGATCTAAGATATTGGATCAGAGTCAAGTGAGTCACTGGCATGACCTTTATCCCTCCTCCCTCTTCCTCCTTTGTCTAGTCACCTGGTCAGGTAAAAGTGCACAGAAATTGAAAGACTGCCATATTTATCTGAAAAATGTGCCACTGCTCCCATGAACTGGTGCTCACATGTGGCAATCCTTGTGGGCCATGGGGCACACAAAAATGTAGCAGTATAACATATATCAGGGCACGTGCTGCTAGTGTCACCTGAAAATTACAGATGGCTCACATCCAGTAACTGGAGGGAGGCCCCACACGGAGACATGGCGATGCACAAGAAGTCTGCGTTCGGGACCCAGCCGCTGCCAGCCCCAGAGCTATTGCCCACGAACAGTCGAGGCTTGCCTTTGCCCTTTCACCCTTAGAGGTCTGGCGAACATGCTGGGGGACTGGACTCATGCATATGCTTCTGTGGTACACCAGTCTGCCTCCTGGGGATGTGCTGAGTTGTTCCTCAGTTCTGCTGGCATGTCACCCAGGAACTGGACTTGGTTGCAAGAAAGGGACCATGTAGACCCTTATGGAACCAAATGTTAAAACACATTAGACATCTGGTCCATGGGTGGTCACACCCTGTGTTTGTGACATGCTGTCTTTGATGGGCTGGGTTGACACTAGGCAGGAGTCTCCTGTGCCTGTGTTGTTGTATTCTGTGATGCTGTGAAAAATACATGCAGTCCTCTTCAGGGTTCACCATGCTTTTTGTGGAAGACAGGGGATGCATAGATTTCACGGCAAGCAAGAAGACTCAAATGGGTGATGTGTAGGGAGCAGGGAGTAGCGTAGGCCCTGGGTTTCCCCTCTATTCACAGAAAAGGGACTTCTCAGCGTCAACCCCAAACAAGAACTCAGGCACTCAGTAGAATTAAGGCAAAATGTTTTCAACCAACAACTTATCAAATATGGTAGGCTGCCTTCAAAAGAACTTAATGGTGGCAGTGATTTACACAGTACTTCTGGAATTTATTTAGTTAGAAGGCTGACATTAAAGTAAACTTATATGACGGATATATAAAACTTGTCTCCAACAGAGATTAGATATTTCCAGAACAGATGAAGATGCTGTTGAAGGCTGACATGTTCTTCCTTGCTGTGGAGGCTCATCCTGTATTCTAAACATCAGCGTGGATGGTGCCCTTCGTGGTGCAGATGCCATAACCCGTTGCCACACCAGCCAGCGCTCAAATAATGTGTACTGAAAAAAAGGAGCTTTGGTCGCAAGATTTATTCCACTGGTAAGTATGGCTCCCCCATGGCCCAAACAGCTTCCTTTTGGGAGACATCTAACACCTGAACCATAATAGACATGATAGGAAGATGAATAAAGAAGGAAGAGGAGGAATACAAGGGAAGGAGAAAGATACAAGCAGGGCTAGAATGACTGAGGTAAGGTAAGCAGGGGTAAGCCAGGTGTGGTGCACACCTGCAAGCCCTGCATTTTGGAAGCTGAGGCAGGAGGATTGCTGTGAGTTAAAAGGCCAGCCTGGACTATATTGTGAGACCCTGTTTCAAAAAAAAAAAAAAAAAAAGGAAACAGTGCCTCCTTTGTTTCAGGCAGAGAATACTCATAAGACAACACATTAGTGGTTGCTAAGCAGCTTGATGTTCTGAATCACAAGCCTTGCTGGTCCTTGTGTAATAAAGCTACTTAGACTTTGGCAAGAATAGCCAGACCCCGTAAGTGCAGGAAACCTTCAGAGGACGGGTGGAACCGCCGCGGAGAACTGAGAATAGTCAGCTGTGCTGCTGAGAAAGGGGCCTTGAAGAACTTCAGAGGAGAAGCCCCGACCACTTCCTTCACCTCAGATGCCTGGTGCTTCTCCAAAAGCCAGTGTTCTCTGACCCGTGTCTCTTTAGTTCATTTTGCAGGAACAGTTGATTATTAGGATACAAAAGACATCTTTTCCAGCAAAGGGCAGGGATAAGGAAATTAACACTCCCCCAGAGGACAGAGGGGGAGACATCATCTGGAGAAGTTTTTAACCCCTTTGGTGGCTTTCATCTGAGGTGTCATTTACAGCAAAGCTTTTGGGAGGCTAGTAATGCCTTTCCAAAATTCATGATTTTTAAAAAATCAATTCTCAATTGAAAGCGAAGCTAAGGGGATTATTTGGGATTTTCTGGAAACAATCCCATGTGTGTGTCAGTTTTGTCCTAATTTCTTGTTGATAACCTGGATGTGCAACTTACATGCTGCCAACGTTTCATTTTTTTCCTAAATGTTAAAGCATTTTAAAAGCAAGCTTTGGCCCTTACACACACACACACACACACACACACACACATATATATATATATATACTATATTATATATATTTTATATGTGGCCCTCGACTGTCACCAGACATGGTGGATTAGGACCAACCTGTATGACCTCATTCTACCTTAATTTCCTTTTTCAAGGCCCTGTCTGCAAATACAATCATATTTGAAAGTCCTGGTGCTTAGGACTTAAATACAAGAACATGTGTGGGAGGGGGCACAAAATTTAGCCCAAAACAGGTTTTCTTCACATTTTAATGTTATAAGAAATGGAACTAGGAGGGGGGAAGAGAATGGGAAAATATATAACAGCAAGATGCTAAAACCTGGGAAATACTTTCTAATGTACAGAATGAAAACTGATGAAATGTATGTCTAGAGCTCATATACCATTTTTCTTAGTTACTTTTTCATAGCTGGGACAAATACACAACTTTCTCAATTTAAGGGAGGAAAGATTTATTTTAGCTCACAATTACTGAAGGTCTCAGTCCATTCATGGGCAGTTGGTGATGCAGCAAGGGCCTTTAGGTGAACAGTTCCCCAAGGCAGCACAAGAGGAAGAATCAGTGGCCTCCAGAAGAAGGTGGGGCAAGAGTTGATAGCCTTCCAAGCTGCACACTTGTGACCTATCAATACCACCTGGCCATACTCCACCACACACCTGCCATCCACCCCTCCTGAGCAGGTCCCACGGGCTAACATTAAATGAAATCCTTAGCATCCAAATACATGAGGCTTTTGGGAACATTACAGATCCAAATCATAAGTCAACCTGAAAAATAGAAAAGATAATTTTATTTTTAAGTTATTATTATTTTTTGAAACAGGATCTTGCTCTGTAGTCCAGGTCCATCCCAAACTCACTATGGTGCCCGAACTGGCCTTGAACTCACGGCAATCCTCTTGTAGCAGACTCGTGAGTGCCGGGATACAGGCATCCACCATTACCGCCAGCTTACCTGGTCCTTGGAAATTGAACTCAGGGCCTCACGCTTGCTAGCCAAGCACTCCAACCACTGTGCTATTCCTGTAGCCCCCGAGGTAATTTTATGGTAGCCAGCCTCTTAGGGGCTCCTACAGTCCCGTGTCCTGGCATTCAAACCAAACTCCTGTGTGGTGTTCTGGGACCAAACTCACACTTCTGTGTGGTCCCTGGTACCAAATATCCTCTACTGTGGAATTTCAACGCCCAATCCACACGACTGTGTGGCCTTCTGCAATCCAACCCGAACTCTTGTATGGTGCCTTTGGACTCAGCCCACACACCAGTGTTTTTTCCTAACATCCAACGCACACTTGTGTTGTGTCCTGGGACCCAACCCAACATCAGTGTGGTCTCCTGGCATCCGACTAACATTCTAGTATGATGTCCCGGGACGCAACCTGCACACCTATGTGGTCTTCTGGCGCGCAGTTCACGTTTTTGTATGATGTCCTGGGACTCAACACATATACTCGTGTGGTCTCTTGGCATCCAACTCACGTCCTTGTGTGGTGTCCCGAGATGCAAACTGTACACCTGTGTGGTCTCCTGCTGCCCAACCCAAACTCCTATGGGATGTTCCCCAACCCAACCTACACATCTGTGTAGTCTCCCCTAACTCACCTGGTGTTCTGCGACCCAGCCCACACACCTGTGGGATCTCCTGGCACCCTACCTGCACTTTCGTGTGGTTTCCTGCGGGCTGGGCCGAAATTGGCCAGAATCCAGAACAGTCACCTGGGAGATGAGGCTACAAAACACAGTGGTATCTGTCTTGAGCGTTCTCTCAATCTCTGTGGCAGATCCAGGTCACGTGGGCCCCACCGCGCGCGCCCCCCGCACCCCCTCGATGCCATCCGACGGCCTCGGTAGACCACATGGAGAAAAACGGCGTGGGGCAAACAAATGCCTCCATCAGCCTTCCACACCCCGAGGCGCCCAGTGTCTGGATTCTGGCGCGCGGCCCGCAGTCCCGCCGCGCCCCGCGCAAGGGGCGTCGGAGCTGAGGGACGACCCCGAGAGGGGGTGCGGGAGCTCCTGGGGCTGCCTGCCGTGCCGAGCGGCGCAGGACAGTCGCAGAACTTGTTGAATCTGGACGCTGACTTCATGAACAGCGGCGGGATTTGGAATTGGATGGCGCCTTGCGAAGAGGCTTCTTCGGGTTACAGGGGCGGGTTCGTTTCCACAGGGCCCCTTTCCTCGCGGCCTCCCCCGCCGCTATGTTCTGGACATCGGCTATCCAGTGATCTTTCACCGAAAGTGTTTTTCCTGTTGTCTGTTTGTTGCCTCGTACACGAGAACCTACCAAATGCACGTC